>JAGFMW010000026.1:0-378252 GCA_021030935.1 Astrothelium subdiscretum
AAAAAAAATTAAACTACAAATATATTAAACTAAACAAAATTATATTGAAATTAGACCAAAATATTTACAAAATAAATATTTTAAAATTCAATAAATATTTTATTTTTTATATATTATTATTTGAATTATTTGACAATAACTTAATTATTATATATCTAAATATATCAATTATTAAGATATTATAGCTAAAAAATAAAAATATCTACAAAATAAAATATATTTTCGATCAAAAAAAAAATATTATAAACAATTAAAAATATTTAGTCAAATAAAAAAATTATAAAAATCAAAAAAATATATAAAAATTTAATACAAATTTTTCGAAAAAAATTTTTATTGTATTTCAAAAAAATATTCAATTAAAAAACAAACAAATCAAAAATAGCAAAAATAAATATTAATATAAACACTTTTATAAAAATTGAAAAAAAAAAAAAAATAGTTTTAGATTGAAATCTAAAATCAAAATTTGCGAAACAATTAGAGAATTAAATCACAAAAAAAACAATAGTTATTTTTTTTTTATATTTTTTTTATCTATAAAGATAATTTTTTGGATTTTAATAGCGCTATTGAGTTCAATTTTGGTTCAAAAAAAGATAATATAGCAAAAAAAAAGTTATTTTTGTATTATTATCAACAACAAAAACCAAAATTATCTATAAAAAATTTATTGAGACTAGAATATTATAAACAAAAAAACAATTCGCTATTTCACGTTATTTTGCGTTATTTCGCGCTAAAATAGTTTTTTTAATTTTTTTTTTTATTATTCAATTTCAAAAAAGTAAAATTAGTATTATTTTTAAGTGTTTTTTTTATTTTTTTAAATCAAATATTTTTATTTTTTTTTATCTAATATCAAATAATTTCTATCTATTTTTTCAATTTTTTAATCTATTTATAAAGAACTTTATTGTTCTTAATAGTTTTTTAAGCGAACAAAAAAACACTATTAAAAACCAAAATAAATATTTTTAATCTATAATATATCTAAAAAAAATCAATTATGTCAAAATATATTAAAAAAAACCAAAATTATTTTCAAAAAAATTTTAATTTTTTTATCAATCACAATTGTTTTTATTTTGTGTTTTTTGTGTGTTTTTATTACCACTATTTCTATTTTATTACAATTATATTTTTTAAAAGACACTCAAAATTGCTTATAATTGTCACAATTTATATAAACAAAAAAAATACAAAAAAAATTCGAATAAAACCTAAATAAGTTAATCAATATTATTTTGCGCTATTTTGGCTCAAAATTGCTATATATATTTTCAAATAAAGTATAACAATTTTCAAAATAAAAATTATTCTTTTTTCAAAATAATTAAATTTAATAATATTTTGCGATTTTTCAACAAAATCAATTACAAAATTCAAAATCGAAATATATCTACTAATTTTTATTTGCGTTTTTATTTTATTATAATAATTTTTAATACATTTTGCGAGTATATTTATTTGTGAATAAATATTATTCAAAGTCTATTATAATTAACAAAAGCAAAATACACTATAATATACTAAAATAATTTATATAAAAATAATTTTAATTTATATAAAGACAATAAAAACAATAATTAATTTATATATTTTTAATAATAAAATCCATTATAATATTAAAATCTAAAAAGCGACACAAATTCTTTTAAAATATTTTAACTTTTTTTATCTCGGCAAAATCCAAACAATATATATATAGATATTTAGCAAGATTATTGACCAAAGCAAATATTTTATAGATCAAACAAATATTAATCGAAGCTATATTAAGACAAAATAGATCAAAATAGATTAAAAAGAATTAGAAATAGTCAAAATTATCTAAAAAAGATCGAGAAACTACTAAATAGCTCTATATATTTTAATTAACACTATTTTCTACTATTTTGCGCTAAATTGTGTTATTTTGCGTTATAATCAAATATAACTAACTATAATCAAATATAACCAAACATAACCAAATATAATTAAAAAAAATTAAAATTCGGTATTTATCAAAAAAAGTGGTTAATAATAGAGTCAATCTAGACCAAAAATTTCTAATTTATATTTAGCCATCACCAAATTCTATAAATTTTAGAGAAAACTTTATTTTTAACAATTATTTTTTATACTATTTCTTAGCACAAATATTTTTGGCAAAAAAATTTCTTTTAATTGTATATAGTATTCGATCTATTGAGAGAGATAGTGTAATTAACAAAATCTTGACTAAACTATTCTATCTTTATTAACGTTTTAATTGGGCTATTTTAATCTATATTAACTCGGTTGGGGCCTATTTAGCCTATTCTACGATAATATAAGTCGTAGACAAACAAATAATAACTATCTAAACAAGATAATAGAATTCCGAATTATATTGTAGCTATCTATATATTTTTAGGTAATCGCGACCAAAAAAAAAGTAGTAATTCGTCTAATTTTATTATTAATATTCAACTATTGTAATAATAGCCTAGTTTGTATATTGTGCCTTTATCTGCCACCAGCAGTCGTTACAATTTAAATCGCAAAAAAATATTATTATATTTTATTATTAAATAATAATTGATTAAAATTTTAAAATATTATTGTATTTATATTAAAACAAAAAAAAATTGGCAATTTTACACAAAAATAGTATATTGATATTTTAAAAAAAATCTATTTTTCTAAATTTCGCAAATATTAAGCAATTTTAGAAAATATAAATATTCGAAACAATCTAATTTTTAAAAAAAATAGTAATAACGCTTATAATTATTAATTAAAAAACAATTTTGTTGTTTAATTAAAAAAACAATATTAGATCAAATACTACAAAAATTGTGTCTACAATTTTAATTTCTTTATTATTAAGACTCTATAAAAAACGCTCAAACAATGCGTACAAAGAAACTATCGCAATTATCTCACACAAAAGCAATTGAAATATATTATTAGATTTAAATAGAATTAAATTACACAAAATAAAATCAATAAACTAATTTTGACGATAAACAATTGTATATATATTTGCTTGAATCAAAATAGTCTCTTCACTAAATATTAACGTTATAAATAACTTTAAATAGCCTTAAATAACTTTATTTCTACCAATTTTGTATATAGTATTAATAAGAAATTTGTGGTGATTGATAAAAACAATAGAATCTGGTGCTTACTAGTAAATTTGATGGGGTTACCAGAGGGACTCGGTTAGGTTGAGCCACGACTTTTCTTGTTATGCCTGGCACGGGCGCTTTTTGGTGTAAGTGGTCGGTGCGTGGCGTCCAGCAGCAGCCGAAGAAATAGAGGTTGAGTCGAAATATCTTTTTATCATTATAGAAAGTCGAGCTGGTGGAACAAGCTGGAGGCCACCTCCCTCAATGGAGTGCTCGGCTCATTGTAACACCCGTATTTGCAATCAATGGACAGCCGGGGCACATTTCAGCGAATTCTTTAGGTATGCTCTGCTTTGATATCCTGATGACTGAACTTGCCCACAATTGAATATATATATTGCATTTCAAAATTTGAGCCTTACCGAACGGAGCTTGGCGTAGTTGGTTATCGCGTGAGTGGAGCGATCACTCAAGAGGGCCCCAGTTGTTAACCAATCATCCAGGTCCGGCTGTAAAGGGATGGCAATCATCGCATTAACCGGAAGATATGTTGCTTCTCTCCTCCAAGCTATTCTCAGCTAACACAAATCACGTCGCTGGTTCGATTCTGGCAGCTCCGAGAATATTCTTTTTTTTATTCTTTTTTTATGTTCTTACCTGACTGAAGAAATGGAAATCCATCAATCGCCGCCAAAGCCATCTGGGCTGGGTCGGCCTTTCTACTGATCTACGATCAGAGATTGGGTGGAGAGTTGGCCGAGCCGGGCAATATATTGGCTGATTACCACCCCAATTGATGGACTTCAATGGAGTTGGGGAACAAGACTGACAAAAAGATTTGGGAGACACCGAATGTGGAAAGAATTTTCTCGAAGATTTTACTGGAGGATGCTGAGTTTACTTTAGAATCCTGAGTGTCAGTTCAGTGGCCAGCATAAGACACTACAGTGTACCCAAATTAAATATTTGTCGATGTTGTATTTCACCAGCTTTTCGCCCACATTATATCTGCGTGTGGTGTGAATTTATTGTGTCTTGATCAAATTACGATTGCAATCCAAGCAACCTGTTCAAGCTGTTGCGAAGTGCGAGGTGCGATGAAGACGGCTGCGGGGTTAGTTTCACAGGAACAGGTAACTGTGTTGCCAGCCCTGCTTAGGTTGGATAGTTCTGGACTTTTGAAGAAGCCAATAGTGATTTGGAGTCGCACCGCTTCATAGTACAGGATTGGAGCTCTGAGACGGAAATTACGTTAGGCTTCCACAAGGGTGCTGTGATATTCCCGGGCAAGAATCCGCTCACGGCTTTATTAACACCGTTCCGGCGACCTTACAAATTTTGCCATCTTTTCGTCCGTAACCACAATACCCTAGATGGTAAATGCAACACGTATATCAAGCTACGAACGTCCAAATGTACATATTATATAAAGCAAGCACGAATCTCGTCTTCGTTCGATCGTTCCTAACCTCGTCTTCGTCTACTGCTTGCCATCGATAATAGTCTGTAGAAAATGCCTCCACCAAAAGGAACACCAAACCCACTCGAGGGACCAGGTGAGCATTATTGCATCCGAGGGATCACTCAATGCAGCATGCGATTTGACACGATACGCCAGGTGACTATGACGTAACCCAAAAAGTCCACAGTGACACATATCCAGCTATCGACCCGACCAAGGCCAATTTGCGTGGCAAAGCTGTATTTGTTTCTGGAGCGTCAAAAGGGATTGGTCGAACGATAGCAACCAGGTTCGCCAAAGCCGGCGCATCTTACATTGCCCTCGGGGCACGCTCCAATCTTTCCAGCACCGAAAAAGCTTGCCTCGACGCCGCGGCAGCGGCCAGGAAGCCCGCTCCGCACATCTTGCCCATCAAATTTGACGTCACGAATGTTGAGAGCGTCGACGGAGCCGCTGCAGAGGTCCGCAAGGCCTTTGGTCGTATCGACGTTGTTATCAACAACGCTGGCATTGTCTACCAAGGCATGATCAAGGACAGCGACCCGGAGGCGTGGTGGAACTGCTGGAACGTGAACTTGCGTGGACCGTACCTTGTAACACGGGCTTTCCTACCGCTGATGCTCGAGGGAGGCGACAAGACCTTCATCACTGTCGGCAGTGTCGGCGCTTTCCTTTCCAATCCGGGCCTGAACGCTTATCAACCAACCAAGCTGGCCATCCTGCGGTTTACGGAGTTTATCTCTGCTGAGTACGCCGATCAAGGTGTTCTAGCTTACACCATTCACCCAGGGAATATCCTGACAGATATTCTCGGAGGGCCCGAGAAATTGCCCGATTTTTTGAAACCTGGTGCGCCTTTCCTTGCTTCCGACATCATTGCGCTTGAGTCTGACTTGTTAATTCTAGTGTTTGTCGACACGGCGGAACTGACTGGGGATTCCATAGTTTATCTCGCATCGGAGAAGCGAGACTGGTTGGCAGGCCGATATATCAATTGTACCTGGGATCTTCCGGAGCTGATGGAAAAGAGAGAGGAAATAGTGAAGGGTGATAAGCTGAAGGTAAGACTAGTAATCTGAAAGGGGTTGCATCGATACAGAAGACAAGTCTTCGTGAAATTAGAGGACTCAATAGCTTTGCGATTATGGAAAACAACATCTACAGAGTCAGGGGGCCAAAAAAAAAAAGAGACAAGCTACAATCCGATCTTTCTGCTAGTTCTGCATTATACATGGGATAGGCTACGAAGCCCGTTTACACAGAATATGAATTTGAAATTGAACGAACCACGATCTACCAGTGACAGGCGCCGTCGATGAATGTGAAGAGTTAGGAGGTTCGAGTGAAGTAGTTGGAAGATGAAAATTCTTGAGAGTGCGCGGGCAACAGAAGAATATACTTACTCTGGAATTACGGGCTAGGCAGTTCAGATAAGCTGGTCCAACTCTAAGCTTTTCTTCACAACATTAGAGGACATCATTTCCAATACATATTTCGAGTCAATCTCGTTTGCAAAACCGATGGGCTACAAAAATGGGAAGACCCTCACTGAGAATTGGGCGCCGAGCCCCAGTCCAGTTGTGCCGTACGAGCTAGACCGTGTTTGGAATAGGTTCAGACTCCACGACGGACCAGGAATCGTCGGACTCATCAGGATTCATATTTCCTCTCTCATAATACCTTGGGTTACGAACGAGCTTTACAGACCTTGAGACGTTCGTATGCCATTCCGGGTGTGTTTGCAATCATGTAAACGCTCTTTCTCGCGGCTGAGGCGCTACAAGTCCACAGCAGTCAGGTCTTTGGTTCAGCTGCCGGATGACTCTGTCGAAACATTTCGCGAGCATGCATGGCTACCAGCTGTCCCTTGTCGTTTACCAAAAGGAATATATGACTATATTCCTGCCAGATACAGCTGGTTCGATGTTGATCAAAATAGCGGCGACGGATGGCGGCTAAAGCGGTCATATCTATCGCGATTTGGCACAACCATAGTGCCCTTGGAACTGACACAACATCAAAGGACAACGTCTATAACTAAGACAACTTTTGAGAGGTTTGAGGCACCGTTAAGCTATTTCATCGACTGGTGCGAACGGCAATCTCAAGAGCATACCAAATATCATCAAGCAGATCTTGGGTCTATCCGCCTCTATCTCGCTCAGGCCTCACTCGCCGATCTCCCCGAGGCAATGAGAGGAGACTTGCCAACACCAAGTATTGTGCAGTCTGTCGGTCGTGGGGATGTCTACGACTCTAGTATTTGGATCGGCATGTCGCCGACCTATACGCCACTCCACAAGGACCCCAATCCCAATCTATTCCTTCAGCTTGCAGGCCGTAAAGTTATCCGCCTGTTTGAGCCGAATGCAGGCCTTGAGATGTTCCAAGCAGCTCAGATACGAGTCCACGGAAATGCCTCTGCGGCGTTTCGAGGCTCGGAGATGATGCAAGGGGACGAGAAAGAGGCATTGGAGGAGATTGTCTGGGCCAAGGATCATGAACACCAATTAGAGGCACAGCTCGAGCCTGGAGATGCCATTTTCATTCCGAAAGGATGGTGGCACAGTATCAAAGGTGTGGGCAAGGGCCTTACGGCATCGGTAGGATACATAACATCACTACCGCGAGAGACACAAGCTCATTTCTTGACAGGTAAATTGGTGGTTCAGGTAGCTTTCTATCGATGGACCTTATATTGTTGTCAAGGACTATTCATCTCTAATAAGCCAAGGATTTGTGCTAGCGTTTCTTCCTGGCTGTACAATCCTCATGCCTTTGGGATGATGAAGTCAACCATTTCAAAGATGGGCTATGCATTCAATCTCCACGTCGGTGCCTAGTGGTAGCTCCTTCACTGCGACGCAAGTTCGAGCCTTTCTCAGTCAGTCAACGATGACCTGGACGCAAATACAGCGTGACGAACCGGTAAAGGTTCTTCAAAGAACTCTTGGTAGCCCTTGTTCATGGCTTGGAAATTTTCCATCGTCGTAATGTAGACGTTCACTTTGACAGCGTTCTTCAAGCTTGAGCCGGCGGCTTCAAGAACAGCCGATAAATTACGAAGGGCTCGCGCCTGTTCCTCTTTACCATCAGTGCTGCTCTCCGGGTTCGTCAATTTGGGCTTAGTACCGTTCTATCAGTCACCGTTCCGCTGACGACTTGGTTGGTCGCGGGATCCATTCCAATGTTGCCTGAGCAATAAACCATGCCATTGTGGATGATGGCCTGCGAAAATGGGAATTGCGGGGGCCGCAAGACCGGAGCTTTGTCTGTAGAGACGACCTTTTTCTGGCTAGACATTGTCTTGCGTGAGAGTTTCCTGTCTGGAAAGAACAAATATAAAAATCAAGAGCGCAAGGCCGAACTGCTCTAAACTTTTGCGCAGCTGACAAGTGTCTAAAGGTGAAGAGGGGGTGCCGGAGTTAGTATCCCAAAGTCATGTATTGACTCAGCACCATTAGCTTCGTCTACACCGGTGACAGTTTTGCGAGGGACCCATGCAGATTTTCACGAGCGAAAGTTCTTATTCGGAGCGACTTCTCTACAAGTTTGGCTTCATGATCTATCTGCAGAATACTCCGTACGGAGTATGTTCATAAATCCGAAAAATCGTGGATTATGTGGAGGGACGAAGAATTTTCTCTGAATGAGGATAGTGTATGCGAGAGGCTGGGGTGGCTGATGAATAGATGTGGCTGGTGGGTTGGAGAGGAATGCAACTGGGATATCCAATCAGTCGCCACGCTAACGTGTCAGCCCCACCGAAGAACAATAGGCACCGGATGAATACTCCGTAGTTCATGAGCTTTCAACAATATCAAAGCGCGCAGTCAGCGAGAGCGCTATCGCGTGTCCTTGCTATTGTACGGAGTATATTCTTGCCAACGCAGAAGATGGACCAATGGATGCGATGCCTTGGTCGCTTGATAACGGGAAGGGGTAACCTTACCCTACGCCCTTGCCTGGCTTATGGCAAACCCTAAGGTACCTTAGTTCCTATTGAGCACCGCTCTAGGTAAGCTTCAGCGACAATAGGAATTCGGTCACCAACAATAGCGACCCACACCTGCCCCAAGGCTGGCACATTGACAACATGTGACTGAGCAAACTTCTATTGACACATCATTTTGAATGAATGTTCGCCCGTTTTTTTTCTATTCATGCAGGCCTCCCTTCGTATTGTGACTGGGCAGTGTCCAAACAGTCATACACTCCTCACCTTCCACACTATAAATTGAGGATAATCGTCACTAAATTCATTTCTCACAACACTCAAAAAATCCGCTACACAACACAAACACTTCAAACAGTGAAGGTCTTTTTTTCCCCACAGTGAAAGACACTTCTATTTTACTTTCCTTCATCCACACCCCACTACCGCAATGGACACACACACGGAAGACCGCCTCAAGGAATTAATCGCCATACTCGCTCGCAACCCGAACCTCCACAACCTCGCCAGCGCCGCCCAAACCGGGTCCGCACCCCTTCCCGCACCCAACTCCTCCGCAGACCCTCCTCCTTACCACTTCGCCGCCGCCGCCGCCGCTGGCGACGACGACGAAGACGACACCTCCGACGACGACCAGCTCCATCCCGTGCGCCGCCCCAGCACCACCATCAACATCGACGCCTCAACGCACGTCATCGGCTCGCACAACGCGCTGACGGTGAACGCGCCCAGCGCGCTCGCGGCCATGGTCTTCGCCGCGCTGCGCCAGGCGACGGGGCATGCCTCGGTCGCGGTCATCGACGGCACCGTGACGAGTCGCAAGTTGGCGCTGCGACTGAACTGCAATGTCGATGTGCGCGGGGATGGGAATGTCATTGGAGGGACCGGGGGATGGGTTGGGATGAAGAGGCCGGAGGGACCGGGGGCGGCGGCGGCGGCGAATGTGAATGCGAATCCAAACGCGAATGCGAACGCAAATGCGAATGCGGATGCGAGCGCGGGTGTGACGCCGGCGACGCCGGCGACGCCGGCGGTGCCGGAGAGAGGGGAGGAGACTGGAGGGAGGAAGAGGGCCGCAGAGGAGGTTTGTGCTGCCCGTTCTGTGTGAGGAGCTTTAGGAACGCGGTGGCTAACATCAAACCGCAGGAACTTGAGGGAGCCTCGCCTAGGCGGCCGAAGACGGGGGATTGAGGGTGAGAGGTTTTGCTGTCGCAAACATGGCGACGCGCGAAACGTGGCGTTGCGGCGTTTAGTACGGATGAATTCGAGAACTCGGACAAGATTTTGGAAATTTTGGAAATTTTGGGACAAAAGGAGTTATGCATATCATTATCACAGCCTTTTTTGGCTGTTGCCTTTGGATTTTGGAATCCTAAAGTTTGTGCTCTGAGTCAGTGTCATCATTAGCGGTTTGAGTCAGTTCTATCCTCAGTTCCACATACGTCACAATAATACAAACAGACAAACGTCTTTAACATCAATCGCTCGTAGTGATTCAATGTAGAAGCCTCTATGCTTGTGATCCGCCTTGACTAGCCATCTATCCGAAAATGTAGATCACGGACGCCTTCTGATCATTATCGAACACCGTGTGGTCGTTCACTAATGAACAACTCTTTTGACCACGGCGGTAGCTTCTTGTCACGCTCGTACAATAGACCGCAGTTGTTGCAAAGGGTCTGTTAAGATTAGTGGTTTGATGGGAAAGAATTATCCGCACAATACTTACCCTCGGTCCGTGTGGCCCATCTCGTACTGCCCATACAGCAGAGCCCCATACCATGCAATGAGAACAGCGCCATGTTGGTCGCTCACTAGAGACGTGGGATCAGCCGATGCACACTCCTCGACATATCCTCGCAATACTTACTAGTCTGATAACCCACCTCCCCCACCATAGCCTGCAGCAGCATCCGGTGTTTCCCTCCCGACGGGACTGAGGCTTCGAAATCGTCTCTTTTTCTTACTTCTCTCCCCTCGTCCCATAGGTTGGTCTTGCGAATCTTGATTTCCAAAGTAATCGCTCTGTTGCTGCGGCACACCCCCGGACATATTCGCTGTACTCGAGAAGCGTGCCGTCTCTCTCCGTAACCGACGAATCTGTCTCTCGCGGTCTCCCTCACGCTTCTCGATTTCCTCCTTCGACAGCACCTCCACCTTCGGCTCCCATTCGTCGGCGAGATGCTCCGGGTCGTAGCGCCAGCCGGCTTCAGCGCCCTCCGCAGCGTCGTTGTCAATCTCGCCATAGCCGCTCACAAGTCCCCCGTTCTCGCATGCTTCCTTCTTCAGTCGGAGGACGGCTTCGTAGATGGCGTGAGTCATGGCGGGGACCCATTCACCCGAAAGGCCAATATCGGCGCAGGTCTGTTTCGCGAAGATCTCGGCGAATCCTGGCGGATGCAGCAATGACCACTCGAATTTGTCGGTGTAGAGCCGATTCATGAGGTTGATGCTTAGATTAATGATGCATCGATAGGTGTCGTCTGGGTTTAATAGATCTTCGGAAGGTATGGGTTTAGCGGATGCGGTAATGCCGTTTGGTGCGGAAGGACTGGAAGCCTGGGGCGTTCCCAGTGCGCTTGTCGTAGCATGAAGAAAGCCATTTAAAGGTGCGGGCGTGGATGATGGATCTCGTGATAGAACAGGACGTGCAGGCTGGACTGCGTTGGGTGCAAGCCCATTGGAAGCGTTCGTTGAGTGAAATAGTGGGTGAAGAGCTACCCCTGCATATTCCTCGAGTTGGGTTCGTATTTGAGTTGCGATTTGTGTAACCATCGCAGGCTTTCGTTCTAGAGGAAAATCTAGTTCATCGACAAAGACCTTGGCGAATTGGTCAGGAGTGATGAGAGCCTCATGAAGATTCCATAGAAATGTATCTTTCAGTCGGTATGCCGGAGTTGGATCTGGCTGCTTATATGCGGGTAGATGTTCGTCGATGCCGAAATCCTTGGCGTTATTTGGGGTTGGTAATGGAGCTTCGGGTCTAAAAGAGGCAACATCGAGATCAATGCGAATCGGAATTAGAGTCAGTGGAAGCGCAGACTGGACTTGGAGCTGTTTCTCGGTTCTATGGTCCTGTTTGTCAGTCGATACGCCTCAATATAAAGCAAAAGGAGCCACTGACAAGCCTCGCTTTGGCTTCCCCATCCAGTCTCGCCAGATGCCTTGGACGTCAATCGGCGCATTCAACTCTTTTCCAGGTTGCGCTGCGGGGCCAGACTTCTCAGCAGTCGGGTCCTCCTTCTGCCGACTGCGCAAACCAGTGAATCGTCGCGGGCCTTCACTATCCTCTTGGTCGTCGTCTTCAAAGTCTTCGGCGTAGTTGATGGCAGTGGTACCGCGCTTAGTCGTCCGGCCAGTAGGGATCTGGGTAGTTTGGGGAAAGACGGGGGCGAGCAAGGAATTACCGTAGGCGCGTAATCGCGGAGCATAGCTCGACATGAAAGCCTGCGGCTGGCTCGAGCGAGGGGCAACAACTGCTGCCATGGCGCCGGAGAGAGAAGGGACCGGCAAGAAGCATACTATCAGTGCAAGTGGGCCGAGCGGGATGAGGGCGTGTGAGCAGTGGGAGGACGTGTAGGCAGTGGAAGTACGTGTGGGCAGTCCCGGGGAGTGTCTTTTTGCTGTGTTTCGACGCGACTTGGATTTCGCATCGGGCGAAACAAGGCCGACCAATCAGCCGGCCAGCCCTCACTTTCAGTACCACAACCTCGCACACTCCCTACTTTGCCGCCACATCAATCCCAACCCAGCGCTCGACCTTCTGGTCATGACTTCGTCCTTGCTTCCTTGTTTGAAACATAGTGCCCTCACGTAGACCGGCTTTTCAGCTGAGTACAAAGGGGTCGTTGTTTCAATGTGCCTCGTGAGCGAATCCCAACCTTGTATTCTTTGTGCATCCCCTATACCGGGACCAACAATAGGCGCGTAGACAATGGATACTCCTTGCCCCCGTATCCTTGACTCACGGATCCCTCCTTAAGCCCTTTGGCCGTGATCACATTATTTCACAAGCTAGGTTGCCTACTTATATCCTTCTCCCATCGTTCCTTGGCTTCACCTTTCAGCATTCAATTCCCCACAATCATTATCAGCATCCACATTCCTTTTGAATTTCCAAATAGCTGTACTTGCATAGCAGGTCTTGCAAAGTTTCATATTATCAAACTCAGCCAGATCAATATGTATACCCTCGCTACCACTCTGGCCATTCTTGGCTTCAGTGCCACCATCGACGCTCATTTGAAGCTTGCTACGCCGGTTCCGCTCGACGAAGGTACCATCACTAGCAGCCCGTTGAGTCAAGGCCAGTTTCCTTGCCAGCAACACACCTATGTTGTCAAGACAGTAAACAACATGGCTGCGGGCTCTCCTCAGACGCTCAGCCTCTCTGGGAGTGCCACTCACGGTGGCGGCTCCTGCCAGCTGGCAGTGTCGCTAGACGAGAAGCCGACTGCGCAGAGTACCTTCAAGGTCATCAAGTCTTGGGTTGGTGGGTGCCCTGTCACTACTAGCGGGGCGTCACCAAGCACCTTCAATTACTCCATCCCTCAAGGGTTTCCGAACGGCCGAGCGACACTTTCCTGGACATGGAACTCTCTGGAAGCAGGTCAGGATGAACTGTACATGAACTGCGCCGCCATTCAGGTGTCTGGTGGTGGCAATGACAAGAACGTCTACAACTCTCTTCCCGACCTTTCCAAAGTCAATATTCCAGGTGTGGACTGCAAACAAGTCGTGAACACGAATCCCGACTACGTCAACCCTGGCTCCAATGCCGTCACCCTAGTGTCCAAGAGCTTGGCTGCCCCTACTGGCGCCGCCTGCGAAAAGAAGACGGCAGCCGGATCGGCCCCAGCCGCGAGTGGCTCCTCAGCTCCAGCGGGATCTGCACCAGCTTCTTCGTCTGCAGCCCCGACCAGCAGCGCAGCACCGGCCCCATCTGATCCTGCCTCTGCCTCTGGCTCTGGTACGTCAACGACCTTCGCAACCTCATTCTACACTGTCACTGGCGGAACGTTTGCTCCCACCGGCAGCTCCAACAGCTCTGGTAGCTCCTCAGGGTCTTCGGGTAGCTCCGGCAGCCCCTCCGGCAGCTCCGGCGGCTCCTCCGATCCCTCTGGATCTTCTGGTGGCTCTTCCGGTAGCTCTTCGGGGTCCTCTGGTGCTGGCAACTCGACTGGCAGCGCCGGCGGCTCAAGCTGCAGCACGAATGGTGCCGTGGTCTGCAATGGTTCCAGCCAATTTGGCCTTTGCAACAACGGCAACGTCGTCTTCCAGCCCGTCGCAGCAGGAACTACCTGCAGCAATGGCCAGATCATGAAGAGGAGACGTTTGTAAGGCACCAGTAGATGAGCTAGATGGGATGTGACCTACGATGAAAGCGATCATGAAGCTTGGCATGTGTTTTCTGGATATATTCTCCTTCTTTGTGTATGCTTTTCCCAGCGGGACCGAGTCCCTTGATCTCGCAAGTCGAGATAGATATGTTGCATAGCGCTTAGGTGTTTAGAAAATGAGAAATCTTGATCGCATTGAAAATTCTTGTGAACATTGATGTTTCCCAACGATAACGCAAATAAGTCTGGTAGAAAACTGAGGTGATAATACGCACCAAGCATCCCAACTTCTCTGTGCTGACGAAACAGGAGACTATAGACGGCCCTTACCTGATGCGCGTTAGGGATTTAGACATTCGACCCATTCATTTACTTGTCTAAAGATTTTAGTAAACTCGATTCTCAGTTAATTGGTTGGTGATGTCAGGAAAATTTTGGCCAGGTTCAATGGCTGAACAGATCAAAAAGGACCAATATTAACGATAGAGTCCTGGTTGCTATGCACAAGTTGATATTTTTACCAAAATTGCAGTTTTACCAGCCTTTAGGAGACCTAAGTGATTCAGGCGGTAATAGGTGGGAACACACTTGCCTCGCTCCACCGCTTCCTTGCTGCATCTATGTACGCCTTCTTGACTTCGGCACTACTAGCCCATTCGTCCAAAACTAGCAAACCCTCGATTGCCTCCTCAAGCTCAATCTTTTCCAGTTTCAGCGTTTCCTGTAGCTGCTGCTCGTTTTCGGATTGCGACTTTGCATCAAGTAGCTGTCGTACTTTAAGATAAGAGTGGATGTGCCGCGGGCTGCTTTTGTGTCGGGATAGAAAGGCTTGGTTGTATGCGGTGGAGTCGCTGGACTTGGGGAGCAAAGTGAAAGTCTTTTCGATAATGGAAGTAGCCGTCTCTGGAAGCGGTTCAGAGAGCGAAGAAACTATTTACGCTTAGTATGCTATCAAAGTTCATTACGAATGTCTCTGAGAGAGTACTGACGAGTCTGTCGGAAGCGAATGGTTTGCTCGTGTAGTGTTGGGTTTTCTGGATCAATGCTGGACGCTGCTAATAGACACTTCAAGGCAAGAAGGTACTTTGCTGCAAGAATGTGAGAATAATTCTGGCACAGGTGGCGAGCGTGTACTTACTCCGTCTTATGAAGACCTCAAAGCCGACATTTTGCCCTTCTATGTTTCGTGGACTCATTTCCAGTACCGGCGTCAGAAACTTCGTGGCCTCTTCCAGAGGCTCCTTCGTTTCAACAAGCTTGGTGCCCGTTGGATCAGGATCCTCCTTCTTTGGCTCTCCATCAGCGCCAGTCCCAGCCTTCTTTGTTGCATTCTTCTTCTCCGCCTCTTTCGCTTCGGCCTCTCTCTTCTCCTGCTCTTTCTTTGCTTTCTTCAACGCCTTCTTTCTTTCATTAGCGTCCATTCCGTCCAGACTCGGTAACCCATTCGCCAGTGATGCATTTGCAATTTCTGGCCTATCATGTAAGAGGAGGTATATCCGGGCCGCAGAAAGTGCTGCTCTAGTGTAAAATGGGTGCTCTCTCAGCCCATCCTCCCACCGTACCATATCAATGTACGCTCGTATTTGTCCTTTACGAAGCGAAAAGCTATGAAAGTCAAATTGATCTTCGTGCCAGGTATCAAAGATATCATAGAGGGCTCTGAAGCGCTTTAGCGCAAACCCGAGCTTTCGTTGTCGGGAATATGACTCGCCGTCTTCAGTTAGGTACCACACGCACTGCATATCATGTAGGTCGCCCAACGCACCGCCAACAGTCTCGTTTCTCGTGAATTTACTCATAGTGTTGATAGCAGTGCCATTCTGGTCATTACGTAATTGGTATTTGGCACATTTCGTATTGATGTAGCGGTCTCTTTCGTCAAGTGTTCGGGCGTGGTCCATTGTTTTGGCGGCTTTCTCAAGGTTACCGTAGTGCTTCCATATACGAGCCTTCGTCATGTGATAATAGACAGTATTTTGATCCGACTCGATAGCCTTGTCGATATAGTCGAGGGCTTTGGCGAGATTGCGGCTCGTGTGATAGTCGTAATGCTGAGCAAGGAAGTAATAGACCGATGGGTCGAAGTTTTTGGAGGTTTCGCCGTTGATTTGTTTTTCAGCACTGCCATTCATGTGTTTTTCAGCTGAGTACCCCTCAACAAGGTCTTGAATTATCTGCTTCTTTTCTGCATCTTTGTACAAGGCCTTGATATTAGGAAAGGTGGATGGGACGCCTTTGTTGAGCATCCGTCGTAGGTAGCGATCAGCGGCTTCTCGAAAACCGTTTCCTACAACGAGTTAGCAAGCTCTTGAAGGATGTTTGGATCTTCACAACCTTCTAAGAAATCAAGTGGTATCCGTCGAGCAGCATCTATCCTCTCGCCTTGTTGAGCGTATGAATCATACAATTCACTCAGCCTCTGCCAAGACCCTTTGTCTGATCTTTCGAGGTCCAGGGCCTTTTCAAGACCTTCATAGTACGCCCTGTACTCGTTATTTCTTGCCAATAGATCTCGGTATGCCTTCGCAGCATCCTCCTTCTTCTCGAGTCGCAAAAGATATTCAGCCTCCATCTCCATGACTGCGGTCCGGTCAAGATTGTTCTTTGCGATGGCCTGAAGGTGATCCAAGGCGCGTTGGGTCTCTCCCATCTCTGCAATTATGGTGTTTTTGTAGAGCACAGCCTCCGAGTGCTCGATGTCCGATTTCGGTGGCGTCTGTTTTAGGGTATCCTCATAGGTCGTCAGTATCTTTTCAGCTTCCTGAAGCTCGCCTGCAAGGTGATAAGCCACGGCTAGGGCAGTCCAATTTCCCCGTGTTCCTGGTCGTTGCTGGAGCATGGATTTTCTGCTTTGAATATAGCCCTGAAAGTCCCGCATCTGTACTTGGAGCAGTGCCAGATCTCTCTGAATTTGGAGCGACTCCGGTTCTATCTTCAATGCAAACTTGTATGCTTTGATGGCCTCCTCGAAATTCTTGACCGAGCGGTATAGCAGCCCATAGACATGCCAACAAACATGAGATTTCATATCATTCTTCAGAGCGAGCTTGGCCAACGCAAAAGCTTCTTCAACTTGGCCCTGTGAGTTTTGAATGAGAGCTTTCATCGCTTGCGTGTCACCATGGTTGGGGTTCTTGCGGAGTATTTGCTCTGCAGCTTTGAGGCCTGGCAGGAGTCAGCAGAGGCACCGTGGTCGAGCCAGCTGGACATGAAGCTCGCCTTTCTTGTATTGCTTTGATTCATAGCATTTAATGACCTGGCGAAAGAGCGACTGCTCCTTCGAGCTCAAAGGTTGGGGCATGTTTTTTTGTGAAAGAGTTATTTAGACTTGGGAGTGCTTCGAGGTCGTTCGGAGGCACGAGCGATTGTGGGTTTGACGTTAGAGAAGGCAATTGAGGTGCGCCATTGCAACTCAAAGTATGGGAAGTTACGTAGTTGAGAAGCGCAAGCTTCGAAACGTGCAGGGTCGCATTTTGTGCGGTGGTGAGTAGAAGGTTTGTGAGAAACGATGCACCGAAACTCTCCCCGCGCTGTCTCGTGTCCACAAATTTTGAATGTCTACAGAGTAGATCTGCAGTAGTCTACACTCAGGGACATCTACCAAAATTTCCTCACTGCGCTCAATGGCCTAGGTAATTATTGGCTCACTACGCATTAGTATTAAAGGCATCGAAACGCAGCAGCGGCTAATACCAGTCATATTATGTGCATTAATATCTATTTTACACGAAGACCATGGCAAGTACCTAATCCAATGTATCACATCATTGCTTTTGGTATCCATTCGTTACTTTGGATTCTTGAGAAATACTCATCCCCCATTGTCATCTTCTCTCGCAGTGAAAATTTGGCCCAGTCATCTGCCTCTCGCTTCTCGCGTTCTCGCCATTCTTTTCCCACTCGTTGCGACAACCACTCGATGCAGATCTGCGCCGTCTCATTCACTTTCTCCATCGGAATGAGATGTCCGGTATTCTCAAGTACAACCTCCTTGACATTGCCTTCCCTTACTCCGCCGCTACCACCGACTCCTGTGCCAGTATTCGCAAGCTTGTCTGCTCGAAGCTGCGGAGCTGACAACGCTGATTCCGTGCCAAATACGTACATCACAGGTGGACGAAGGTGAGGTAGTTGATTGAAAGTAATTATTGGCTCTGGTCTGTAGAATGGTGAGCTTGGATTGCCTGATTGGGGAATATCTGGATGGGTCCTCTTGTTTGGAATAGTATCCCAATTCGGTCGCAAAAAAGTCAAGACTTCCATATGCTTGGTCGTTTTGAGAGTGACTTCCCTTTCTTCTGATTCAGAAGTATTTGTAGGGGAAGAGTCTACATCTCCTGTACTAGAAAGTGGCGAGTCTTTGGAGTCTGGATATAATGCTGTTGGCAATTCGCGTAGACCGTGCTGGATCCAACGGTCTAAAACGCGGGGCTCCCACCTCTGATAGAACTTGCTTCGCTTGAAAGCAGCTGCAGCGGCTGGTCGCGAAGGCCAACGGTCCCTCCGACCTGAAGACGCTCGCGCTGGAACGAAATGACCCAGAGCGGAGGCGATACGATGGATTACTGGATCGATCAAGATTATGGTCTCTAGTAATCGAGGATGCATTAAAGAGAGGTTCACAAGATTGTTGCCACCCATACTATGGCCTAAGCCAACGATAGGACGAGGCATCTCCTCACGAAAATGGTTGACCATGTGAAGCATGTCTCTAGAATGGTCATACCAAGATGCTGAACCAGAGTCAGCAACCCCTGATAGTGTTCAATCTCGAGAGGACTTACGATCGTTCCCCAAAAAAGGCTCGTTGATCACACTGCTTTGCCCTTGGAAGGAGACGTCTGCGATCCAAACGTTCCGTATGAACAATCCATGTCGTCTTGCTTCCAACAATAGATCGTCCCACAACGGTTCGTAAAGTTCCTGACAAGTGGTCATTTTACCAGCCATAGAAAAAAGAAATGATAAGAAAGGACAAGCAAAAAAAGGAAAAAAAGGAAAATGAAAAGACCGAAAATGGTAATCTTACCTTGGGGAAACCGTTGGCATGGGCGGCGAGCACTGTTACACTTCCAGGGGAAGGGTTGAGATTGTCTAATGGCGTGTACTGTTTGATGGCGAATTTGATGACATCCTCTTGCCTGTTTGTTGTCGAATGCGGATATTGTCGAATATGCTGACCTGGCAGTATGTGTTCTTGAATACGGAAACTCTGACTGGACATTGTCCTTAATTGTCCTCAAAATCGAGTAGATAAATAGAAATTAGCGGCGCGACTTTTTATTCTGCTTAGGTTGAAATACACCTTAAAATGCATAGATTTTAGGTCCAAGACCCACGCATCGAAGGAAGAAAAGCCAGGATCATGAGCGGCCGTGTGCTTCTAGTAGGACGGCGATCAGATCACCTTTATGGAGATTGTGGCTGTACCTAGTATGTCAGACGCAGAAATGACCTAGCAGAACTGGTACAGACGTGAAGCTATCGGTCCGTGCCGAGGTTGGAAAGAGAACCCGAGAGTGGGGGGGCAGGGGACCCGAGATCAACTCACGTGAACGCGCGCTAGGTACCTTAGCACCTGGGCATTCACATCTACGCGTGATGTGCCCCACGCGTCAGGGAGACTTCAACTTCAACTTCAACAACGACAAACATAATTGCGCTGAGTCAACCGAAGCATGACCCGAGCATCAGTGCCTGATGGCGATGAGCAAGACGAGAATGGAGTCTTTGCTGGAGTGCGCTTCGCAATCATCCCTAGCGCGCATCTGACGGAGCAAGATTCTCTCAAAGTACGCGTTTCTGAAATCGAATTGAAATACAGGCAAACCTTGACGCTAACAGTCACAGCATATAAAAACTCTAGAGGACCATGGCGCTCATTATGTTCCCCTAAATGAGCATGGTCGTCTGGATCTTGTCGAATCATGTACTCATATTATCTCCACGACCTCCGACTTTCCCGAGTACGACAATGCCACCGATTGTTTCAAACCTGTAGTGAAACCCCTATGGATTGATCATAGTCTACAAAAGCAAAAGCAATCCAATACAAAAGCCTTCAACCCCGACTCTAAGCTCTTCTTCTCTGATGTCGTGGTTACTTGTGCAGACATACCGGAAGGAGACAAGGACGCAATCATCGGAGGAGTTCTGGCGATGGGTGGAACATACTCGCATTTCTTATCGAATCTCGTAACACACATTGTTGCGTTGACACTGGACAATAGCAAATGTCGAGCGGTGGAGAAGAAGAATTTTGCATGCAAGATCGTTCTACCACACTGGTTTGATGATTGTCTGAAACTTGGAAAGAAGATCGATGAACGGCCTTATATGCTGCCGGATCCGGAAATCTTGGACCCTGAATCTTCTGGGGCTGTGTTCGAGCGAAAGGAGAATCGTGATGCTTTCATGCCTTCCACAAAAACCAACTCGGAGGGATTGCCCCACGGCGTACTTCTACCATCATCTCCGAGCCCGAATCGCAAATCTCTCAATGTATTTAATGGTCAGCATTACAAATTATCTCAAGACCTTGATATTGGGCCCCGCCTTCGACGTACTCTGGAGGACCTAATTCGGTCCGGAGGAGGGAACATCACGGAAAGCGTCTCGGAGGCGAGTGCCTATGTCTGTCAGTATAGGGATGGGTCCGATTATATCCGTGCATCTCGCAGTGGGAAACCAGTTGGGAGTCTGCTGTGGTTGTATCATATGATTACGCACAATGCTTGGACGAATCCCATGCGGCGACTACTCCATTACCCTATTCCTCGTGACGGCATGGACTGCTTTAAGGGTCTTCGTATCTCCGTTAGCAACTACACAGGAGACGCTAGAACTTATCTCCAGAAATTGATTGAAGCTGGTGGCGCTGAGTTTACTCGTCCAATGGGTCAAACCAACACGCATTTGATCACGGCCCATACATTTTCAGAGAAGTGCGATGCAGCGAGAGAATGGAATGTAAATGTCGTCAACCACCTCTGGCTCGAAGAGAGTTACGCAAATTGCCAGGCCCAATCTTTGGCTAATTCTCGTTACTCGCACTTTCCCAAACGCACAAATTTAGGAGAAGTGGTCGGCCAAACCGGCATTAATCGAGAAGTCCTAAAAAAGAACTTCTGGAATCAAGGAGTAGAAGAGAGTCCCAAGAAAGCAAAAGCAAATTCAAATTTCCCTCCACATGGGTCTTCGCCGCAAAAGGGAACCGCACCCGTAGGGTCGGAGTCAACCGTGCGAGGCCCAAGTCTGGGAGATAAGACAGATGCCACGAGTGGGGAAACGGAATCTACCCCTTTAACAACCAAAGAGAAGCGCGCTCGCAATTTAGCTCTTCCCACGCGCACGCCATCAGCGAACAAGAAAGCGACTGGCAAAGAAAATGAAACACCTTCGACCGGCAGTCGCAATGCAAAGGAACGTGCTGTAGACAAAATGCATGACATGGCACCAGACATTGCGTTGTATCAGAAAGAGATGAAGAGGAAGGGTGGCGTCACTCACGGCGGACGAAGAAGTAGCGTAACCGAGAACGCAAAGGAAGAAAAGGAAGCTAATGGAGGAAGAAAGAGGAGTCACGATGAGAGCGAAGAAGACGAAGAGGAGGACGAAGCAGAAGCCGAGGCAGAAGCACTAACCAAGGGACAAGGGAGGATGAAGAAGGCAAAATATCAGCTTCCACCCATTGACCATCGTATGTTACTGACTGGTGCTAATGAGTACATTGAAGACGAAATGAAAGAAGCCAACGTGAAGGTGAGCCTTTTCTCAGATCGTAGGACTGGGGCCAAATCATCCATAGGAGACTAATCCCTTTTCACAGGCTCATCTTCGAAGTCTGGGTATTCTTTTGACAAACAACCCTGCTGAAGTTTCCATCCTTTGCGCACCCAAGGTCATGCGGACCCGGAAATTCGTGGGTGCGATCGCTTCTGCGCCTCTTGTAGTCAGCACTACATTCCTCGATTACTGTCTAAAACATGATTCCCCACCACCAACAGCCAAACACGTCCTGGGCAACGACCGCGACACAAAGGAACGCTTTGGTTTTCACATCTCCCTGGCAGTTGAGCGCGCAAAGATGAATCGCCGACGTCTACTGAGGGGTTGGACCATCTTCTGCACCGAGGCTGTCAAGGGTGGCTTTGACACCTACAAGGAGATTGTGCACCTCAATGGTGGCCAATGCCTCCTATGGAAGGGACGCGCGAGCGTGACGGTGACGAAGCGGAAGCCATTGCCAGACGCCGGAGATGAAAGTCAGAATCAAGGCGGCGAGGAGGAAGAAGATGTATTATACATGATTAGCGGAACGAGTAAAGAGGAAACAGGGCTGTGGCAGAAGTTTCGGGCTTTGGCGGAAAAACATGACATGCGACCTCGCATTGTGAAGCCAGACTGGCTTTTGGTCTGCGCAATGGCGCAGCAAATTGAGTGGAAAGATGAGTTTGAGCTCTCGGAAAATAGCTTGTGAGCTGAACAAAGATTGCTTGGACGCGGCGTAAGTGGCTTATTTTGAAGCATGGTGTTGAAGGTGCCACGATTCCAGAAGGGAATTTTGATGTTCACTTGCTCGAAATCATCTCCTGTACGATAGCATGGAGTTTTATGGTACTCATCATGCATCTTCTATACACTATGGTCTTTCGAAAAATAAATTTCGACATATGGTCTCTTTTACTGCCGAAACATAAAGGTATTGGAGTCTGATGTATAGGAGGTCGTGTCGTGTTCTAGAAGCAGTTTTCAGATATGGAAGGATGAGACGAACGCAAAAATTGGTGGGAAGAGTATGCTAAGGATAAACCATGGCGAAAGCTCTCGAAATCTATATTCAGTTCTATTACATCAGACTGAGCCTCGTGGCGAAACTAGAGACAAAAATACGCAAATAGGAAGAGAGATAAAACATCCAAAATGATGTTGCTGATTTACTTGTCATGCTGTCACCCAAGTTTTTTTGCGTTCAATGCATTGCATCCATTCGTCCATCTCTATCTGTCAAAATCTATCGAGATCAAGATCAAGATCGAAGATATGAAGCGGGTGTGGTTGAAGCCACCAGCCGCTCGGAGAATTGCTCTCTGCAGATCATGCAGCCGGTGTCTGATTGGCTAGACGCGCTCTTCACCGCTGGTTAGCAAAAACACAGGAGATGGCTGGTCTTAAATCCATCTTGCCCCCAACGAGACTCGTTGGACCCGCTTGCCGGTCCTGGCGTTTGACGGACTAACTTGGAGTTATCACCGATGCACCGAGTAATTATTCCCTGGATGCTCAAATTCTTGGTGGTGTCCTGAGCTTCTCAAGTCATCACAAGCAATAATGTCCCGTGTTTCTACAAGAAAAGAGGTCGTCTGACGGCAGCATTGAGACTATATAATGAGACATGTTCGCTGGCAGTACTATCAAGCCGATCAGGCCTGCCGTATTGAGCCTCGTCGACCACGATTGTTGAGCATGTGGGCATGTAGAGGTCGCGGAAATGTTGTTGTCTAGCCCCTCCGTGATGCGTTGTCAACACCATCCCGCGGCGATCCCCCAGCTGCATCAATTTCCGCCCAGGACCCAGGCATTTGGGCGAGCTCGGGCAAGACGGCGTGCGTCATGCTTTGCTACGTGTCAAACGACCAACCCTCGCTAGCCTCTGAAGCAGCATTGTAGCCGCTGGGAGACTGCCGATGCGGCCGCGACCTTTGCTCGAAATAGGGTCAGAGGCGCGCCTTCATGGGTGCCGGCAGCACGCGTCTGCACGAGCAATGAAAGGGAGAGGGAGAAGAATGTGCTCTTTTCCGGCATGGTTCTCGCTCCGTTTTTCTTTTCAAATGTCTATGCTGCCTGTCCATGGCAATTGCTGCGTAGAACACGCGGAGAAATGCCTCCCCTTCCCCTGCAGCGGTCGAAATGATTTGTGCGCCAAAGTCGAGACTGATCACCGTCATCTTGGACTGTACAACGCGATCATCAAACACCATCAGCGGGACGAGGCGCAAGTACCTAGGGTTTCCACACGAACGCCAGACTGGTTTCAGCACTCGACCTCTACGCGTGCATTGACCATACTCTCACCGCCTCACTGTTGAAGACTTTCAAGATCGACCCTCTCGCCCAAAAAATTTTTGTTGGCGAAACCTCGTTGCGCTGGCTACCTTGGATGAAGACGTCGACATGAGCTGTTCATCATCGTTGACCTTCACTCGTCCAGCCACCTCGCCATTGACGCCTCGTAGGCGACGTTGTTTAGCTCCCGTTCTTACACCTGCAGAATAGCCTTCCGGATCTCGTCATTGGCCCAGCTTCGTCGTCAGCTTTCCGTTTGCAACGAATGGGACATCTCTTCTAAGATTCCCCCGAATCCTGGTCCTGGCATTAAATTGTACTCCGAGCTGTCAGTAAATGATCTCCGTATTTGGATGCGTGTCTAACAATGTGACAGTACTGCCTCAAAAGTATATTTACTCTGCTTCTTATCTATAATCGCCGTCAGACTTTGTATAATATTGTATCCTTGATATCAGGCTGCCGCGGTGTACGATATTCCTGTTTAAGCAAAAGAACAGTGCCAATTGGTCCTTGAATGTGCCAGGATCGAATGAGAGGCGTTGTCTTGCCCAAGCTTGGACGTTGGCCAATTCCGTCGAGGCGACAGAAAGCCTCTGAAACTCCCGTCACGTCTCTTAGCCGTGTTGTCGCTTTGCGTTGGGAGTTTGCCTGCCAATTACCATCGCCGTGATTCAAGGAGAACGATTCTCATGACTGATTCGAAGGCGCAATAGCGTGAGCGCTTTGTCCATGTCACTATCACTCGCAAGTCACTCGTCGCTCCACTCGGATCTTGATCCTCAAGTCGCCACGTGAGATTGCACATCTGACTGTGGATACTGCATCCGAGTTGCCAGCCTCCGTTTTTGCAATCGGCCCTACTTCGATTGAGACGGTCATAGCATCTACGGAGTACTTGGAAGCGTCCTTCTCTGCCAAAATAAAAGGTTTTTTCACGACCACCCCCATGCTACAACTACCAAAGTTGCTGTGGTTGGAATTGGCATCTAGTGGAAGGCCGCCGTAAGCCAGTCTTGGCGTGCGAGAGAGATGGCAAGTAAGGATCCTTCCCCTCGCTGGCAGTTTTTCGAATGAAGCTCACCGATTCCAGCAAGCGATGTAGAGCAGAAGATCCTCGGCCGGCTGGCCAATTTGACAGCCTACACGAGTCCATTCCTTTCAAGAGCACTTCACCAAGTTCTAGGATTATCTGTTATGCTTGCGAAAAAGCTCCGACGGGCGCGAAAGTTGCGAAGGCTTGATCCCTCTAGAGATACCAAGTCACTTCAACTTTATCATCATATCCTATGGTTGTCGCGGGAGGGACTATCGATTGTCGAGCTGGATGTTCTTCCCTATACCCAGAATGGTGAACAGGGCGCCGAATGCCGGGTTATGAGCTGCAAGCTGCGCGCATCTTTCTACCACATCTTCTGCCTCTTCCATAACAATCCTCCCGTGTCGACTCTGAGTATTCCTTCACAGATCACGCTCACAGACGAGAGCAGTCCCCATCAAAAGAATGGCCATCGCAGGTCCTCCAATGGCAAGAATGGATCCGGTCGACATGGAAAGAAATCTTCTTTACGAGATGCGATTCCGTCACTTCAATCTGACATTTCTTATATCACC
The DNA here is from genome assembly GCA_021030935.1 of Astrothelium subdiscretum. NCBI lineage: Eukaryota > Fungi > Ascomycota > Dothideomycetes > Trypetheliales > Trypetheliaceae > Astrothelium > Astrothelium subdiscretum. The sequence continues at coordinate 25,534 of JAGFMW010000026.1, forward strand.
AATCCTTATGCTCTCACAGGTGCCACTCCTCCACCCCAGAGCCAAAATGGGCAAGCTCCTTCTCGACCTCCCGGGCTCCCTCCTAAGCCACAGATACCTTCAAGTACAGCATTTATTCTACCGCCGCTAAACTTTCTTCCAATTACTACGTCCGCGTTCACCACAACCTCATCCCTGGCTTCGTCGCTTCTCCCTGGTTCACACCCGCTTCGCCTTTCAGTAGCATTAGAGCATTCAGCTTTCCTCTGGGATTGCGCCAAAGAGTTTGATCGAAGTCGTCGCGTAGCTTATCGCGCGATCTCAGATGTTTGGAGAGCGGAGGAAGGAATGGATGATATGGAATTTGAAGACGCGCGGGAACTCGTCACTTTACTTGGAGGCATTATGAGGCGTGGCCTGCCGCAGGGTAGCAGCGGTAGCGGCACTCAGGCCGCCAGGACCACAGGTGATGGCGACACGTCCCGGATGAGAGGAGGTGAAGCGCAATCTGGTATCGAAGGCGTTGCAGCCGCCAGAAGAGGTAATGAGGGCGCTTGGCTTGCCTCGTCATCGAGCCCTGGTCGAGTTGCGGCCGCCTCGTCGAGAAGATCACCGCCCAGGGAGAGTCGGAGCAGTCCGCCTCGCAGATACGGTAGTACGGGGACTTCAAGCACAACTCCAAGACCCACGCCAGCGCCACCTCGAACTACCTCCCGCAGGAGTCCCCCTTCAAGACAAGACCGGGTTGTGAGGAGTAGTACTCCTCCAAGGCCAATGATGCCAAGTCCAAATACGACTAGGCGCAGTCCACCACGCAGGCAAGAGAGTTATGGTACCACTAGCACCACTCCACGACCTGCAACCGCAATCCGAGACTCGCCACACCTCCGGCCGCCGACAGCAGGAAAAGACAAAGAGCTACCGCCCACTCCGGAAGAATGGTCTCGCGTAAGTTACTACGGCGAGCCAAGGCCCACCACTAGTCGTAGAGCGACTCACGAACGAACACCGCCCAGCGCCGTAAGAATTCCCCGCGGAGGCAGCGGCGGTAGTTATCATTCTGGCACTCAACAGAGAACGCCACCAAACACATCACGATCTGCCAACCGGGGTAGCGATGGAAGTTATGGCTCACAAGAGGTCCGATTCCAAACACCTCCACGATCTTCTGAGGACCGACGAAGTGGCGGCACCGCAGGCGGCAGTGGTTCTCGCAGTGGCGGGAGCGGCTCAAGAAGTGGAGGCAGCAGCAGTCACACCCGAGGTGGAAGTGGAAGTGGGGGACAGAGAGGCAGTGGCGGCAGTACTTCGAGAGAAGTGCCCAGCAGTCAGACCACGCCCAGAAGCGGTAGCGAGCGTCATAGTGGCGAGAGCAGGCACAGCCCGAGTTCTGGTGCGTCACGGGGGGCCCAAACACAACGACGAAGTGGAAGGATGCGGTGGTTCTAGATCATCGATGCTGTATCAAGGTGAAAAGGTCTCACCAACGCGTCGAAGAAACGGTGGGCTTCGCGACGACAACAATGATGACCGCATCCAATTTACGGCTCTCTCGGCTTCTTCCTCGTCTCACGGAAAGCCGACTTCGTCTACGTCCTACGTACCCTGGTTGCTGCTACATCTAATGTCATACTAGACATATTTCTAAACGACCGCTTGGAACCGACTTTCCGATTTTGGCGTTCTGAACAAATTCCTGCAAAATAATCGACAGACACAGTTCCCAGAGGAACATTTCAATGCATCGTATATCACGGGCATGCAAGATGCAAACAGGCGTAACAATGCGCATAATACTTGGAGTAACACTGGTTCTTGATCTTGGTGGTGTTCTGATTAATGCATCTTGTTTCTCGTTCAGGCTAGATACCATTTCTTTGCGCTCTCCGGCTCTCGTACATTTCCATGCATGTATATACTATACCCATTAGATTTTCTCAAGTACATCTGATTTATAAAAGCCTCTAATCATGACATTTATCACCTTAATAGCTACAAGTCCGTGGCCTCTTGGATTCACTCGCGTTTCGACCAGCTCTTCACCAATCCATTCTCATTACCTATGAGGTTCCTGCCCTTCTTACCTACGCCGGGGCTCCTTTCGCCGTACGCAGCGTCGTCCCTAGAAAAGTCGGAATCGCAAGCATGTCCGCCGCTATACTAACCATGTGAAACCCTTTGTCTGCGTACTCCTTCGCCTGGTCTCCACTTGTGCAATAAATGCCCGTCTTCTTCCCCGCCTTCTCTGCCGCCCTGCGCACCGTCTCGATGGCCTTCTCCAGCTCTGCATTTATCACATTACCCTGGATCGGATGCCCGATGTTGATACCCAGATCGAACGGGCCGATGAACAGGACATCGACGCCCGGGATCGCGGCAATCTCCTCGACCGCACCCAGCGCCTCGGCCGTCTCGATCTGGATGATGGTCACCAGCGCATCGTTCGCCTGCGCGAGGTAATCGCCCAAGGAGAGCGGCGCGACGCCGGGCGCAGCGAAGGCTCCCATGGGGAATGGCGACCCAAACCCGCGCGTCCCCCGCGGCGGGAACTTAGTCGTGCGCACAAAGTCCGAGACCGAAGATGGGGTTTGCAGAAGGGGCACGACGATACCGTGGGCGCCGGAGTCGAGGGCGCGCTTGACCATCCAGCCTTCGGCGCCGGGAATGCGGACGAGGGGTGAAGTGCCAGTGGAGGCGATGGCTGCGACGGCTTCGTGCATTGCGGCGTCTTTTGTGGGGGACGAGAGTTAGCGAATCGGTTGAAGGAAGAGGATGGAGGGATGGGGGCATACCGTCAATGTTGCCATGTTCGCAATCAACGCATATCCAGTCGAGCCCGGAACTTGCTATAGCGCGAGAGACGTTGCGACCAGGTAACATCTGCCATGCTCCGAAGGTCGGCCCTCCTTTCCTGAGGGCTTTGAATAGTCGGCTTGCACTCTGCATGCTCAACGGGTGTAACTTGATAAATCTTCGAAGTGTTTTACTGGAGATGAGGCTGAGAAATTGAGAGAGATTGGCTTGGGACCAATCCCACAGGATGAAAAAAGCAAAGCCCGAGTCTTATAAGGCATCATCGGCTCAGATATCTCATAGAAACCCCACTTTTGAAGCGGGGTTGCATTTTATGCTGGAGAGCCTTTCGGGGGAAATACTCAGAATGATGACTGGGAAAGCTTCAGGAGCACCAGATCATCTACGTCTGCTCGGCCTCATTCATCAGCGTGTCAATGTCTGTCTCGCTGAATCGATGCATGAGCTTGCGCACTTCATCGCTTGAGGAAGTCTTCTGGGTTGAGCTCCTCTCTACGTGTATCTTTTCGGGTGAGCGTTTGACTGCAGAAGAGGACACTGGTTCCAGAGCCTTACAACAGGGGTATCGAACTCGTACAATTCTCTCCAACGTGTTTGACCCGATGCCATAACGTCCAGCTCCTGGAAGTCAAACGGTCTCCGGTCCCAAACATTGGAGAGCACCTGCTTTGCGTTGTCGCATAGCCCACAGTTGGCACGTGTGAAAAGAGTTATACGGCAAGCATGCTGCAGAAGACGAGGAGAGGCAAACATGGTGACAATCGCATGCTTGATGACTTGCCTTGCTTACGATGGAAAATAACACGCTCATTGGACTTTGTTTTCTGCCGCCAAACGCGTTTCACCGCCTGACGTAGCCTTTCTGACATCCTGTCGCATGCTAAACCCTGGTCCGACTCTCGAATCTTCTACTTTTCGAATGCAAACAAGCAAATTACGGCGAGCATGTCGAAAAAGTGTGTTCACAAAGGTTGTGGAAAGACTTACGAGGATGACAATGAGGACTGTGTCTATCACCCCGGACCCCCGGTAAGTCTCGCGCTCTTCTCTCTCGAATGCGACACTGAACCCCCACCAAGGAATTTCATGAGGGACAGAAAGGTAAGGGGATCCTCTGTATTCCATTTCCACTGCCTCGCCCGTTGCTTACCCATGGCAGTTCTCCGCTGATACTTCACCCTGACCAGGCTGGAAATGTTGCAAGCCCCGTGTTCTGACTTTTGACGAATTTCTCGCCATCCCGCCATGCACCACAGGGAAACACTCCACCGTCGACGATACCCCTCAGCCGGAGAAGCCGCCTCAAGAGGAGGTAGTCGCTCCAAAGGCTGTAGAACCTACACTAGCGGCGCCTGTGCCTCGACTACCGCAAGCGACCGCTGCATCGCCACGCGCGACACCTTCCCCCGCTCCACCGGAGGACGAAGATGACGACCCTTCTTTGCCGATACCGGCCGGCGCAACTTGCAAGCGAAAAGCATGTGGAGTAACATATACGGGCGATGCAAGCAGAGAAGGCGAGCAGTGCGTGCATCACCCTGGGGTACCCATCTTCCACGAAGGCAGCAAAGGTTATAGTTGCTGCAAGAAGCGCGTGCTCGAGTTTGACGAGTTCATGAAGATGCCGGGATGTACGACAAAAGATCGACATCTTTTTGTTGGGAGCGGAAAGAAGAGAGAGGAAACACTGGACACTGTGCGGTAGGCACTCCTGACTGATCTGGCCATTCTGAAATTAATTGCTAATTGTATTAAAGCCATGACTTTTATCAAACGTCTACAACCGTCATGGCCTCTCTATACCTCAAAAAGATTAACAAAGATAACTCTAAAATCTCCTTTACAAACCCCACGACAATTGACCTTGACCTACACACTTCGGATAACAAGTCCTACAAAACATCCATGCCGCTCTTCGCTCCCATTGACACAGAGAAAAGCAAATACAAGATCATGGGGACAAAGGTCGAGTTCGAGCTCGCTAAAGCTGACGGATCGGGCTGGCCTGTACTCAGAGCCGATGAGCGGCTCACGGGAGAGATCATCCAGACGGGTAGAGCTGGAAGAGTGTAACAATAACAATGGCATACGAGTCCAACAATTACGACATCTAGGATAGAGCTTCCAATCAAAATCAAGTCTTTTGAAGAATGCGAGACCTTGAAACGAGCACTTTGAGATGCTGCCACCAATTGTACAGTGGATATAGCAGACGGTGGCCCGTATCTAAAGGCCCCTGACTCCAATTTGGCCCAACTTTCAGTTCCGTACCATTGACAGGGCAGTTTCTCGGCCAAATTGACAACCGTGATACAAGGTGGGAACAAATTTGATGTTCTAATTCTGTCGTCGTATACATGTTAATTTACAATATCTTGGAGTAAGATAGTTCTCACAAGGGCCAGAGTTTAGATCCTTCATTCTCTCACTTATATAGCTTCGTCGTATCCTTCGCCTTGCCCTCTCTTTCGTCTGCGTCTAATGTTGCGTCACTTTTCTCATCCTCCACAGCTTTCGAGCCTTCCCCCATTCTTTGTTCTTTCCCCCTCATCCGTCGATTCAACACCCACGCGCCCACCATCCCCGCCGCATAACCCCCCAAATGCGCCACATGATCAATCGGCTGCCGTCTCGTCCTCAACCCCACGATATCCGCCCCGATCATCACCGTCAACAACAACACCCCCGGCAGCGGCACCAACGCCTCCAACCACCCCTTCCCCAGCCCAACCCCCCCCTCCCCCTCCTCCTCCCGCCGTCTCCCCGGTAGCCCCATCTCCGCACTCGGCTCCAACAAACACACCGCCGCCAACACGCCGGCCACCGCCCCACTCGCTCCAAACGACGACGTCGTCCAATTCCGCTTCACCGTATAATACGACAGACTCGCCACCCCGCCCGCCGCCCCCGCCGTCACATACAACGCCAGAAACGGCGCGCGCCCGACCGCCTCGTGCAGCCGCGTGCCGAGCAGGGCCAGCATCGCCATGTTCAGCACGCAGTGGCCCAGCGCCTGGTGCGAGAAGACGTTGCCGAGCAACGCCAGCGGCTGCGGCGCTCCCGGGACTAGCACGAAGTACCGGTTCAGCAGTCGCCAGCAGGGGGGGGAGGCGCCAGGCGATTAGGAAGAGCAGGTTCAGCCCGATCAGGGCGCCGATGGTGGCGAGTGCGGTGGGGGTGTTGGGGAGGAGGCGGGCGGAGCGGGGTGGGGGGACGTAGGTCGTGGCGTAGAGGAGGGAGGCGCTGACGAGGAGGATGAAGAAGAGGAGGGAGGGGGCGAGGCGGCGGGTCGTGCTCATTTCGGGGGGGGCGGAAGCGGAGGAGAGTTGGCCGTACTGGTACCATTTTTCGACCCAGGCGGAGCGTTGGCGCGGCTCGGTGAGGCTGCCGGTGCTGGATTGGTGGGCGGGGGGGGTGGTTGGAGGTGGTGGTTTCTTGGGCTCGTTGTGGTGCTCCTGCGCCGGCGGCGGCGGCAGCGGCTTCTTCGCGGGCTTCGCGGACTTCGCGTTCGTGGTTGTGGGCTTCGTTTGCTCTGTGCATGCGCTCGAGTACGCTTTGGCCGTAGATGGGGTCCTGGCTGGATTCTTGCTCCTGACGTGCTCTCCTGGCTGCCCTTCCCCTTGTGCGCCGGCTCTGGACCCTCTCTAGCTTCTCGTCCATCTTGTAGAGCCCCAGCCGTTGTCCACGTTCGAGAGTATCCTTTTCCACTTTCTTTAATTCCATGTCCGCATACCGGTCTGCTCTTCCTTGCTCATCCATTGGGTATTTCTCTCGGAGATACTCTAAGCCCTTTTCCGCGAGCTCGGACGCATTGTCGGAAGAAGTTGGAACGTAGTCGAGCGATTCATGGGCGAGTGCACCGGATAGACGGCGATGCTGAAGTCGACGCAAGACTAGGTTCCCTTCTTCGGTGGTGAAAGAGTCACCAAAGATGGAGGTAATTGCGGAAGCCGAAAGAGGGCTGTTGTGAAGTGGGACGCCAGCAGAGGGACTGTAGCGCTCCCAGAGCGGAATTGGCCGTGAAGGACGCTCCGTTCGGGATGCATGTCGAGGAGCATTGCGAACTCGAGCGTTAGCATGTGGAGTTGTCGTAAAGAAACGGGAAGGTGGTCGCCAGTATATATAATTCTCTTTGCTAATATTGAGGTTCCATTGCGCTAATGGATCTCTATAATACTGCAAATGTCTTCCGTCTTGATTTCTGCGATTTTGTTGTGAAACCTGATAAACTGATCGTGTGCAACGAATCGACGGTAGATGTTCGGTGACAAGTCGCAAGAAAGAGGAGCATTTTGGATTTCCTGAGCTCTTCACTCCATTGCAAAGTGGTCGAGTCACTGTCAGCCACGCATTGTTCATCTCCGTACTGGACGCATTGGAGTTTGTCGCGGTGGTGAAGAGTCCAATGAAGTGACGGCATCGGAAACTTTTTGGAGTCGCGTCCGAGCTTAAGCTTCAAAAACATATCAACCCTCGGCCCTCTCATCTTTTTAATAACATTCACCACATCCCGAAAGAGCCCTATCTACAACTCAGCATGTCGGTGACGTCCAATCCCATCACGCCCGAACGCTTCGCCCTCGCTATCCATGACCTGCCGCTCTCCTCTCTCCACGCAAAAGCCGCCGAAATCCGCAACTCCATCTCCCACCTTGTTTCCTCGAATCAGCAACTCCAGCCCTTCGCCGACGATGGCGATGCCGACTGCGCTGATGCCATAAAAGAGAACGAAGAGGTTATGAGGCGCATGGAAGAAAGGATCGAGCTGCTGAGGGACGAGGTGGAGGGGCGTGGGATGAGATGGGCGGAAGGCGAGGCAGAAGATAGAATGGCGCTGGAGAAGATGAGGGACTCGGAGGGGAGGCTGGTGAATGGGACTGGTGCACATGAAAATGGCGATGCTATGGAGGGTGTAGAGGGCAGTGATACGAATGGACACATTGCACCCTCGGCGGCACAAGAAGGAGCACAGCCAAATCAGCAGGGCACTCGCTTGACGGATGAGGAGCTACAGAGGAGACTAATAGAGCGACTTGGCAACCCTGACGATGACGATGGCGTGCATCTTTAACAGCAGAAGAGTTGTGCAACGAACGAAAGTGATACCCAAGGAGTCCTACGGCCACGATGTTCCAAAGGAGCTCTGTAAACCCAGAGACAAGGTGCACGATCCATTGGCCGGCTGAAGAGACGGCCCTCGAGCTAGACTCCGCGTGATATTTGATTACACTACACTACATTCTGGGCGCCTACGTTAACATAATAGCTATCAAGCCATTGACCACGGTTGCGCTTCTGAGTGCTTTGATTCTGGCAAAAGCAGAGCTTTGTCTATACTCGAACAGAATACCAATACTAAGACCGCTACCCCAGCGCAAATGACGTGGTGTCATTCCCATATTCAAGGCCAAAGCATTTCAACCCTACACGAAATGCATAGTTTCGTTGGCGGCCACATCTGGATTTGCACTTAGATAAGGAGCGTTGTGCTTGGCTACCATCTGCTGAAAGATGTCGCGCTATCGAAGGTATCCGTAGGTGACCTTCTCAATCCGTCCATAATGCCATGTCATATAAAACAGGGACAGGAAGATCAAGGTAGCCCTCCCTAAGGTCATGCTCGGCTATCATCTGCTGGAAGGTATTGCGCTCCCCCGGGAGGAGTCCGTGGATGAGGTTTCGAGATGTCTCTAGCACCAAATGCGGAGGGACTGTGTGGGTGATCTTTTCGCCATCCTCCGTTGTGGCAAAGTGTGGAATGGTCATAGGAAGAATGTTTTGTTCATATCCCAGATTATGCATTCGAAACAGTCTTGCGTCCATTGCCCATTCATTCGCGGGAAAATCTTCCGTAGCGATTGTGAATCTTATCATCCTCGACAAAGGACAATTATCATCCAATGAAAGCCTCTACTCAAGCGCACTCAAGTCCAAAGGCACACTGCTGCCTCTTCCTGCACGATATCTTTTAGGTATCCCTGTAAAATCTCTCGGCTTCGGCAACTGGCTGTCATCCTGGAATTTCCATTTCGAGTCTTGGATCCTCACGATACCGCCTTTACTGCCATGATCATGGGTTGAAGCGATCCCTCCTTTGCCACCCGGTGCACCATTAGTTAAAGTGTAGGTCGAAGCATCGTACAATGACCGCAAGGGTTGAGGCGGTGCCGACGGGGTTTCACTGACTGGTCTCGATGGTACTGCAGCAGGAGGCGGAGGCGGCGCTGAGGGAGCTTTAGGGGCTGCAGCTGGTGGGGGAGGTGGTGCTGGAGCTGACGGAGCTGTTGGAGCAGGAGAAACGGGCGGAGAAGCGATAGGCGGAGGTGGGGGTGCTGCTGCAGGCGATGAACGTCCGAACGCGTTTCGGGCTGCTTGTTGCGCTATCGATGGTGACGATGTTCCGTTTCGTGCTGGTGGAGGTCCAGGTGGCGGAGGTGGCGCTGAAGGTGCGGATATGGGTGGAGGCCGAGGTGCAGTTGCTGGAGGTGGAGGTGCGGTTCCCGACGGTTTTCGTGCAGCTGGGGGTGGAATGGGAGGCTTTTTGCCAATTGGTGGTGGCGGTTTTGGCTTTGAGGCGATGTCAGGAGCAGATGCAACTGAGAATGCAGTCGGTCTCAATTTTCCTCTTATACCCTCAAGCGCCGGATTTGTAGGTGAAGTGAGTGAAGGTGGAGCAGGGGGAGTTGAACCCGGTACTCTTGGTGCTGGAGGTGGTTTGGGAGGTGCTGCGCCGATAGGTGGTCTTGGGGCAGATGTCTTCCTTGAAGTTTCGGGATCCGAAAGATAAGGTGAAGTGCTGTCCGCGCCAGTATCAACACCTCCTGACTTTCGTAACTTTGGTATGCCTCCCGCCAGAATACCTCCCAACTGTGGCGCAGCACCAGCTCCTCCAGCGTCACCACCGCCACCACGTCCTTGATCACTATTGCTTCTTGCTCGGTTACCTCCTCCGGGCACTGGAGGTGCTAGGCCGCCTGGGGGCTTTCCTAAGCCGGGAACTGGAGGAGCACCGGGGACAGCTGGGCCAGCTGAGCTTTTGTTCTTGTCGAGTATGGGTGCTGAACGATCGTTTGTAACTGCCTTTTTTAACCGCGTGCCTTTCTCGATATCTCCCAACAGAGCGCCCTAGAATATCAGTTAGCTCCATCATTCACACGTGCAAACATTTCCCGTGGAGGGAAGTAGTGAGAAAAAGTGTTGCTTCAGCTTCGGCTTCAAGCTGCACTGATGCTCTTTGAGGATGCTCTCACTTACCCTATTTTTAGTTGCTGAAGCTGGTGGTTTCGACGGGAGATTGACTTTGCCCGGTGGCCCTCCTGGAGGTGGTGGGGGAGGTGGAGCTCCTGCTCCACCGAATCCAGGCATCGGCGGAGGAGGTGGTGGAGGAGGAGCAGACATTGGTAGGGTGTTGAAGGGTGTTTTGAGGTTGGCTTTTATTATTCTCGATTCCAATGATTAACAAAGTATCTTCTTTCTAATTTTTCTGGCACTGAATGGGGAGGATTATCTTTGATGGTCGAGAGTGAAGTCTGGTCTTGTACCTGACGAGGGTGACATGGGTGGTGGTGGGTCGTCACAGCTGTGGCTCAGTCGTAGCCCCACCGCCACACCCGAAACTTCACTCAGACAGGAGCGCCGCATCATCCTGTCAACAGCAGCGTGGAGGTCGGCGTAATGCAATTGAACCGCAGTCATCGGCTTGGCACCATTTGTCAGATTTGCGAGTTTCACCTCGCCCGTAGAAGACTTCCGACGCGCCAATGTCAAGCCATCAGCATTTATGCCAAAGGGCAACCCAGACCAGCTCACAGTACACCATCTACAATTCCAGGGCGAGCGCGACCAACAGTCTCGGTACAACAGCCGTTGAGCAAAGTCTCCAAAAGATACCAGCGTGTTCAGACACGGACCACTGCAGTCGATATCGCAATTGGCGTGGGGGAATTGCAGCAAGAGGCGGACAAGATTCTGAAGCATGAAAGATTACCGTCAGAGGAAGAGACATTAGCAGTGCTGCAAAACATCCAAAAATTGGCAGATCAGCTCGCCGTTGAAAATAAAAGTTCAAAGTCTGAGTCGCAAAGTCAAGACGGAACACCAGCTTCGGCATTACTCTCTCTAGATGGCAAACCCTCCCCCTCCATATCCCTTGGTAAATCTGCCGAAATCATCTCCAACCTAGCCTACAAGATTGTCAAACACCCCACCGTCTTCATTTCGCCCAAAGTACTTGAAGTCTACACCACGACGCAAGTCCAACTCCAACGGCCCTCCACTCTCCCCGAAATCTTCGATCTCTACGCCAGCAAACCCATTCCCCAACCCGATACACACCCCATCAAATACACGACTCCCAACCATTCCGCCGCTCAAAACGCCATCCCCTACCGCCTCGCCACCTCAGCCCTCACCACCGCCATCTCCACCAAAGACCTCAGCGCCGCCCTCGCCATCATCGAAACCAGCTTCCGCGCCCCCGCCTACCGCCGCCGCAAAGCCCTCATCTCAGCCCTCCCCCCCATCATGGGCTACTCGCTCGCTCCCCTCGCCGCATACGGGCTCGCCGCGCACTTCTCGTCACTGACGGCGACGCTCGACCCCGCCGACGCGACGCCCGCGATGGCGGCCGGCATCCTGATGTACTTCGGGGGCGTGGGCGCCATCGGGTTCGTCGCGATGGCGACGGCCAACGACCAGATGCGGCGCGTGACCTGGGTCGATGGCACGCGCTTGTGGGAGCGCTGGCTCCGGGAGGAGGAGCGCGCGGCCGTGGATCGGGTTGCGGTGGCGTGGGGGTTGAAGGAGACGAGTCGGTGGGGGGAGGAGGAGGGGCTGGAATGGGAGTTTTTGAAGGAGTGGGTGGGGATGCGGGGGATGGTGTTGGATAGGGTTTCGTTGATGGAGGGGATGGAGTAGGGGCGCGGGAGATGCTGCAAAGGAAGGAGTTTATGCAATAGAGGCATGTGGCAGGTCAACGGCTCGGCGAAGGGGAATTTGCCGGTCTGGAAAGTTGGCTTGGGTAGTAACATGTGGGGGTCTTTAAGAGTATGGCCGATAATGTGAGTGGTATGAAACCTGCGATTTGCCTTGCCAACAGCACGGGTCGACACATCATTCAGCCGCGTCTTTCAGAGCTTAAGCATGAAATGGTTGATGATTGTGAAGTGTAGGACTGCTACTCCCGATGAAAGAGGTCGTCTATATACTGAATATCATACCTTGTGATTCCTTAGAGGGATCTCTGATGATCCAGAACATGTATCTGATATTTCTTACTCAGCTGCGCCTTCCTGATATCCTTGATGCCTTCAATTACTAGTTCTTGATAGGGCGGAGATGTGCAAGGTTTCACTTTATATGCTCATCTTTTGGAAGAATTAACAATCTCATACCTTATCAAAAACTTCGCCTTGACAGCATACAGTACTGGCCAGACATGAAGCTTGACCATGAGTTAGTCCTTTCCCATAATGACTTCACATATATTCGGGTCCATCCAGCCACCATTAAATCTCTACCATACATTTAACCAGCTCGGCATCTATATCTGGTGCTGTAAGCTCTGGGTCATACTGCATTGCTCCAATGCGACTCTTGAGTGCCCGTAACTTCTCGATCCATTTGCCATGCCAAGAACCATCACAGCCTTTGCGCCTATGAATGTTGAACAGTACTTTGAAGCCCTCAACCCCCTGCATCATTAATGCAGATCTCCAAAGTCTCCGCCTCCACCCCCAGTACCGGGCGAAAAGCCCTAAAAAAGAATCGATTTCTTCCAACACCCTACTCTCGTAGAGTTCCTCCGAGGTTTGATATAAGAACAACTGACCGAGGTTCTTGAGAAGTGACTGCCAACGGTCGTCCCATCGCTGACACTCGAAGACAGATTTCAGCTTATCTTTGTCGTTGAAAATCTGTCCCCCGTCTATCTTCTCCACTACCGCGTCCGCGGAGTAATTGATGTCAGGTATGCAGTATTTCACAAATTGAAGCCTCAAGTCGGGCCCCAGGACCGGACATTGCTCCCCCGGATGTAGTACTGCGTGCATATCACATCCAAAAAGCTCCGAGTAAATAAGGAGCTGCATCGCCGCACGGCTTGCCCAAGGATCGCCGCTGTCCTCGACCCTGCTAGCAACGACAGTTGACTCCACTGGCTGGTCAGGTTCACGAAGCCGCGGGTCGAGAGGGAACGGCATCGTCGCGCAGCTCGGCCCTGGATCGCCGTTGCCCCCACAACTACTGGGAGGGGGAAAAGTCTCCTGTCGTCTTTGCGTCTCCAGCGATCCTAGCATCTTCTCGAGAGTGTGAGCAAGAGGAGAAATCACGCTGCGGCGCACCTCCTGCATTTGGCGCAAGTCCTCCATGCGAAGCCCGCATTTGCGGCGACAAAGGTCGAGGAGATCGTCGATACCGCCTTCGAGGGCATGGTGGAGTTCGAGCTTGCGCGTCTCGTGTCCGAGGGCCCAGGAACTGAGCTCGCGTGAACAGGCGAGGATCAGGAAGTGAGGGCGTGGGCGGAAGAGAGGCCCGGGTTGGGCAGCACACAGCCTGAGGATGGTATTTGGTGGGGTCCATTGGCAGGCATAGTAGAAGGTTCGGCAAGTTGAAGCTAGATTGAGGTGGTCTTCAATGTTGGAGAGATGCTGTGGGATTTTGCACAGAAGCTCTGTTGGGAGGTCGAGAAGTTTCATGATGCTTGAGATTCAATGGATCTGCTTGATCTAAAACGCAGCTGGTAAGTGGATAAGTGAACAAAGAAAATTGAAAGGCTTTGAAAGCGAGAAGAACTGAAGGAAGGAGAAGCTCCAGCGAGATGCTGCACAGCTTTAATTTGACCTTACTGAAGAGTTATATCTGAGTGCGGGAGCCTTTATAATCAACGCATTGTCCTCACAGATAGTGAGGAGCGTCGAAGGTGCCATCGGTGATTGATGGTACTGGAAGAAGCAAAAGTTTAAAGTGTTGAAGTGAAGCTAGTGGTGTGTGGTACCATTCAAGTGGAGCCTGCGGCGAAGTGAGAAACACGCCAAACAAAAAATCCTAAGCACTAACCTGTATGTTTATCAGAATCAACAAGAAATTTTCCTCACTTGATCATGTCAATTCATGTAATAAACTTGATTTTGTAAAAATCTACATTTAGCAATCGTAAGGAGTGTCTTGGGTATCATATGGAGTACTCTTCCGCGTTCAACATCCGATCAGGCAACGTCACCTCTCCCAGCGCAATACAAACAGGGCATTAGTGGACACATTATTACCAGACCATCACTCTGGAATCCATCAATAAATGCAATCAAACTCTCGCTGTGTCATAAACCAGCAATAAGAGTATTGAGATGCCAATGAAGAAGAATAAACAAGAAAGATGAGAAGCCATTCATCATAGCATTGCGGCCATGACGACTGCGACAGCAAAGACGCCGAAGCCTGTGACAGCTATCCGGGCGCCGCCATTGGGGTTTGCAGACGCTACGGGGGCGCTGGTTGATGTGGGAAACGGCCTGGGTGGGATGTTTGTAGCGCCACCGCTGGTGCCCCCAGTAGAGCCTGATCCGGATCCAGATCCACCTGCCGTGCCGTTTGTAGTGGAGTTGTACCCGGTTAGATAGGTGGTGAAGCTTGCGCAAGCAATACGACTGCCGTTGCCTGCGTGGACGACAATACTCTTGTCCCCGACGAACTGGGGGGAGCCAATCTTGGTAGAGGTGTAGATGTCATCGTAGCTGCATTGCATGTTAGCTGGTTCGGCAAAGAAGTTCATGATCTATCGTTGACTTACGCGGTGGCAAGCGCAGTCCCGTTGATCTTGCCGTGCTTGCCGGACAAATCGCCGACCTGGCATGTCGAAGGTTGACTCGCGTCACAAGGAGGCTGCTCTCCCCTCGCGAAAGGGTCAAGATGTGCACCAGTACCCTGGCAGTCACCACTTGCAGGGACTGGGTACTCGTGGATATGATATGCGAAAGGGCCTGCTCCCAGGGGAAGGTTGGCAATGTTGATGGCATAGTTGACGGGGCCGCCAAATGATGAGCTAGCCACAACGCGACCTCGGATCACATTCGTAAGTGAGTTGGGAAATGTGGCGAGGTACATGGAGCCAGACGGGTTGCCAGTCACGGTAGGAGCATTCTGAATTCCTTGAGCGGAGGCGAGAGCGGCAAGAGCCAGCGCAGAAGCGGTGAACGCCTTCATCTCGGCTGGAGAGAGAAGTTGAGATGGAGAAGAATAGAAGGCAGAGATATATGAACTGAAATGAGTTTGACTAGTGGCGAGTAGTCAGCATGTTGTCGTGTCTAGATGCAAAAATGTTTCGCGGAATGTAAACTCACGTCGGGGTTCCTTTTTCTGTCTCACTGACCGGTAAATCTGCCTGAGCTTACCCGACACACAAATGGTGGTTGATGTGGACTGGGATTGCGCTGAGAGAAAGTGTTGGAAAGAAATAAATGCTGGAGATCACTGAGAGATACAATGAAATAGCTGAGGAGACAGTGACCAGGCTCGAGAGAGGAAAGAGCGAGTGTGGTGACAGTACCGGGCCCTGACTCTTTGCTGGTATCAGAGGGCAAGAGCAAGTGATGAATACCTTGAGGTGGGAAAGGCGAGAGAAGTAGCAGGCCGGTGAAAAGGCAGCTATTTGAGGTCTGACATGAGCGCCGACTAATCGGATGATTGAGTAACTCGGATAGGGCCTACCCTGGGCTGCAAAGAGCAACACCCAACACTTACTGGGGCCGACAACATCTACATTGATGATTGGAATGTGGGAAGAAGGCGCAGGCTGAGCCGGCAGCTTCTCCGAGACGCTGAAGCTTCCAGCCGCGACCCGGCGAGACACATTCAAAAGGCAGCACTTGCTGAAGGCAGAATAGGTAGGCGTTCCTTTCATGGGGCGGTACACCTCCGTCGCAGTCAGACGACAGTCTGTCATGATGGAGCAAAAGATGGTGTCGGCGGCGTAGAATGCGGCTGAGCCACGATCCCTGTCAACAGGCTCCTCCGGCTTCCAAAAATGCATGGCAGCAGCCGACCGCAGCAAAAAGGACCTGAACTAAACTTGTTGGAGCCTCTTTACTTACGATTTCGCCCCCGATCGGCCATCCTCCATGCTGGAAATAGACTAGAGGTGATACATAAATATCGGCCACGCCAGAGACCCGAACAGCGCCCCCCAGCACAAGCTTTTCCGCACAGTCCAAGTCCATATGTCGTTTCGCGTTTACAGCCAACGACGCCATAGTAACCCCGCCATTGTCGTTTATTAAGTTTTCTTGGCACGATTATTGTTCCAAACAAACGGAACGCTCGACTTGTCCTCGAGTTCTCAACTCTGCACATGTACTGCTACGCCGACTTAAGCTTATGTTCTCAGACATTGTCAACAAATGAGACAGCGAAACAATGACTGTTCACTGTGCCGGAGCAAAGGCAGCCGGATGACCACCAAGACTCAGCCCTCGGCAATCGAAGCTGTATTCAGCGGTCGCTGGACTTTTTCCGGTGACGATTCAATAGACGGCCAGTGAGCGGATGATCTCAAGTCAGTCACTGGTTGCACAAAAAGTCCGGCTCAAAAAAGGATTTGAATTGCCAAGACATTTGGAAGAGTGCTTTTTACCTGATCAATAATGTGTTTACGTGTCCTGCTGATTCCCCAGGTTCGCCCGTCGTGCTTCACGGGCCCGCGGATGAGTGGAAGGTTGCCTGAATAGAGATCCTGACTCCATCTCGCATCCTTTCAAGACGCGTCACCTTCTTGGCTGATGCAAATGCCTCTTGTGCCGCGCGTATTTGCTCTTCTAATCCTTCATAAAGCCTGATCCGGTTCCTACTCGCCCGTACCTGAGGGTCTAAGGCCTGGAGGCAAATACTGCTAGCCTAATTCGGTACTGTATTCGAATGACGGAGAACAGCCTTACGGAGAAAATTTTCATTTAGGAAGCTCACACGTTAAGAACATTAAAACTTCACGAATTACGTTTCCTGCTTTGCTCCATGATGTCAATTGAATGTCTGCGCGAAAAGTAATTTCTCGGATTGTGAGCAAAAACCGACTTCTAACTTGTTCCCACCCCCGGTCAAGGCGCTCTCAAATTCAAAAATATAATTTATTGTCAGACCATATCCATCATCAATTTCATGAAGCTGTGATCTATGACAGTCACTTAGGTACAACTTCTTCTGTCACCTGCAGGGTAGTACTGGATCCCGCATCATGTCCAATACTACGGGTAACTTCCGTCTCTGATCCTAATGGATTGATCTCAAGGCGCTTCCCCATTCCGGTCCGGACTTCTGATAACCTTTCGATTCTCAAGAAAAGTGCATCAACTATGCGAATATCTATCTCACCCCCTCGAAATTCCGCAGCTCCTAGAGTAAAAATGGGGATGGAATTGAAGACGTAGTCTTCAGACAGAGTTGGCAGGGTACAATGTGCCAGATATTCGATACAACATATTAATGCGAAGAAAGCTTACTCTGATTTTATCTTCCCTGTTCCTTCCAAATCATTTGGTAAAGCCCAGAAATGCAAAGACACACGCGAAACGGGATATGGTCAGACTGATCGACTTGAGCAAAGCTCTATAATCCGCCCTGCTACATTCTATACTTCGGACTGAAAACCTACTGTAGCCAGTGGCATGCTTGTGGTATCTCCTGTTCCCAACCATTGCAAACGCCGCGTTTAGGTAATAGATGACGATACTCCATAGTCTCTTCCCAAACCCCACTGTTCATGCTATCCCATAATCCGGATAATGCAACATCATTCAGAACGCCGAAAGCCTAACCCATCATCGATATGACCATCAGCCGTAGATGTCATCGATCTCGCTAGCATCCTTGGTAGAAACGAATGCGCGTTTGATAAAGGTATGCCAGACCTTATTCTCCTTATGCTTCTTTTTGCCCTTGTGCCTATGCTTCTTGCCCTTCTTGTGTTTGTGTTTCTTGAGCGTCTCCATGTCGTCGTCTCCTTCATATTCTCCGCTCTCCTCCGCAATCACATCCATGTCGACGTCCTGCCATCCATCTTGCTGGACGTCTTTCTCAATTTCACCATCGAAGAATTCGAGGGTTTTGGGCTCCTTCTTCCCAATTCGCCTCGCCAGCCGCACCCAACTCGCAACCGTCAGATCCCTCAGCTGAAACACTTTGTCGTGCTGGGTATCATACTCGACTTGGAATTCAAACTCCTTGGGCCGCGGTGAGGACTTCTTGGGCTTCTTGTCATGGTGTTTGCCTTTTTTCCACCTCCATATACTTCCGAACCAATTACTCCAAGCTTCCGCTTGATCGTCGCCTCTCTGCCCTTCTTCATCGTCTTCGAATGAACCTGGAACAGCTACCTTGCTCGAGCCGCCGTGGAAGTCGTTGTTGATTTCAGTAAGATTAGCATAGTATTGGGTGTAGCCGACAAGGGAGAGCGATTGTGGTGAGTATGCTGGTCCTGGAGGGGATGATTTGGTGGGTGAATCTGGGAAAGTGAATTTGGGCGTTTTGCCCTTTTTGCCTTTCTTATTCTCATGCGGCCTCGATTCTACTTTCTTCCTGTGAGCTTGTTCCTGCCGTTGTAACTTCTCCTCCGCACGCATCAGACTTGTCTTCCCATCCGCATCAAATGCGTTGCTCACGTTAAGCCCGGTGGTGTTGTATTCAAACACTCTGAGCGTAGGAAAGAAATTGGGTATCACGCTCGCGCTGACAAGACTCACACTATAACGCTCATGCCATTTGCCGCCAATCTTTTTGAGGAATTGCTGCCGCTTCTTCTCGTCACTTTTCTTTTTCGTCTCTGAGACATGATGCTGGCGCTTCGCGAATAAATCAATCTCCCACTCAGGACGTGAATCGTCGGAGACGGATGAAAGGACATCATGGGCTAGCTCCTCCTGCAGCATACTCGATGGTGGTGTGGGAAGATCCGCCCATTGATCACGCAGGTCCTTGAGATAGTCTTCCGTCGAAGCGATGCTGAAGTCATCATCTCCACGCTGCCTCAATTCGGGATCCATTGCCATCTCCAAAGTCATGTCTTGCTCCATTTCGTTCCCATCTACACCCAAAACATCCCACTTAATCTCTTCAAAATCCTGAAGCATAAAGTGCTCCACATTCATATGTCCCCATAATCCGCTTACTATCACATCGCGATACTGCCGCAGCCACAGTGCGTATTTCTGCCAGCATGTCTCGTCCCACTGCGCTTTGCTGTCTGTCCGCGCTGGGGGAACATGACCTGACAGAATGGCCTTCATGCCCCTCTCTCGCAGCAACTGCAGTCTTACTCGTAGCCATTCAAAGGCCTCGTACCCAGGCTCATCGGAGCCAGCACACCCATCGACTCCGGCATTCTTGGTGTAAAAATACATGGTGTTGAGCGAGAAGACGGCGAGGTGGTTCGGCACGACCTCGGCGTAGAACCAGCCGCCCTGCTCAAAGGCGTGGCGTTGCTCCTCGGGGATGAAGGATTTCCAGATAGAAGCGTAATTTTTCGTCCAGTGGTTCGGACCCTGAAGAAAGATATTGTGCGGGAGCATGTCGTTGTTTCCAATCGTAGGTACGATGGGCACTTTGAAGTCGTTCGTAGGATCGTCGTCCTCCTCGTCGCCGTTGTGTTTGCCAAAGACCTCGCGAAATTTTGAGACAAGCAATTCGTTCTGCGACACGACCTGAGACTCGTTGCGCGGAATGGATTCATCATTGTCATGGCGGGCGCTGTCGCCAGTCCAGACGATAAAGTCGATTTGATCGGCAAGGTGTTTGTCTATCCAATCAAACGTCGCGTTGATGAGGGAAAGAGGAGAGTCACAATCGCTCGTTTCGGCGCCATAGAAGCCAGCAGGGCCGCTGCCGCCATGACAGGCTTTGTCTGACGATGTCGACGAGTATGGCTTGTAAAACGGATCAGGGTGAAAGTCTGCGTAAGTTGGTTAGACTGTCAGCGAGAAGTTCCTGAGGACTTTGAGGTTGTGTCTGGACTGAACTGAGGAATGAATTAGAGCCGACATACCTGTAATGTGCAAGAATCGGCCGTTCAACTCCCTCCTCTTCCCTACCTCCGCAATTCCTCCATTGCTGTCTTGCTCAAAGATCAGCGGTCGCTGTTCCTGCAGTACTCCCTGGTGAATGTGTGAGAGTGAAGGCGCTGCGACAGCCGAGTGCAGGTGGTATCCCAGTACCAGCAGCAGCACCGGTAGTACTGCCGGAGAGGGCTTATGCAACTGCAACGCCCGCATTTTGCATCTGCCCTATCTATCTTCCAGCTCTTGCTCTACTCTATAAGAGTTTGAAGGTGAGGGATTCAGAAACAAAATCAAAGGAAAACCATGGCCGTCCTGCGGGCTCCAGGAATGTGTTTGAACCCGCAAAAAGGGTGGAACTCGTGTATGCTACACCGACGTCAGAAGCCGGTACCTGAACTAGGCGACCAGGATACTCGGGGATCGCTGATCGTCTCGTCCCGATCCCGTCAGTCGGGTTCCACCGAGAAGCCACCTGGCTAAATAGTTAAGGTGGATCTCTTGCAGCTCTCGCGTGTCAAGACAATGCGAAAAGATGAGGGCAAAGAAGCAACCAGAATGAGGAAAATGAAAGATAAAGTAGTCCTATGAGAGGACCTTGGAATAGCATGAATGGCAGGCTGGATAGGCAGAGGGCCGCCTAACGCGGTTCCGTAGACGATGTGCTCACGCGAGATGGACGAATGACAGCCTCAGCTGAGCCAACGTGCGAAGAACCACCGCTCCATCGCCTTCAAAGGCAGCCGCTTGAGAGCACACGACTACCCACATTGCCGAATAAAGAACACGCATGACTGCTGTCGCGTGCTATTCCAAGGTTCTGTCCGAGCCAAACGTCCGTCTTCCAGCCACATTGTGTTTCACTTTCGGTCATTGGCGGGATTAGCTTGCCATTCCATATTGGGAACGGGACCACGAAATTGTAACCTTTTCCCAGAGAATGGTAGAGTTGTGCATGAACTGATGTATATACACTGCTTTTTCGGAGGTAAGGTGCTACAGACGCGCTACTTGAAGCCGCATTGTCCATAGACAACGCCAGAAAGCGTAACTGCAATACCACTGTTCACCCTCCAAGGTATAGAGTAGCACCTCGTTCACTAACTGCCACCGCTCTGCGCACCAACAAGAACAGGTGATAAAAACACAGAGCAACTCGCCTCCGCCCATATCCATCCTCATAGAAAAGAGGGGCAATCTCTGCATATGCCGCTTGAGGCCCTGTTGCCGTTCCATGGAAAAAAAATTCCTCATCCACACCTGTCTGCCATAAATGCAAAAGTCCTTGGGTCCATCCACCCGACTCGGGGAGAATCCCATTCCCATGTCATAAAATCGCCCTTGGAAGAGAAAATGCTGCGCCAGCCGCCTAGCCCAGTGATGCTTCGTCCATAGAGATTCGCAATGCTGGTACATGCCCTAAACTCCACGCTGAAACAGCAACAAAACCGGAACAAAAACAGATAAACAAGTCAATGCAATGGGTATATCTCATAGACAACGTGCCAATGTACGCCTCTCCGTGTGTCATGTACCGTTACCGAACCTTTCAGCAATATCTATGCAGTCCGATGCGCCGTCCATGTTTAAGACCTGGCCTTGATTTTTGCTTCATCCTTGATAGCTTTGTGCGCGCTCCCGTTGGATGAGGAGCCCCCGTTCATGTGGATGCCGTTCGTCGGCTTGATCGTACTGCCATCTTCTTTTTTGACAGATTTCTCCCCTTCTCCATTCTCTCGCTGCAACCTCTTCGTGTAATATTTCTCGAACTGCGACTTGAGTTTCTGCCCGTCGATTTGGGCATTTGGATTTGGCCAGTATCGACCCGCAACATAATTCCTTGACGTTTGTTAGCAAAGAACATGACAACGGGATGTATAACTTACCAATACACCATATCAGAAGCTTTTGATTTCTTGGCTTCTTCCACAATAGCCACCCCAACGTCAATGATGGCCGGAACTAGGCGCTTTGCAAATTCAGCCCCAGGAAAATTCTGTTGTGTCGTAGCCCGCAAGTCCTTGAGTTTTCGATAATTGTCATTGCGATCTCGAAATTCATGATGCAAGCTAGCTTCACTGGGACTTGGTTTCTTGTCTATGGTATCCAGGAATATACGTGGATGTGCATGAGGCGCTTCGCTCTCTTTGCTCCTCTGTATCTCTGCAGACTGACGACGCTGGCCGTCGGAAGAACGTTCCTTCTTCATCAAGTGCGAGTGCTTGTGAATTTTGATAGCATTGAGTTGCTCATCTGACCGCGCATGCTTTGGCTTCGGTTTGCGACCATCCTCCTGCTCGTCTTCGGCTTTGCGCTTGCGATCTGGAGTGCCGACATGGCCATTAGGTCTCCTATCCGGAGTGCTTTTCCTATCGGAATGGGCAGAAAAGACATGCTGCCGTGAATCGCTGTGGCTCGGACCACGAGGTCGATGGAATTGATCCGAAGATGGGACTTTACGCATGGCTGTTGGGCCAGGACTCGCAGTAACAGACTTTTCCGACCGATGCTTGTAGAGGCCAGGATGCTTTTTGTTGTTGCGATGATGGTTCTCAAGTGCTTTCTTGACCGCAATATTGGTACCGCCGCTTGTCTTATCCTTCAGAACTTGGATCAGATAATTGGCGCGCCGGACAAGATGAACGGCACCCGGCGATTTCGCGTGCTTCACTTCTCCAGCTTCGCGCTCTGCTTTCTTCTCAACGCGATGCTCTTCGAGAAAGAATTTATCTTTCATGCCGAGCTCTGGATCATCTCGAATAGCGACCCACGCACCATATCCATGGCGTGCGATCCCGACACAGAGCATACCATCTTCTCGCGCACCCCAGGGGCAATTGTATGCGGCACCCTTGCTAGCTTCAGGGACGCGGAAATTTCTCCAGTCTGGAGCGGAGTTGACGACATCCCTCATCATACGCATTTCGGTAGGACGTTGTGTAATCGTTTCTGCGTTTAGGCGCTTGACTCCGTGGTGGTCAAAAAGGACCGCCTTTTTCTCTTTCTTTGTGGGTGCCTTGCTTGTCGACTGCTCGAGGGTCTTCAGGCGTTCTTCTTCGTCACGCATCAATTTGTCAGCCTTGCTCGTGATTTCGTTGAGCATCGCTTTGAGAACATCAATGTCGCGACCTTGGAGCCTGGCATCTTTGAGGAATGCGTCACGACAATCCTCGATAGAACCGTACTTTTCGTAAGCGCGAACAAGATTACGAATCTCACGTTCGCTAAGCGGTCGTTTTGGATCACGATTACCGCCTGACTCGTCGTCAGTCTCATTATCGGCCGCTGCGGCGGCTGCATCCCGGGCCAGCTTCTTCGCAGCACGTTCCTCTCGTGCTTCATGCCCATCAGTGGGACCCTTGCGCTTCCGGGGCCCGGCTTGCTTGAGCAGCTCTTGAGTCATCCGCTCCTCTTCTGCTTTGCGTTCTTGCTCTTTGATTTCCTTGATTTGCTCTTCGGGAATGATATCATCCCATTCAAGATCAGCCTTGACATCAGTATATTCAAAACTTTTCAAAAAGTCTTCACCACCACCAGCACCAAGACCTTCAGCCTGTTCGGTCTTGTGCTCTTCAGCGCCAGCTATCACGGCGTCGATGTCCAGAGACTCAAGTTCCTTCTGGTTTCCGGTTTGTTCAAACATCCTCTGACCGCGACGTTTGAGTAGACGATTAATGTCATCGATTGAGTTTGGCTCGCCAACACGTTTGGCCAGACGGTCGCCGAGGTCTTTGGAGTCCTTGTCCGTGACACCTTGTTGGATGGTCAAATACTCGAGAATCATCTTGTTTCTTGCTCGCTCGAGGATGTCTTCTTCAAGCGTGTCTTTCGAGACGAATCGATAGACTTGCACAGGTTTTGTCTGACCGATACGATGGGCTCGGGCCATAGCCTGTAAATCAGCCTGAGGATTCCAATCGGAGTCAAAAATGATGACGGTGTCCGCAGTGGTAAGATTGATACCCAATCCACCTGCTCGAGTTGATAGTAAGAATATGAAATCCTGACTATCAGGAGCGTTGAATTGTTCAATGGCCTGAGCTCGAGGCCCAGCGGTGACTGTTCCATCCACTCTTTGAAATTTTTCGCCCTTGAGCACACAATACTCGCTGAGTATGTCCAACATGTTGACCATTTGGCTGAAGATCAGAACGCGATGACCTTCTGATTTGAGCTTCGTAAGTAATTTCTCAAGAACCACCATCTTGCCACTGGAGGTGATTAGTGTCTTGAGAACTTCTGTGCGGTCCCTACGGTCAACATTCTCCATTCGCCGCTGCTCAGCAATTGGTAGCATGAAAGCATGATTGCTGACTTTCTTCAGCTGCATGGTGATGTTAAGCAAGGAAGCCTTCTGTCCATTGCCCCCTTGGTTGAGAGCAGTGTAGTTCTTCGCAAGAATATTCTTGTAGTATTCCAGTTGATAGTCCGAAAGTGCTACCCTGATGATCTTCTCACTCTTTGGAGGCAAGTCCTTCTCGACCTTGCTTTTAGTCCGGCGCATGATGAGGGGATCGATGGCTTCCCGAAGTTCTGCTACTTTCTGAGCAGCAGTCCCGGCATCCAGGTCGACCTCATCAGCCACGTCGCCCTGGCCAGGCTTCAGGAAGTTCATAAGAGAAGCCAGCTCTGTGTAGTTGTTTTGCATTGGCGTGCCAGTAATCAACAGTCGGCTCGGGATGTTGAAGCTCATCAGATTACGATAAGCCTCGGAATTCCGATTTTTCAGTCGTTGGGCTTCGTCGGCAGCGAGGAATTGCCAGTTGATTTTGTTGAGGAACTGGGCATCCATGTTCAATAATTCGTAAGTCGTGAGCAGGACGTGAAATTTGTATTTCCGGCTGTTACTGCCGGTAAAGAGCTCCTTTTCCTGGATGATTTCCCGTGATTGACGGCGACCAATATACTTAATGTAATTGACGTCTGGCGCCCATTTGGTGAAAGTATCAGCCCAATCGGGCACTGTCGAAAGTGGTACTACGACCATGAAAGGGCCTTGCTGCCCTCTATTATGCCGCAACCAGTTGATGAAGGCAATAGTCTGAACCGTCTTACCAAGGCCCATCTCGTCTGCAAGGATGACATTGTCGTTCTTGCACCAAGAATAGGCGAGGAAGTTGACGCCTTCAATCTGAAAGTCACGGAGCTGACCGTGCTTGACGTATTCAGGTTGTTCAAGAAACCTGCGGTATGGTGACCGTGTACGAGGCTTCAATTCGGTTTGGTCGGTAACAGGCAGCTGAGAGGTACGGTCCAGGTAGCGGTCAATCTCTGTCTGTGCCAGCTCGCTGACGAGTGAAGCTGGCTCCCACGTACAATCTCTATATTCAGTTCCTTTCCCTACAAAGTGTTAGCAAGCAACCACGTTCTGGTTTCGAGGCAGCCATACAGAGAACCTGATATTCTATGTCCTCCTCACCATCCCTTGCATCGATGACGCGCTCAATTGACATGCAGTCACGAAAATACTCGAGTTCTTTCTGACGATTAATATAAGTTTGCTCTTTTTCCTCCGCTGGATAATCAGGGTCATTGAGTCTTTCTTGTGCATCCCGGAAGGTGCGCCAGTAGTTCTCCAGACGGCGTAATCCCCTGCACTGGCTGAGGATATCCCATGTCTCCCACGTGGAGTGATAGTGCGCTTTGTTTTGCCATTTGATCTGAAGTCTTCTGTCAGCGCTACTTTCGGGGCAAACATCAAGAAAAAAAATTCCACACATACCCAGTACACGTAGTCTTTCTTAGTAGGGAACTGTTCATCTTCTGCAGCATGTTAAGTTAGCCTCAGATAGTTGACTTGTCACAGGTTCGGTAAAGTCCATTACCTAAGCCTTCCTTGAGTTTTACATCCATAACGACATCTATAGCCGGTGTCGTGTCGTCAGTACTGTAGTTCACGTCGTTGGGTGTAGCCATTTCCTCCTCATCAGTAAAATCATCATCCTCATTGTAGTTGGTCACCTTTGCTGCGCTTCGTTCTGAAAATCGTTGTGGAGGGGGCGCTAAAGTGCCGTCGTTCTGTAATCTCTTTCGCCCCTTGGAGGTAGCGTTGCGACGTCGTGAGGTAGCATAAACGTCTGAATCGGATTCGGATTCAGAAGATTCTAAGATGGGAGTGGCGTGAGCGGACGCTGTCAAAGATCAGCCCTATGTCGTCAAAAAGCCTCTTGACACTCATGAAACAAGGTTTACCTTTTGGTCGAGCCTCTTGCTTGCGTTTCTTCCGACGCGGTTCATCGGACTCGTCTGAGCTGCTTTCCACCTGCCACACTTGTCAGTTAATGTAATCCACTCAACAACCAGAGAGTGACGTACAACACGCCGACTTGGCCGAGCGCGACCCTGTCCAATTGAGTTAGCAGCCAGTTCCTTTGGACGTTAAGACAGACGTACGCTTCGGCGAAGTCCATATAATTCTGGATTCTCCCGCATGTATTCGTCTTCGCCAATTGACAGCTTTCGCTTCGATGGTCTGGTGGGTGAGCTAGACGATGAAGGTGCTGTGACCGGAGCAGCGGTGGCCGCAACTGGAGGGGTTTCCATGTCGTAATCGGCGTCTTCGTCTCCCTCGGCATCCTGATCACTAGCCGTATCTGTGAGAGGCGACCCTGATGCTCTGCTGAGTGCTATTGACATCTGATTCGGTTTTTCTAAGGGTAGTTTGGATGGACGAGATGGTTGTTCGGTATCTGAAAGTGGGCTTTCGCTTGAGAGGTGTGCTTCACCAGTGATCGCCATATCATCAGCCAGAGGCGACAAATGACCATTCTGGAGAGGAGTTGAGGAATTGGAATCGGTAGGAAAGTGTGGTGAGGAGGACCCCGCTATATTGATGACAGTGTCAGCGCCATTGTTCAAGAACGAATGGGTCGAGAAAAGTGTGAGTAGGTTCATTCAAAAGCACAGGATGAAGCGACCCAGAATTGACCAGAATATCATTAATAAACAGTTTGAAAGCAGAATAAATCAAGTCCGACCGTGGAACTCGGCCTGGGACGACATGGGGTGGATGGATTCAGTAGAAGATCCTGACTGCCAGAGGTACGGCGGCGATCCTCCGAGTGATTTGGAGCAGCGTATAGGACCTAGAGATGCGAGAACCGCGTACTAGAAGCCATCGGAGAGCAAAATTCGATGATGGGCATCGATATGCGATGGATGCTGATGGAAATTTGGCAGGCGGCGGAATGCAACGACAGGGTAGGCCAGGCCCAACGCGGAGTGCACAACACAGCAGGAAATGAAAAGACTTACAAGCCATGGCTAGAGAGTCCGGGAAGGAATACCCTTCCAGTGGTACGTCGAGGTGGGAGATCGTGATAGCAGAGATGTCCAGATTCGGTGGAGGTGGAAAGACGTAGGTGCGTAGGTAGATGCTCTGGGCGAGGCTAGTAAAGGTCGGCGGCAGCAAAACTCCCAGCCAATCGCCGATCACCGCCGCTTGCTGCCTGGACCAAGGGGCCCCACATTACATACAACTCACAATTTCACTCCCCCACTGCTCACTCCCTCTACACGCTCATGACACTCTCCCGTCGTGACTCCAGCTTCCAATTTCATGCAGACCCTCTATGACGTTTATCGAAAATTAATTGTGTGACGACCGGAGAGGCTGGACCCACCTCTCCTTCAATTCATATCATCTGTTTCTTTCGCCAACAATTTGAGTTTCAATTCCTTGACTAATAATTGCTTCGACAATCCACAATGGCCGACAGGTTGACTCGGTACGTCATCCTCTCCATTACGGTCACCTTGAAGTAATTGCTCATGATGCATCTCCAGTATTGCCATTGTCAATAGCGACAAGTGCAAGCCCAAGAAATGCAGGCAAGAATGCAAGAAATCCTGTCCTGTGGTCCGTACTGGCAAACTATGCATCGAAGTGACCCCCGACTCCAAGATTGCCTTCATCTCTGAGCGGCTCTGCATTGGCTGCGGTATCTGCCCAAAGAAATGTCCATTCGACGCCATCAACATCATCAATCTACCCACCAACCTCGAAACCCAAGTCACCCATCGATACTCAGCCAATAGCTTCAAGCTACACAGGCTACCTATGCCGCGCCCAGGTCAGGTCTTGGGTCTTGTAGGAACCAATGGTATCGGAAAGAGCACCGCCTTGAAAATTCTCAGTGGAAAGCTTAAGCCGAATTTGGGCCGATATGACAACCCACCCGACTGGGAGGAAATCTTGAAGTACTTCCGTGGTTCTGAATTACAGAGTATGCAGTAATTGATCTCTGGGGGTAAAAACAAATACTGATGGTCAGCCAGACTACTTTACCAAGATTCTTGAGGACAGTCTGGAGGCTGTTGTGAAGCCGCAATATGTTGACCAGATCCCCAAGGCTGTCAAAGGAAATGATCGAACTGTCAACACCTTGATCAAAGCCCGAGCACAGATGGACAATGTGGAGCAAATGATAGATGTCCTTGGTATGTTCTATCTTTTCTCTTTCTGATGTTGTACTGACAGTCCCGAAGAATTGGAACACCTCAAGGACCGTAACATCGAGCTTCTCTCTGGCGGAGAACTACAGCGATTTGCTATTGCAATTACGTGTGTTCGCAAGGCGGATGTGTAAGCCTCCTGGTCTAGTGTGGTTTGGTCAGTGATACTTATATGTGCCTAGGTACATGTTCGACGAGCCATCATCTTTTCTCGACGTCAAGCAGCGTCTTGCCGCTGGCCGTATGATCCGCAGCTTGCTGCGCGATGACGACTATGTTATTGTGGTCGAACATGACTTGTCAGTCTTGGACTACCTGTCTGACTTCATTTGTGTGCTTTATGGTAAGCCCGCTGTGTATGGAGTCGTCACCCTTCCCCAGTCCGTTCGGGAAGGCATCAACATTTTCCTCGATGGCCATATCCCGACGGAAAATCTCCGATTTCGAGAGGAGTCGCTTCAGTTTCGTATCGGTGAAGCTGGTGAGGACTTTATGGTGGACAAGTCACGTGGTTATAGCTACCCAACCATGGAGAAGACACTCGGCAGCTTTCACCTTAAGATTGAATCCGGTCAATTTACAGACTCCGAAATCATAGTCATGATGGGTGAAAATGGTACTGGCAAGACTACCTTCTGTAGGATGCTTGCTGGCGCCGAGAAACCCGATGGAGGCAAGAAAGTTCCTGAAATGAACATCAGCATGAAGCCCCAAAAGATCACGCCCAAATTCCAAGGCACAGTCCGCCAACTCTTCTTTAAGAAGATAAAGGCAGCATTCTTGAGCCCACAGTTTCAGACTGACGTCTACAAGCCGCTCAGAATGGACGACTTTATCGACCAAGAAGTGCAGAACCTTTCCGGTGGAGAGCTGCAACGCGTTGCCATCGTTCTCGCCCTCGGCATACCTGCGGACATCTATCTCATCGATGAACCGAGCGCCTATCTTGACTCCGAGCAACGTATCGTTGCTGCGAGGGTGATCAAGCGTTTCATTATGCACTCCAAGAAGACAGCCTTTATCGTCGAGCACGACTTCATCATGGCCACTTATCTTGCCGACCGTGTCATTGTCTTCGATGGTCAACCTGCCGTCGACGCCCGCGCTCAGTCACCGGAGAGCTTGCTCACAGGCTGCAACAAGTTCTTGAAGAGTCTAGACGTGACATTTAGGCGGGATCCCAACTCATACCGTCCCCGCATCAACAAACTAGATTCACAATTGGACCATGAGCAGAAGCTCTCTGGAAATTACTATTTCCTAGAGGAAGAGAGTTGAGAAGGGCATCTCAAGGAACGAATGCCCTCCCTTCAACGGACCAAATAATACCAGGCGGGTATTGAGGTCGCTGGCTAGGAAGAGCAAAAGAAACAACCAGCAGGCAGGCAGCGGGCTTCCTGAAGAGGAGACCGCAGAGCAAGACGATGAAGAGGATGATGACACCCGGTGGTAGTGGTCTACCTCCTGTACCTACCCCGCCCCGCTGCGACGGCGTTCCCACTCACTCTGAGTTTGAGAAGCCGTCGTGCCGCTGAACAAGAGGAGTGTATGGGTCAAGCTAGGTGACCGCTGCCCACGCCACACGCTGTATCTGTCCCCAGTTCTCAGCTATTCTTTGCGCTATATGTTGCAGAAGACTTTGATGGGGATAGCTTCAAAAAAAATTATATAAGTATCCTTCCATTAGGGAAGACGAATGATAGGTCTATCACATATCGAAGTTATTTTCCAAGTATGTCGCTCGTAGACCTGAATGTGAACTTCAATTATTGTTGCTTCCGCGTCCCCTAGCCGTTTTCCCTTATGCTGGGAATGGCCAAGCCCTGCTTCAAAGCGCCAAAAATGTCTAGATATATTGAGCCGCACCAGTAATCTCAGCATTTAACGGGTCTGCCTCTGTACTATACGATTACTCTCTTGCCTAAGAATTAGCTCGAGTTTTTCAGAGCCTAAGGACACTCTGAAGGACTCAGTCTGAATGGGGATGTCCATCAACGGTATCCTGTTATAACGTCGTGCAAATTCGAAATGCTGCTAGGGATCGCCTGTGAACATATTTTCTCAGCCGAGATTTTGATCCGACCTAGGGTCCAATGTCACCAACTCCAAAAGAGGTCATTACCTACGTAGAGCACCGAAACTCACGTGAAGACCCTTCATGTATTACATTCCTGCGTTCACTCCAGACCACTCCATACACGCTACGAACTACTGTTGCAGGTCTCACAGAGGCATAAGGCAATTGTCCATTTCAGCAGATCCATTGATCAGTTATCGTATCATACACCTCAAAGCTATCACCAATCCCCATTTATATTCCTTATAATGCTCGCCTAATCCTTCGCTGAGGTCGGCTCAACTTCCTCGATCTCGCCCTCCTCACTTCCAGACTGCAACGCAGGGTCTTCCTTCGCTGGTTCAACCTGCTTCTCAGGCGTACGAGACCTGTAACGACGGGGCGGCGACAATGTACGTTCGAGGGAGTTGTAATCCTTGCGTTGTCTCTGTTGCCACGAAGTATGTTAGCACATATACTAAAAGAGTAAAAAGCAGCATTTTGTAGGAAGGCCTGATACTGAAGAAAAGACATTCGTTCCAGCATCCACACGGCTGCATCATGTTGGCTTTGCCGATGCGGAGATAGCTGCTTGTGTTCCAGAAGAAGAAAAGAGATGGCTATGCTTTCGTACCTTGTGAACCCAAATGCCCTCGCTGCCTTCGCTCTCCTCGCTACGCCGACGACGTAAGCTCCCAGGGCCGCTCCCACCCCCCTCAGCACCATTCTCATCGCCATAGTCCAGCACCTTGCTCTTCGACCGCATGTCCGAGCGGGACCCGTAGCCTCTCTCCCTATCCGCATCGCGCTCTCTCCTGGCACCATCATAGCTGCCGCTGCCGAACCAGCCATCCCGGCGATCGCGCCAGTCGCGCTCGTCACGTCCACTGCGCGGATGCGGCGAGCGGGGCGGCGGGGACAGGCCCGTGACGCTGCTCTTGCGGTACTGGCGCTCGCGGTCGGCGATGGCCTTGCGGCGGTCGGCCTCGTAGGCGTCGATTTCCGGGCTGCGAGTACGGTGGCGGCGGTGCTCGCGGTCGCGGTCCCGGTCCCGGTCGCGCTCACGCTCGCGATGGGAGCCGGAGACGCCGTTGCGCGATTCGTGGCGGTCGCGGTGGCGGCGTTCGCGCTCGCGCTCGGCGTCTTCGGTCTTTTCGCGGAGGCGACGTTGGAATTTGTCGAAGGCCATCTTGCGGAGGTCGTCGGTGTCGAGGGCTTTGTATTCGGCGGTCGATTCTACGCGTGGACGGACCCGATCCCAGGTATCCGAAAGTGAGACGGGCGGGTCGAGGTGTTTGATGCACGAACGGAGATCGTCAATGGCTCGACGTTGACGCTTTTCGGCGTAATAGGATGATTCTTCAGCACGCTTTGAGGCTTTCTCTTTTTGGCGTTCGAAAACGAGCTGAAGGGAATCGGTATCCAGATTGGCAGTGCGGCGATCGTTGCGTACGACAGCAAGAAAACTATCCAAGGTGGTTTGCGGGGTGATCTCGAAATGCTCGTCGTCCAAGACATCAAGGACCTCATTGCGCTTGCCACGGAGAAGTAGCTCTTCTTCCTCCACCATATCCCAGAAGAAATCGAGCTGCGTGGATCCCGGTTGGCCCAGCATATCGTTGAAACGGTTGTCATTTTTGATCAATGGGTAAAGGTCCATCCATTTGGAGCCTGCTTTGATATGACCATTGGCCTTGAGTTCACGAAGTAGGCCTTTGAAAGCATCGCGATATTGACGCTCGCGACGAAATTTGAGGGCCTTTTCCTTCTGACGCTTGTCGTTGAAGTCACGTTCAAGCGTCTTGACGTGTTCTTCGAAAATAGAGAGGATGTGAGACCGGTGAAGAGTTTCAAACTTTGGGTCTCTCTTGAAGTGCTCATTTGATTGGATGCGTTCTTGAGCTTCAGACCAGCGGGTGTATGGCTCAAGATTCAGGGAGTTGAGAATTTCAGTCAGCTCATCCATAGCGGCTTTGCGAGTGGTGGCTTCTTGTTCGTCGTGTTGTCGCCTAAGTTCAGCAACGTATTCCTCAAAGAGAGCGCGGCGCTCATCCTCGCTGTCGGTTGACCGAAATATTGTCTCGCTCTCAATGATAGGGCGAACAGTTTTCCAGCGCGAATAGTACTTGATTTCCGGATGTCGCCGCAGCATGACACCGAAATCGTTGCGTAGTTTGGCAACACGTTCCTTCTCCCGTTCCTTCTCCTGAGCGCGTTGCTCCACGACATATTTTTCAAAAGCAAGTCTGCGTTCCCTTGGGTCCTTTATTGCACGGTATTGTGGGTCTCGAACGCAGGCTTTTAACATCTGCTCGAAAGTCCAATCTTGTTGCACACCAGAACGTTTGAGCAATTTAAAGAAAGCAGCCTCGGCCTCTTCAAAAGTGTTGTAATTCGCTTCTTCCTGGCCCGGTATCGCTGGAGCCCTGATTCCGTCCATGGAGCCATAGCCCACTTGCCTATCCTGCCCAAACCTGTCGTGGGTATTCCAGGGTTCATTGCGCTCAGACTGAGGTGTGAATTGTTGTGGTGAGGGCTGTGGACGAGAAAAGTTGGAGGTGCCTCCGGCGACGAAAGTCTGTTGCCTGAAGTATTGTTAGTGCAGCGATAAGCTAGAGGGAGAGTAACATACACGACGTTTGGTCGCTGAGGCAGCAGATTGGGCAGCTGGGGATCCTTGAATTCCTGTGGCATTTCCCATGTTGTCTGATTTGTCTGTTTGTTGTGCCAGTATTTTCGACCACCCTCAGCGGTATATTCTGCCCACGGCGAATTCTTACGAGCCCTCTGAGAGGCCTGGTTAGACAGCTGTACTATAACTAGAACATAGCGCGACTCACCTCGGCCGGGGTCATCAAAGCTTCTGGCTTTGTCCATTGCGTCTCTTTCGTTTGCGTATTGTAGTAGTAGGTTCGGCCGTCTGGGGCCTGGGCCGTCTGCCACAGCGCGGCAGGATTCATGGCGAAAAGCAAATGGAGAGAGCGGGAGGCACCAGCTAGATCGCACCGGAAACAAGCACCATTGCAGTTCGGCCAAGTTGAGAAGGGGCGCAGAGGGAAAACAAGTGAAATTAGTTGCGAAGGAAGAGGTTGAAGCTTTTTCCGGACGAGCTCCACCCGGGCCGAGCTTTGAGTGTCACCTCGCGTTAGGACTCTGTACCCCGTAATGTACCCGTATCAACACCCCCGCGAGGCCCCATCACCTCTGCTTTGCACCAGGACAATAAGGACAAGAAGTTCTTCATGCTCATCTGATCAATTCACTATGCCTGCAATATGTCTAGCCCTAAGGAACAGCTCAAGACACGAGCCAGCGTCGAATTCGCGGAGGCTTCAGTCTTGGACACAATCGTGCCTGCAATCCCGGGGATAGATATCGAGGATGCATTCCAGGATTGGGATGGGACTTCCACCGGCCAGGATCCGAGTCTCCTCCCTTTCATTAATCAGAGACAGTTCGTGCTTTTCGGTAAGCCCCTCGCGCCTATAGACCCTCAAGGCTCCAACTCTTACTCATTTCCAGGTTAATAGATGAGCACTTACCTATATACCTCGTTATTCGAGCGCCATTTGCTACCAAAGATAGCCTGAAGTCCTACCTATCACGATTGACTATCAACCTACAGGCTCATGCCGTCGACATTGCCCCGCAACCTCCAGCGAAAGATCCTTCCTCGAATACGACCTCACCACCTCCTCGGCCCTTTGCCCAGCCTAAAGATCTACTCTATTCCGAAAATGTTCCTCAAAACCAAGATCCATTCGTCACAGCAAGCAAGATCAAGGGAGAAGAGAATGCTGAGAGCGTCGATGAGCAATGTGTATACATTATCTGGAAGTTGACCGTCTACTTAGGTCGCCCAAAAATACGCATGCAAAAACCAGCGATATATTTCGCCGCCGCGGCAAGTCTAAAGCATTTTGAGCAAGAGACTCAGGTCAACAAAGAAGATGAATATCTCGAAAGCAACGCACCAAGCCCCATGAACTTGCTAGAGCCTTTCAACTATGACCCAGCTTTTGCAGGCAAGAGCCTCTATCTCTCAGCATCGCGTGTGACAAAGGTTGCTCCAGCAGCGCCTGCAACTCACGACTTTTCGCGGCCGCTAAGGACGAGCAACAGGAAGATGTTTCAAGCTGCTCCCCCCATCGTACTTAGGGTACACTATACAAGAATGCCACCCCGCTCAAAGTTTCCTGTCCTGGCTTCGCTTACTCTGGAGGTCACTGCTTTTGCCAGCTCCGATGTCAGGATAAGAACCATCGACACGCGTTTGTCAGATGGGACATGTGAGACATTTGGCAAAAGAGACCTCGAGCTGCCGTTAATACAGAGCCCGGGCAACGAGACCACGTGGGTCCGCAGGTTGGCGTCTCCGAATACGGTGACTGGTTTCAGAGAGGAGGGGAATATTCACCTCTTTGAAATCAGAATATCCGGCGAAGTTCTGCTTTCTGAAGATTGCAGTGCCGTGATCGAAGTCGTTTGGAAAAGCAACGTAGATCTTGGACCGCTACCTCCAGCACCGGGTACAAGGTATTTGACCGTCTTGCTTGCGATTAGCATATTTTGCAGCCATCCTTATGACTGACATATCATCCAGAAACACCCGGAGCATCTCCAGGAGTCGGGTCGCGAGCATATCATCTGAAGTGTCCGTACCAGCCTTACGTCGCCCATCTAGTAGGGAGGTTGGAGAAGACCAACGCCCTCTCTCGATGGATGACTTTGGGATCACAGTGACCTTCACTGGACCGGCACAGGTCTATGTGGGCGAAACCCTGCGCTGGAATATGCTCCTGCTCAACCGATCGGGGCGCCGAAGAAGCTTGGCGATCATTGCTATTGACAAACGGAAGAGAATTGATCCCAAGCATTATGCCGGACACAGTGGTGATACCTCGGTAGCACACGCGGTACTTGATGAACACTCACTGTACACTCTTCAGATGCGGGCAGCTGCAGAGCCAGCTGGATTGGTAAGCTTGAGCCCGGATGTGCGGATAGGGTATGTCATTTGGATCATAGACTAGAGTCTCGAGTACGCGTTACTGACATCTCGTAACTATAGGCCATTGGCACCAGGTGCATGTTATCAGACGTCCCTTGAATTTTTGGTGTTGACTCCAGGAGTACTGCATCTAGACGCTGTGCGCGTCTTTGATCTAGCGACGCAGCAATTCATTGATACCCGCGATCTTCCCGATACTGTAGCATTAGAATCAGGACAATAATATCAATTTTGCTAAACATCTATATCGTCGTGGAAGAAGCTGAAGATTCATCTGCGCCACTCTACATCGCTGCAATAACAAAGTATGTAAGCGTCTGGCCTGGCCTTAGCTCGCGCACACCACATGACAGTATGCTCCCATGATAGCTCTGAATTCCGTGAAGGCGAGAAGAAGAGCAATCGCAATGATTGAGTTCGGCAAAACGGTGGATGCGAAACCCATGCTGTGCCAACGCCAATGAGGCCCGCACTAGCACCTAGGTACGGACGGTATCTAGGCCGAACCCTTGACTCCACATCTTGAAACCGCATCCCTTCGGCCAGCTCTGAACCCTTCGTTCGCAGGCACGAGCGACTTCTTTTCCCTCTATTGATGACTCTCTAAACCCTGCTTGGATTATCATCGCAGGCCTCTACCTTAGAGACCTACCGGAGGCAAACCGCACAGTCCAGGACAGATTGACCACCCAGTCACGTCATCACAATGTCGACCTTTATCGAACAACGACGTCGCCTACTGCGAAACCTCAACTCTAGATACATATATGGCAGAGTGGTCAGTCGAACCTTCCCAAAATAGTCGACGCAATTTTGTGGCACCACAAAGGGCCAAAAGGCATTGCTGCTTAAGGCACCCGACACTGACTTCTCAAATGTAGCCTCTCCTCCACGCCATTGTTTTCCTCTTTCAACTTGCCATGGTCTCCATCCTCACTCGAAAGTTCAATACCTACTATGCCAGCAGACCCGGTATGATGAACCCGCTCTATGATTTCCTGGAGGATTCATCCAGCTGACCTGTCAACTTCACAGTCCTTACAACCATGATAACCAACGCCGTATGTCCACGCTCCGATCCCCTGCAACAACAAAAGTTGAAGCCAAAGATACCATGAACCATTCTAACGACATATATCACAGTTGTTGGGTGGGATAGCCGACAGCGTCGCCCAAAGCCTTACCGCCATCCGCCAACGCGCTGCGCGCAGATCAGGAATCGACCCAAAGGATGATTTCATCGCAATCGAAATCCCCGACCTTGACAGGAAAAATAGCCTTCCTCAGCACGAGCTGGGCCCCTCATCGCGATACCTTCCCTCTCCGTTCGACTTTGAACGGCTGACAAGGTTCATGGCGTACGGTTTCCTGATGGCACCGATCCAGCACAGATGGTTCAGCTTCTTGTCGACCACCTTCCCAGTCACATCGAAGTCTGGCACTGTACCGGCTCTTAAACGAGTCGCTTTTGACCAGCTCATTTTTGCTCCTATTGGTATGTTGCTATTCCTATTAATCCATCAAATCCGAAGTTGTCCAGGGCCCATCGGGCTAATCCACGTGAACAGGTCTTGCCGCCTTCTTCACGTTTATGACCGTTGCCGAAGGTGGCGGGAAGAGAGCGGTAATGAGGAAATTCCAAGATGTCTACATGCCCGCCCTCAAAGCAAATTACCTGGTCTGGCCCTTGGTACAGATCCTCAACTTCAGAGTCATCCCATTACCACTCCAAATAGTAAGTTGACTAACAAGAGATTATGGGAAATCATGTTGACCTAATGTAGCCTTTTGTGTCTACAATTGGTATTGCCTGGACAGCGTATCTGTCGCTTACCAACCAAGCGGACGAGGCATGAGCGTTAGCTGTCTGTGTACTTTTTGATTCGCTACCTAAGCCATGTTATTCACTGTGTCACGTCGGAGTGCCTTGCACGCATAGATTCTACCTTCGGTGGCGGCTTGGACTGCCTATGAGGCGTTTTGGGGTCTTATAGCATGATTTTGGTTTTTTTGCGCACCTATACAAGCTTATCTACAATAGTAGGTAGCTAAGCATTGCAAAGTCTGAAGGCGAACAAGAAATCTGCATGGCGTTCTGGTCCAGGTGTGCGTTGTTAGTCCTATCAATGACATCCTTTTGTTAACTTAGGTTTACTACGTTACAAGCCTCTCACACATAACCACCCTAGCCATTACATCTTACTAATCATACAACTAGGTCGAGTCAATGCAGCAACATTCGACGAGATGCAACACGGCATAGACCATGGAGCAAGAGATTTGACCTTTGAGTACCTCAGTACAGTATCATACCGTTCCGGCGATAGATTTTAAGGGAAAATGTAAAGGTCAATCCTACGATAGAATAAGAGGGTAAGTGGGTACCTGAGCAGAGCAATACGGGGGCAAGTTGCGGGTACGTAACTGAGGATGCGCCCACATTGGACTGTTGAGTACCTTAACAGGCACGAAAGCCGATGGAGCACGACCCATACCCATGTCCTGAGTACATAATTCTGAATAACATTGATTCCAGAGTTTGGCCGTACATTAATATTCACTCTGGAAATGTAGGGTACCAGGTTTTTGGATTAATCTCTCATATACCCTCGTGTGCCAGCTTAGTAGTTGTTCTAGTAAAAGGGTACATTCCATCAGTGCACGTCTTATTTGATGCAACTGGTTGCCTTCGCGCGCGATTGATGCGCGCAGAACGATTTCTTGTGATGTATTAGCGTACACACGCAATGGAGGACATTCCAAGGGTCCGGAAGGGGTCTATACCTAGGTACCTTAATTAAGGTATCCATAAAATAGGCGAGGTGCTCGGCGTTGGCGGCACAACGGCTATGGTCAACCGTCCCATCACCCCATGTCCCGGTCTGGGGTGACATTTTTGACTGGCTCCAAAATAACGGCAGCACCTATGCATAGTGCCCTCAGCACTCGACTCTACATTCTACCGTACATGGGTTCCCAAATTTGGGTACTTCCCGCCTAATCTGAAAGAGCTAGCTTGATAGCTATTTATTCCGTTGAGGGTCGCCCAAGTAGCGTTCTCACTTAGTGTTCGGTCATCCATTCAAAGCCTCGATAGCGACGGTTGGGTACTGCCCACCACAACGAGAAGCTCGCTAAGCCATTACACGAATCTCTGTAAAATATCACGCTAGCTCTATGCTGACTACCTCCTCTATAGGCATCGGTATTCCGTAAATGCCTAGATCTGACCGCGACTGAAGCTCCATATTTCTGACGTGGCCCGGTGGCTCTTGAGCCACCACGATGAATTCTTTGGACCTCTTGCGAGTCTTAATTTGAGCTACCTTCGGATCCCGGGATTGTGCTCTTCACCGCCGATCGTGAATCGGAGGAGTGTTGCAGGGAGAGGCGATTTCAACCAAACTGTTGAGCGACGTTTTGGAAAAGCTCTCATCCATCTCTTGCGCCACATTGCTAGATTTGGCGCTTAGGAAACCCTCCGCGAGCTTTCTACGAGATAGCCATTGCAAAGTCTAAAGAGATAAACTTTCAAGCGCCTTTTCCTCTTGGGCTACTCTTCGTAGGGTTATTGCTCTCAGGCCAAAAATTCTCTGCATTTCTATCATAGATCTTAAATGCTCTACTTCATGATCAGCAATGTAGACAAGATTCTTCATACACAGACTACTTCCAAATTGCTGATAACCTGTATCAGCCACAGCCAACATGCTTTCTCAGACTGATTTGTTTGGTCGTCCATTCTTTCTAGGCGGATCCTCAATTTGCCCCTGTCCTACAATTAAGCTTTCCATGTTACCACTGCAAACTAAAAGCACATTTCTTACGCTAGTTCCTCCGTCAACATGCTCTTTTAAAACGGAGCAAAGATCACTCGCAAGACCTACGTCAAGTTTTCGCGAATCGAATCCCAAAGGGCAGACCTTTCTTGCCGGCCATCCGTACAGAGATATGGAAGATGGTTAGTATGAGATAGTTACGAAAGCCTTAGTACGGTCGTGGAAGCTGGGCAAAATCAAAATCGAGGTCCACTTGTAGCTGTCACGACTTATTTAACCCTCACAGGTCCATCAAGTCTCTGTACTTGCTAAATTGCGAGAAACTGCGCATTCCAGGTTGTACATCCACCTCGCAGAAATCCACCAAGGATCCATCTAACACTTCCTAGACTTCTGCTAGGACCGCTTTTTACAGCGCCTGCTAATATCTCTAGAGTATCCGATCAAAAGCCCACGGCGGATTGCAAATAAACATGTGGCAACCACCATATCCCCCGACCGCTCCAGTCAGGTATCCAATGGATGATGCGGGGAATGGTAACTCTATTCCCTTCTTTATAGACGAACAGCAAGGACTTCAGCTCTTTCCCAATTACGAGCATGTAGAGCAGTTCATGCCGCCTAGCTTGGGTTTCTATCCGCCTCAAGGTAGGTCAAATATCACAAATCATCTAATATAATTATCAATACTAAGTATTTGACATTAGAATCTATGACTCCTACCTTGGTCACTGATTCCAGCAGTCCGCTTGAACCTGAGAATCAAACCACATATGAGTCTATACAGGCTGTGCGAGATCAGCCCTGGGAGGACCCCCGCGCGCAAGCTCTATTCAATATGGAAGGAGCAACGCAGATATTAGGGCAGATGGGTCCCACAACGGAAGTCGATTGTAGCGGTCCACTCGAAGCGCAGAATCTGCTTGCATACGAGAATGTGCAGGCTAAGCACTATCACACCTGGGAGGACCCCCGCGCGGAAGCTTCATTCAATGTTGAAGGAGCAACGCAGATATTAGGGCAGATGGGTCCTACAACGGAAGTCGATTGTAGCGGTCCACTCGAAGCGCAGAACCTACCTGCAGACGAGAATGTGCAGGCTAAGCACCGCCAGACCTGGGAAGTCCCTCACCTGGAAGTTCCACCCAATACGGAAGAAGCAAGGCAGGCTGGATTCTTTGAGGCACAGCGCACTGGACCGGATTACGACGAGATGGCTCTAAAATGTCGCTGGCTGGTCGCTAACTCGACAGGACCGAATCGTCACCTTTGTAATGCAGCATTTGAACGTGTGGAATTGCTGCAAAAACATGTGAAAGAGGTGCACACTACAAAGCTAAAAGGTAACGAAGAGTGCAAAGAATTCATGTGTCATTGGAATGGCTGCCGGAAACATAACACACTGGAAACACAATTTCAGAATAACAGCAAGTTAAATCGACATCTGCAGAGTCATACTAGGTGTGAGTACGATAGGTTTTCGTTGAAAGACATGCGGCTGACGACATCATCCTAGACAAACCGTTTATTTGTTATGAGACCAGAGACAGGCACGGAAATTTGTTGAAAGCTCACGGCGGGCCATGTCACAAAATGTTCCTTTCCAAGCAAGCTTTGCATAACCATGTCAGGACGCACACTGGCCAAAAACCACACCTATGCACTTACCCCGGTTGCCCCAAGCGATTTGTCTCCACGTCTGCCAAGAGTAAGTCCATCTTACCAACATTGAAACCCCGTCATTGACTTGGTGAGACCAATGGCTAACAGTCATGTTTGTATCCAGCAATGCACATGCGGACTCATGATAAGTCGAAACCGTTGAAATGTCCTTTCTGCGAGAGTAGTTTTGGAGAGGTAATGTTTGATCCTCGATATCGAAAGCCCAGATCGAGTGGGTTGCTAATGATCGTATCTAGTCCTCGAACTTATCGAAACATAAGAAGAGCTGTAAGCCGCTCTTCTCGACTTTTGATCCACGCGATACGATGCTAATACATCGCTTTTCAGGCCACGGGCATAAAATCTACAAGTGTCGGCATCCTGGTTGTAAATACGCAGAGTCTCGCTTAGGTAAGTTGGCTTAAGCTTCCAAGTCATTACGGGCTACATGACCCAATCCGCATTGGATAGCCGTCTCGTCCAGTCTTTCAAACTCCGGTGTAAACCGGCGTTTTACTAATCAATTCCAGACAACTTCAAGCGTCACCTCCGCAACCAGCAGCATATGCTCGGACTTATCGATGACGAAGTCGCTTTCATGTGTTTCAAAAGCGAGTGCGAATCAGCCGCTCATACCGAAGATGTTGCGGAAAATTGCTAGGTACGATAGGAGGTGGACAAAATTCATGGGTTTTTTTTTCCACCAAAGGTTTGGTTAGAGCATCTCCACTCCGTACGCATTGTCCAAGTCTTTTTTGAAAAATTTGTAATAAACTTTATAATGTCTAATTACGTAGGTAGTATTTAACTTTTCATTTAAAAACAGTCGTATATTGTAGTTCTAAAGGCAGTTGATAGATATGCGTAGTAACCTACGAATTTCCATTGTCCACCCCCTTTGGGGAGATTCTAAATGTTGATCCCGACTGATCTGTTGCTGGGATCCGCGGAACTTCGGGAGCTGGCTTCTGACGTATCCTCGTGGGGCAATAAATTTACCACCCCACCTGTCCTTTACCACTCGAAGTCCCCATTCACTCCGTTCCTGGTCGCCCTTCTCTGTTTAACGTTTCTGTCTGCCAATTGACACTCTCGAGGTTGCAATTCCCAGCTCACAATGTCACTCTCCAACAAACTAGCTATTACAGACTGCGATCTCGAGAATAAGCGCGTGCTTATCCGAGTAAGTCTCTTCTGGCATCTTTGTCCAAATTGGAATCAATCAAGCTCATGAAGCGCTTTGTCTTAATTGAGGCTAACGAGCACATATGCAGGTCGATTTCAATGTGCCTCTCGATTCTGACAAGAAAGTCACAAATAACCAGCGCATCGTTGGCGCTCTTCCCACAATCAAATATGCCATTGACCATGGCGCGAAGGCTGTAATTCTTATGTCCCACCTCGGACGTCCCGATGGCAAACGCAACGAGAAGTATTCGCTCAAGCCCGTAGTCCCCGAACTAGAAAAATTGCTGGGTAAGAAAGTCATTTTCACCAATGATTGCGTGGGCTCAGAGGTGGAGGAGACTGTCAACAAGGCTTCTGGCGGACAAGTAGTTCTCTTAGAGAATTTGCGGTTCCACATAGAAGAGGAAGGCAGTAGTAAGGACGCTGATGGAAACAAGGTCAAGGCAGATAAGGGCAAGGTCGAGGAGTTCAGGAGAGGTCTGACCGCCCTTGGCGATGTCTATATCAGTAAGCTCCATAGCCCTTCTTATTCATGGACACTACTCAATAAAGCCACAGACGACGCCTTTGGCACAGCCCATCGCGCGCACAGTTCCATGGTCGGGGTCGAACTGCCCCAAAAAGCCTCCGGATTCCTCATGAAGAAGGAACTTGACTACTTCGCCCAAGCGTTGGAGCAGCCGCAGCGGCCCTTCCTCGCTATTCTCGGCGGCGCCAAAGTCTCGGACAAGATCCAACTCATCGAGAACCTGCTGGGCAAGGTCAACTCGCTCATCATCTGCGGCGGCATGGCCTTCACCTTCAAGAAGACGCTCGAGAACGTCAAGATCGGAAACTCGCTGTTTGACGAGGCCGGTAGCAAGACGGTGGGCGAGCTGGTGGAGAAGGCGAAGAAGAATAATGTTTCGATCGTACTACCCAACGACTATATCACCGCGGATAAGTTCGACAAGGATGCGCAGACAGGGTACGCGACGGATAGCGATGGCATCCCAGACGGATGGATGGGGCTCGATTGTGGGGAGAAATCGATCGAGGCATCGAAGAAGGCGATTTCGGAGGCAAAGACGATCCTCTGGAATGGGCCGCCGGGCGTGTTCGAGTTTGACAAGTTTGCGAACGGGACAAAAAAGATGATGGATGCTGCCGTGGACGCATGTCAGAATCAGGGCAAGATTGTGATCATTGGTGGCGGGGACACGGCCACAGTGGCGGCAAAATATGGTGTTGAGGATAAGTTGAGCCATGTCAGTACGGGTGGTGGTGCGAGCTTGGAGCTGCTGGAAGGAAAGGATCTGCCTGGAGTGGTCGCGCTCTCAAGTAAGTAGACGTTCCGAGAGCAAGTTACGGAAAGGACACATGGCTATGATTCTGATGATAGCGATCTGTAAGTCTTAAAAGTCGAAGCTTTGATAGA
The DNA here is from genome assembly GCA_021030935.1 of Astrothelium subdiscretum. Taxonomy (NCBI): domain Eukaryota; kingdom Fungi; phylum Ascomycota; class Dothideomycetes; order Trypetheliales; family Trypetheliaceae; genus Astrothelium; species Astrothelium subdiscretum. Next base: position 68,927 of record JAGFMW010000026.1, read on the forward strand.
TTGGGGTTTCATTCAAAGATGTTATTATGAAGCTCTTCAACGCCGTGAATGCTCGATATTATTCTATCCACCCATGGAATCGAAGTCGTGAATCTCTGCTTGCTGTATTGTTCCACAGTCATACACCACAATTCTTCTGCATCTTCGTAAAAGCGAATTATTGGAGCTATCGCTTGCTCGAGTCGACCTTCTTGAGTTCCTCCCTAGCTATACTGTTAGCCGAGAGACATGATCTATCCCTTACGATCGACTGACTTTAACTGCTTTGCAAAATCCTCACTCGTATCATCATCGTCCCAGCTTTCTTCCCAAAGATGTTGATTTGCGCCAGGATCTTCCGTGTCCTCCTCTGCCCAGTCTGTTGCACCCATGGTTAGCGGCAAGACCATAAGAGCACGGGGCAGTGAGGGTAAAAATGAAGGCACTGCTTTGTTGCTTCATACCTTCCACCGGAAAGTCCTCAAACTCATCATCTTCTCCTAGCGTTGCAGCAGGCTTCTGTTGGTCCTTCATCGTCTCTCCATTCTTCGCGTCGTGTACTACTGCCTTGGCCGTATTAGTCTCGCCCTGGGCTGCTCCTGACATCCCTGTTTACAGGTTCGACAACACGAGGCTGAGGAGGGTTCAGCCGTATAATCAAGGGGTCAAGCGTGTGATAGGAAGGACCGGAATCGGATGGCTGGATTGCGAGTGTGGCTTGGTTGGGTTTTTGGTGATGCGTAGTCGAGAAGCTCAAAGTCCGACGCTCCGTCCGCAGTGACCGTGCTGGAGCTGACGTACCTTACATAGCAGAAGCAATTTCACTAACTTGCAAGAATGTGGATCTTTTTAACTCCTCTCTTTCTCCTTTTCAAACCTAACCTTTCTTTCGTAATGCTTGTTTGAATATAAAGATAATGCATCCTCATGGTTGTTAGGTTACATATCTAGATCTGGAACAGCAAGGCTTCTTTGAAGCCTCTTCAGTACCGCATTCGCATTTTGACGCATTTTGAATAGAAAGTAAGTCAAATATGGTTAATTACCCACCTTACATGGCTTCATTCGAGTTTCATCTATAAACACTGAACCCCTTACTTTGATTCAAGCATCCTCCCCTGTCTTCTTTCAAGTTTGGTCCTGGTCTCACCTAAGTGGCGAACATCTGAATGGATAACAAAATTAATCTCCTAATTGTGGATACAGTATCATCGGTTTAATCGTATTTCAGAATGAGACGTATATTTGGGGGCCACAGACCCAAAACCGACTCACTGTCTTCTCTTAATTCTGTTGAAGAGCCAAGCCAGCTCGACGATGCTTTGAGTGCAGTGGCCAACATCATGAACGATGACGTCGATGCTGCTGAGTCTGCCCTGAGTCAAGGCAACTCACCTTTTCACAAGCTTGGATCTGGAGTTGTCAGCTTTCTCCGAGCGACACTCGGATTTGAGCAAGATGTGATGCGAGAAGCTTCTGAGCGGCTAGCCGATGCTGAGAATGCTGCCGCGGACCATCAACGTCGAGCGCTGAAAGACCCAAATGCTTTCAAATCAGAGGTGTATCCAGCAGGGAGCGAATTCGCCCTGTGTAATGCCGAGTCTCAATTGATGAGTGCTGTCGTTGGTGTCTTAAATGAGAGTCTTACAGAGAGTATCAAGGGTTTCTATAAGCTAAGGAAAGCATACATCACTTTGGACGTCATATCACAGGCCGAGCAAAATTACTTAAAAGGCAAGAGTCGGTCAAGTCTTAACAGCCCATCAGCCGTGTCTTCCAACTCTGGAAGTCCTCGGCAGAGACTTGGCGTACCTGGCGCATTTGACGGGAGTAGCTCTCCGACTGCAACACCATCAAATCACACTCTGCTGTCCCCGGCAAGATCTGGGGTGCCCTCACCACTGACCTCAATCACAACTCTCGAAGATAATGATGACGATGATAGCGATGACTTTGTAGATGCAGAAGAGGACGTGGATCCTAAAAGCTCCCTGGCACAATACCAAGGAAAACTGGATGTGCCATCTCTCAGTAGTGACATGGAGGGCCTTGCGATTCACAACGACACATACAAAGCGGGAGATGAATTATCTGACGAACAGTTGAAGTCCACCATCGTCACTCCCACCAACGACGTGTCTAACGTCTCTCTGACTGACATATATGATATGGGCAGTGTTGACGAGTTCATACATTCTGGATCTAATCTCTGTTTTGGTTTGTTGCTTCTGATGTTGTCCCTTATTCCTCCGGCGTTCGGAAAACTCCTCTATATCATTGGATTTAAAGGCGATCGTGAAAGGGGCATACAGTTACTTTGGCAAGCCACTCGCTCTCCGAACCTCAACGGTGCATTGGCTGGTCTTATCCTTCTCGGCTTTCTGAACGGTCTTGTCGGCTTCTGCGATATTACGCCTAAAGATGACGAGGAAGGCGGGTACCCGCGGCAGCGATGCAAGGCATTGCTCGCAAGAATGCGGGAGCAGTATCCCCAAAGTCGATTATGGCTCCTCGAAGAATCACGCCTGCTCTCAAGTGAGCGGCAGCTTGAAAAAGCCGTTGCACTCACCAAAGCTGGGGAGACGAGTCCACTGAAGCAAATCGAGGCCCTGCGCTGGTTTGACCGTAGCTTGAACTGCATGTATATGCATCGATACGAGGACTGCTCGATGAGTTTTCAGAAATGCATCACCCTGAATAACTGGTCCCATGCCTTGTACTGTTACAACGCTGGTGCTGCCCACGTGGAATTATATCGCAAATTCAAGAATACAGATCCAGAGCAAGCCAACAAGCATGCTGAAAAAGCCGAGGAGCTGCTCAAGCAGGCGCCTAAGTATACAGGCAAAAAAAGATTCATGGCACGCCAGCTCCCCTTTGACGTTTTCGTCAACCGCAAGGTAGCGAAGTGGGAGCAGCGCGCCCAGGAAATGAAGGCGCCCTTTGTTGATGCAATTGGCGTGAGTCCTCTGGAGGAGATGTCTTATTTCTGGAACGGATACAAACGGATGCGTCCCGAGCATCTGCAATCGTCCCTCGACTCGGTCGCGTGGAGTTCCGACGCCGCCCAGAATCCGCTATGGGAGAAGGAAGCTCTGGATGAACGCTGTATTGCAAGTCTACTCCGCGCGACTGTGCTGCGGAACCTCGGCCAACGCACTGAAGCGAAGGAAATCCTGCACAAGGAGATTCTATGTCATGAGTGGGCGCTGTTCAAGGGTCATCTGAAGGACACTTGGATGCAACCTGTGGCATGTTATGAATTGGCCGTATGTCTTTGGCAGGAGAGAGATGGAACGGAGTCGGACAAGGAGAGATTGAGAGAGTGCAGTGCATTGCTGGAGAAAGTGGCGAACTGGGAGACGTATGAGATGGAAGCTCGGGTTGGCATGAGAGTCACAATCGCGAGGGATACGTTGAAGAAGCATGGAAACGCAGGGACATGATTACGTTTTTATAGATGGATTCCGCATACGATAAGATCATAGATGGACGGATCTCTTTGCCTTTTGTAAGTGGTCAAAACTTTGTATAGAAGATATGTATGTGTAGGAGCTCGATATGATTTTTGTGTGAGCCGAGGATCTCCAATCGTGTACTCCGTATCTCAATTAGAGTTAGTCACAGGGTCCCTATTAGAGAGTAAAGGATAACATTGAAAGTCAGCACCTCAGTACAGGCTCCGTACGTTTGGGGATATATCTGACACCCTGGGATAAACTCTTGTGATGATGTTTCTGTGGCTGGATTGGTCCGGGATGAGGTCATGCAGCAGCACGTGCACTCGGCGGCAGGCCCCGGACGCGTTCTTTTGGCAATTTCGGGTCCACCCCCTTCCACCCTCTCGACAGCAGCCACCCGTTGCCCAAAAACACAAAACACTTCAAACATGGTGTGTCTTCTGAACCCGCTGTCGGAAGTCCATTGTGCCTTGGTTATCACCCTCTAGTCATTCCTTTGAGCCACTCATTTTTCTATGTGTATTACTTAGCGCGTCTTGCGACGTGTTTTTCCACTCTCCCTAATAATTAGCATTAAACAAGCGCAAAAGAAAAAAAAAATTAAAAATAAAAATCCGTCAACCACGCCAGACCAAGCTTAAATTCAAGAGGCGGGCGATGACTGGTCGCTCGCAGGCTTGAACACTCTGGAAGGTACGTATTCACTGTCCCTGGCCGGACCGTCAGATTGAAGGCTAATGACCTCGTAAAAGCTCCACGACCTCGAACACCTTCTCCCTCCGCGCCGAGGGGTTCATCCGGCGAATCGCCTCGCGAGAACGCCAATTCAGGAAGAGCTGCATCTTCTGCGGACCCTTCTCCTGCACTGACACTGTGGGCAGCCTCACCGACTTCCGAGTCACCCACTGTCGATCTTCCTCCTCTACCAACCTTTCCTCGGCGCGGCAGGGTTCCAGAAACACCTTCTGGTCCGTCCGCTCCGTCGAGCGACCAGGACCGTTTTCACATTGCCAGTTGGGGCTCGCCTTACTCGGGTCCTGCACCTGAATCCAGGGTCTCGAGCGAGGGAAGACGTCGGAGGTCATTGAGTACCGATACCTTTGACGGAGACTCGCCAGATCATCGATTTGATCTTGGCCATCTCCTGCCTTCACGTGTACCTGACCTTGACTTGTTCGAGCCGCAGAGGCCCAATTCTCGAGTACCCTCTAGCGAACGCAATCCTACACCAAGGGCATCAATCGGCGGACGTCGCGTAACGAGTCCCGGTCAAAGCGTTTCACACTCAGGGGATAACCGACTGCGACATTACCTGGAAAGTTACTTCCCGGGTGAACAGAGCAGTGGGTGGACCGACGTATCCTTAGGTAGCGACAACGAGTCAGTTGGACCCGTTGAACAAGATTCTGTCCGTAATAGCCCCTTGTCGAAGCGGAAAGACATCGTGAAGACTCTCTTCACTAGCTCTCCTGTCCCTGGAGAACAGTCCGAAGCACAAGGTAGTGCAGAAGAACAGTTCAGACGACACAGACCACGAGGGAGCAACTTGACAGTCACGCAGCAGGATTTCTGGGGGACTTCCTCGGACTTTCTTTCACAGGCTCGAGGCAAAATGATGGACTCAAAGTATGCGGTACAGGGGTCGGACTCCCCACAGAAGCCTGGACTTGTTACCCAACGCTCTGGTTCGGACATTGGCCAAGCTCCTAGAAGTGCTGCGGCGGCGTCGAATCCACTCTTGGAGTCTAAGTACGCAACGGGACCCCAATCAGATGAGCAAATCAAGGAAGAGGACGACAATGACCACGCTTCTGGGTCCAAGTCCACCGAAGTTGCAGATACCGTAGAAGAGCGTGCCAGACAGTTAGAGCCACTCGAAGAGCAGCACACGGAGGAGCCTGAGCAGGTCATTGAGAAAGAGGATAGGCATGAATCCGCTCATCAAGCAGAAGAAGCTGTGGCTACTCCAGTGGACTCCAAACGTGATGCCGCCCTGACCCCTGACGAGCAGCAGATCCAGGAGTCGACGCCCGCTTTTGAAACAACCGAAGTCGGTGTGGATAATTATTTGGTAAATAATACGAGCGATGACGCAAATGTGGAGGAAGCATCTATCCGGGAACAAGTTCCAGAGCAACCTGAGATTAGTGGCGAACCTATCGCGGCTCAAGAGAATATGTCAAACCCATCTAAAGAGGATTCCATTGCTCAGGCTGCTCCAATCCTATCAACGCCATCACCTCGTCCGTCTATCAAAGTTCCATGGGGAAAGAGAACAGTAACCATAAGGATTCCTCGGGATGAATTGCGCGGAAAGGAGGGAGGTCCACCCATCCCCCTTCACCCTGAAGAGGTAACCGCACGGATTGCTCATTTCGAGGAACAGGGGTTTGACACACGTGGCTTCGTATCTTGGGAGGGTGCCGACGAACACAGCTCGGAAACAGGATCGAAACAAAATCGTCCAATTTTCCCCGACTCTGAGACTTTAAGGAGCGATGCACAACGTGTTGGTCGCGTCGTTCGCATCCCAGATCCCAAGGCCTGGCAATCATATGTAGAATTCTTGACAGAGCAAAAGCTTCGCGCGCTTGGTGTCAGCATTGTAGACGATGAGCCGCCTGCACCACCACCAGGGTTATCTCGTCAGTCCTCGACAACTCAATACCCGGCTCTACCATTCTCGCCGCCTGTACCACCGTCTTCAGGAAGCAGTCAACAAGTGTCCCAGCAGCATAATGCTTTGCCGACGGCTTCTATAGCCGAGCCGTTGAGCGCAACTATGTCACGTAAAGCGTCGATAGCGTCACCGCTTTCAGGATTGACACCCAGCAACCCACGTGCGCATCTACAGAGACAAGGGTCATTTCCCTTCGGTATTCAAACACAACAGGGCAATGTTGCACCGTTCTCCAGCTTTTCTCCACAGCAGCAATTTGTTAGCCCCCTCACAGGGCCCCGGACCGGATCTCCTGCAACACAGCATCCCTTCGTCAACAGAGCCACCAGCGCTGGCTCGCCCGGGCCTTCTTTTCCCGATATGCAGCATCTTATGCGCTATCCTCCAGCTATGCAAGCAGAATTGTTGGCTCAGATGCAGCGTCAGCAGCAACAACAACAGCATGCTAAACTGCAGCAGCAGCAACAGCTTGCGCTTAACACAAAGTTGCCCGACTTTGCCGATGATGACTTAGAAGAGGAACCGAACTCAGCCTATCCACCATTCCAGACTAGGATGGTTGATCGGGACCAGCAAGAGATTGCCGTACCGAGGCCACGCAGTCATCGCCACAACCTTAGCGCCACGCTGGAGAAGGACATTCCGAATGCAGAATACCATCTCGAGAGGGGAACCGACCGCCAAATGGACAAAGGTCCAAGGTTTCCCAACGATCCATTTGCTAGCCCGCAGGACCACGCGCCCTGGATTTCAAGACAGTCGTCAGAGGCGAGGTGGAACGAAGCGGTACAATCACTTCACGTACTTAGTCAGCCTCGTCAGACTCGTTGGATAGCAGATAGCGATGAGCAACGCTTGGTGAATTCTGAGAATAGAAGGGCTGCTGATGCCATGGGCCAAGACTTGGATGACGAGCTAAAGACAGGTCCGCCGGAGGTTGATGCAAAATCTGACCCAGATCGCCCTAACATACGTTCTGCCTATGAACTCAAGCAGACCTTGGAATCAGTACCGTATGGCAGTGTGGAAGGAGCTAGCAAGGATGCCCACGAAATTCAGATCAAGCCACAGCCATCCAAACATACATCGAAACCTTCAATATCTGGCCTTAATGTTGAAGCCAGAGAATTCAAATTTAACCCAAGCGCATCGTTCCAGCCCGGCAATTTCTCGTTCACTGGCGCCAATTTCCAGCTTCCGCAGCCCGTAAAACCACCTCAGCCAAATTTAAGCAAACCCTTGCCTCAGTCTCAATCAGCAAAGAGTTCTTTCAATTTTCCGGCTCCTGAATTCAATCCAACAGGGCCTTCTGGAAAAGAGACCTCTAGCCGAGGATTCAACTTCAGTGCGCCAAGTTTCAGGCCAGGGGCAACCGAATTCAAGTCTTCCGCTCCCGCCGAAGAGTCAACGTCTGGTGGTGAACAACCTCTTGGGAATCGGATTTTCACCTCGATACCTACAGCCTCTGCTACAGAAATTGTCAAGCAACCAAAAAAGAGCAAGGCCGTTCAGATAGTGAATCCCGGCCTACTTCCAAAGCCTGCTAAACCGCAGGAACAGGAAGATGAATCTGGTCGTCCGGTTCGGGACGATGACCGTCAAAAGAGGGCTCGTCGAGCTGATGATGACGGTGATCAGATTCCCCAATTTGCGTTCCCAACACATGTCGATGCCGACTTCAATGCTGTAATTCCGCCGCCAGTTATTCCGAGCAACGACACAGGCGAGAAGTTCGAAGAAGTCTCGCTCGGTGAAGACCGCATCGCAACCCCAGTGGCACCCGCCGCCTTGCAAGGGACACCGACTCCCGTCCCATCTGATGCGCCTCCAACCATCGACGAGCTCCGCCAGAGGGCATTGGATTCGATGCCCGGGTTGCAGGAGTCTTCCACCACAACCATTGAGCCCGCCGGCACAACCTACGATTCAAGCCAGATGTCCCCAGCGCAAGCAGCCTTGCATGCTGTCCTTGGTGGAAAGAGGCACGGTCACAAGAGTTCGCTTTCTGCTACCGCCAAGCCTTTCGAGTTCAAGGCTTTGAGTAGCGATAATGATTTCCCGAGCTTCAGTGGCAAGACCAGCGAGATCATTGACAGCCAAAACGATAGCTCGCAGATTCTCTCGAGCCCAACACAACCGTTGGAGAGCAGTATTGCTACGACCTTTCGGCCGGGCGACTCTTTCTTCGAACAGAATGTGTCTGAGCCCCAGAAGCAGGCTCAACCGGATCCGGCTCCTTATCCGATACCTGCTGAAAATGTCAATTACGATGACTTTGTCCAGCCTTCGCTTGCTGAGATTGACGACGTCATGAGACAATTAAACGAGAATGACGACCTTGGTGTCGAGAAAGATGAGCCGCCTTCATGGGAACCTTCAAGCCCACCATTCCAGGCTGAACAACCGTTGCTCAAACCTTTGAGCAACATGCGTAGTGATGCGCCGAGCCCAAGTCCTAATAGGCCACGTCAGACCATCGAGACCGAGAACCCGGAGGACGAGACTGCCAGCCATGATCCATTCAGTGACAGCCATGCGGCTGTTGTTGACCAATCTCCTATCCGTCGTCTGAACTATGAGAGGGACGTTCCCATCAGTGATTGGGACGATGCTTTTTCGTCGAGTGAGGAAGAGAAGTTGAAGGCACAGGTGCAATCACGAAGCATCCTTTTCGAGCCGCATGTGGAGAAGGTAGTCGCTAAAGCTCTACAGAGCAGGATGGACCCCATGATGACTACTTTGCTGCAACTGCAAGACTCTATGTTGACTTTGGCTGCCAAGAATGCGGTAGAGCGACGGAGTATGTCTGCCAGTGCAGGCGCCGACAGTGATGCGGACGATGAAGATGATGACGACGAAGAGCAACGTCCACCTCGCTCACGTTCTAGAGGAAAGGCTTTTCCTACGCCTGAGCTTCTCAATCCTGATAAGATCAAGTCGGTCGTGCTTGAAGCACTTCAGGTGTATAACACGCCTCCGACTCCGCCGGCGCCTGGCGTCAATGAGTTCCATGAGGCTCTAATTAGTCTGAAGACAGCTGTTGCCCGATCTGATGCTGAAAAGATGCAGCTTGAGGATATCAGAGCTGTTGTAGAAGAGACACTTGATAGGCGCGATTCAGCATTGGTTCCTCATTCCCGCAGCCAGGTTCCGTATCCCGAGGATGATGGTCAGATTACGCAACTCGATAAGATGCTACAAGATGCCACTGTGCGAGCAGCCGAAGCGGTGAATCAACGCAATGAAATTGAGGATCGTGCGGCAGAGACAAAGAAGCTTCTCCGTCTTGCAGAAGAGGAAGTTGGTCTTTATAAGGAACTGGTCGGCGATAAAGAAAGTTCTCTCCGATCCGTGCGGGATGAGCTGTCTGACCTCAAGGAGCATTTGAGTGACGTCCAAGAGCACCGCGCTGCAGCTGAGAAGGAGCACCAGAACTTGACTGCTAAGATATCTTCTCTGGAAGAGGAGCTCGCCATGATGGAATCTACGCTCGAAGAGTACCGTGAATCCAAGCGAATTTGGCGAGAGGAGATTGATGATTTGACGAAGCAACGGGAGAATTTAAGGTCGAACGTTGCTACATTGAGAATGCAAGCCAACGAAAGTATGGACAGGAGGGAGGAGATGCGTGACAGGCTCAGCAAGCTACAAGAGGATATGGCGAGGTCCGCTGAGCAAATGGCAACTGCAAAGGCGCATTGGCACCAGCAGGACCTCGCACATCAGACTAGAGCTGAGCTGCTCAGCGTCCGCATTGGAGACGAAGCAAGGACTCGCGAGAAGTTAGAGAGGGAAATCGAGCGCCTGGAGACACAGGAAAAGGAGCACATGAAGCTCAGAGTCTTGGTCGACCATACACAGAACGAGAATACCAGACTTGAAGACATGGTCACAACGGTTAAGAAAGAGCTCTCCGAGCAACAGCAGGTTGCTGCCCACTTCGAACGCGACTTCAACGATGCGCGCGACACTGCGCGGGTCGAGGTTCAGCGTATAAAGACTAGCATGGAAGCGGATGTTGAGGCTGCGAACCAGCATGTTAACCTGGTTAGGGTAGAGCTCGAGGCTGAAAATACAAGAATGCGCGCTGAGCTAGAGGCTGAAAATGCTAGATTGCGAACAGAGCTCGATAATTTTAGGATGGAGGCCGACACTGCAAAGGAAAAGCATGCTCTGTTACTTGAAGAAGCAGCCGACGCCAAGCGCGACGCAATCAGCGCGGTTCAGGACTCGCATTTGCGGGAAATGGAGGAACTGCACCGATCTCACGAATACCGCGTCGCAGAACTGCAAGCGAGCCACAGCCGTGAAATCGGGAATGCCAACGAAGACAAAGCACGCGCGGAGAATCTGCTCAACGAGCGCCTCAGCCTCTCGGATGCTAAGCTTGATCACTATCAAGACAAAGTGGTCCACCTGGAACAGAAACTCGAGGTTGCCCAATCTGCTGCACAAGCTGCTGTGAAAGCCGCTCAGTCTGCCAAAGCTGCTCCACAAGCCGTCCAAGCTGCTGCTGGTCTCGCCGCATCAGCCGCTGTTGTTCCGTCATCTACAGCCCCAGTGCCAGAGAAAATATCTCCGCAAGCTCTTCGCGAATCGATCATGGTGCTGCAGGAGCAGCTCCAGGAACGTGAAGCTCGTATTGAACGCATGGAATCGGAACTCAGAGCCACGGATACCGACGCCCCTACCAAGCTCAAAGACCGCGACACTGAAATTTCATGGCTGCGAGAGCTTCTCGGCGTGAGGATTGATGATCTCAGTGATTTGGTCAATACTCTTAGCCAGCCAGCTTACGACCCAGACACCGTGCGCGATGCCGCCATTCGAATCCGAGCGAATCTGCAAATGGAACAACAGGAGAAGGAACGCCTCATCGCCGCCAAAGTAGCACCCGGGCAGGCCGTCCCCGTCACCGTCGCCGGCCAGCAAGCTCTAGCATCCATCTCCAACTTCGCCTCCCCCAAGGCAGCCCAGCTCGCCGCTGCAATTGGCAACTGGCGCAAAGGCAATCAGCAAGGCTCCGGCAGCCACCTCGGCCGCTCCACCCCGCTCCGCCCTAGCAGCAACGCCAGCAGCACCCAAGGCTGGATGACGGGCCTCATGACGCCGCCCACCTCCAACCTGCGCAAGACGCCCTCGCCTAGCGACCGCGCCGCCGTTTCCCCCGAGAAACCGCGCACGCCGCAACGCCAGGTGGCTCCCGCTTTCGGCTCCCGCCACGCCTCGCGCTCCCCGCAGACCTCGCGCCGCCACAACTTCACGGCGCGCCAGCTCGCCAAGCAGCCCGTTTATGAGGGCGGCGCCGCGGCGGGAGCGGGGGCGGGAGCGGGAGCGTTACAGCCCGCTACGCCGCCGCTCTTGCGCAAAGCGAGCTATGATAATGACGCTGAGGACGGCGAGTACAGTACGGCGGGCTTTGAAGGGTTCGACGATGAAGACGAGGTGGGCTTCGATGGCGACGATGGAGCTGGGATGGGAGCGCGGATCAGTCCGGAGCCACCGCGGCTGAAGCTCGATTTTGGGGCGCCGATTGGAGAGGATGAGGGACGCGAGGGGGAGAGGAATGGGATATGAGAGAAGATGGCGTGTTGCGATATTTGATGGGAGGAAGAGTTATCAATTACGACACGATTACTAGTTCAAAGATGTGGACGACCCAGACTGCTTGTGGGGAGGCTCCGGGGACGAGTGCGGGATGATTTCCTTTTGTCAGTCTTTTATGTTGGTTGTCATTTTGTGGAGTTGGGATTCACTACCCACAGGCTTTGCATATACATACTTACTTTTCTGGGACTAAATGTTCCGTCCTTTTCCTTTTCTCGATGATACCCGGATAGTGGATACCAGACTGACTTTTTGATGAAGAGCGGGGAGGAAGATATTGGCATCAGATTGGACATCATTCAGAGTTATTAGCGCTTTTTCCTTTGTTGTTTGACTGGATGGAGAGATCTAGAGGAGAGGCAAGTGTGTAATTAATTGAGTAGTCGACTCCAATAGAATATGCTCCAGACCTTTTGTCTTTGGTAATCTAAGGTATGAAGAATCTATTATGTGGTGGTGCCAGGTAACATCGAACTCTAGGGAAACAACGGAAAGCACTAGAGTTATCATAAATCGTCCCTACTGCGCCCTTCATCTACCTTCGTTCCTTGAATGATGCACCACCATGAGTGACCTTTTCGACCAGTACTCCGCTCTATCCCATTCACTTCATTGTCCCAGCGATATACCAAATCCGACTCCAAGCTCATCCAGAAACGCGCCCAGTTCCTGTAACACTTCACCATCTGCCCCTCCCGGAACTCTTCCAGCCACACCCAACGCCTTCACGACCAAAGGATAAAGGACGAGCAGATGTTTCTTCGTAGCCTTCACGCCCGCACCACCTCCTCTCACAATGCCACCGTCTCCCGTCGCTGGGTCGGGTATCGCGTCCGGTTCCGATTCTAGATTTCGTATCGCTCGGAGGATGAACAGCAGCTCCTGGCGTTGGGATTCGGGCTGCGGCATTCGGCCACGGAGGGGCTGGTCCGCGATGTAGGCTTTGAGGGGAAGTGCAGCGCGGTAGAGGAGATGCGGTGCAGCTGCTTGCGCGAGCGTTTTGTGACTTTCTCCCAACGTTGGCGACTCGTTGGTTCCATTGGCGCCGGTGGAAGTGGAGTCGTGCAATTCCGTACGGACGAGGCCGAGGAGAAAGTTCAGACATAGGTATGACATCTTCCTTCGCGGCGAGGGCGACGGGTCTGAGGTGCGGCCAAACCGTATATCGTATATGAGTTTCAGCGGTGAGGATGGTAAAGGGAGTTCCTCGGGTTCAGGGGTATGAATGATAGAATTGACAAAAAGAACCGAAGCATAGGATGCTCGTATAGGATCAGGGACCATCGCAGAACCAAGATACGAGACAAGGAGATTGTGAAGCGTGGTGAATGACTCAACATCAAACTCAACATCTTGCTGCACTTTTTTCCGGGAAGACACATGAGACAGGTCTGCTTCGGCAACGTGACTTGCGACACGTACTGCACGCGATAATACCTCTAGCATGCCTTCCTTAGTGCTGAAGTGTTTTGCTTTAGGTAGGATGATTTGGAGAACCTCGAGAGCCGTCGACGTTGCTAGCTGCCAGGGAGGTGGCGGCTTGCTGCCATCTAGTCGCCATTCGTATTTTAAATCGATAGGCTGAGCGAGGCTGTCCAGGCTGGAACTAAGCCCATCCCCACGATAGATCTCCTTTTTGTTAGATTGCTGATCGACGAAACTTCCAAGCGTTCGCATTGCTGCTTTTGAGAGAGCGACAAACGTAAGGTCTGTTCGGTAGAAATCGTCTTTATCCTTATCGAAAGCCATACTGACGAATGTGGCCATGAGCCCCAGGATAGAAGCTGGAGCACCTGCAATATCTGTCCGAAGTTGCTGCACGATATCCAAGATTTTCTTCTGCAAAGGTGTCAGATAATCGACGTCCACACTATATGACAGTGCATCTGATTCGCGGACGCATTGCTCGAGATTGTCCGTTATTGTGTCAATTTGGCCAGATGTGACATCTTTCTTCGTAAGACGATAAAGCTCTTTCAAAGTGCTAATATACGCCAGAAATGCTTCCTGCTTTCCTTCAGCAGTGTTAGTTGGGCTACCTTCCGGGATCTTGCTGGCCCATATACTGCCAACTCTGTTCAATGCAGACTTTCCAAGCGTTGATGCTTTATCTGCTTTCGACATGATGGTTGATAGCATCCTAAACACTGATGCGTTAAGCGAATGAGATTGAAAGCTAAGATAAAACTCGAGATAAGCCATAAGGGTTTGCCACTGAGTAGGAAAGTCCGTATTTTGCGTAATCGGCTCCAAGAATGCTGAAAACAAGGTAGCGATACCATTTAGGATAATCTTGCTGCTATTCTCCCAATTTTGTATATTTTCTTCATCTGAGGTATCTTTGGAACGCGCACGACGCTGAGCCTCGATATTCGTGTCTATAAGCCTGAAGAGAACTGAGGAGATGAGGAGAGACCAAGCCGAAGGTGAGAGAAGCTCTCCGTAATGATCGAAAATGGTAAGTATCGTGCGCACTGCCGTATTCCGCACCTCAGGTCTGTGGTCGTTTGCAATGGTGGTAAGGTGACGCAGAAGCGATAGCCACACCGCTGATACCCTGGCCTGAGCAGACTGCTTTATCACAATCCCAGGAGATTCATCCTCGGCACTAACTGCATCGTGTAGAGTTTCTAGCTCTGATAATGCAACTTGCTCCTGTAAGAATATAGAAACATCTTGGAAAATCGAAATGGTCTGTACAACGTGTTAGCTACAGTCAAACGATTTGCTGTTCATTTACACATACCGTCAAAGACATGTTGAGGTCATTAAACTGTAAAGCAAATAGCAAAAGGGTATCACTTAACACAGACAAAAATCGGGCAGGGAGAGAAAGTCGGCATTCAGAATAGACGACCTGCGTCGAAGAAAATGCTATCCGTCCAAGTTTCCCAGACATCAGCCGAACAACAGTGGGATGACGGCTTCCGCGATTGGGCTCCGAATCATGCAGATCAGAATCGTCATGGCGCTCAAAGACACTCGATATGATCTTAAAGACAGAGTCCCAACCGTCGAGGAGAGATTCACCGCATGCATCTAGAATATCCTTCAAAGTCTCGAGGATTGTTTCATGCACATAGTGATCGTTATCTTTCATGGGGCGTCCATCTTCAACTAGTGCATCTAATTCTGACTGTAACGTCCAGAGAACTCGGCGCTGGACCTCGCTTCGTGTTGCGGCGTCTTCCTTTCTTGTAGCATCTGCGGACGCAAACAAACGCTCGCGCAGAATATCAGCAGCCAAGCTACGCACACTGTGCACGGCATTCATTGATGTTGAAATCTTAATCAATTCAGAAGTGAGAAAATCCCAGCCACTCTCCTCTGGTTCATGCGCAGCCAATCGTAAATGATTGGCACGGGAAACCTCGCGAATTTTGGTCAATGCCAATGTATACTCCTGCGATTGGACATTGACTGAAGTCGGTAAAGTGGAAAGGCTTCCAACTCTTCGAGGTGGTAATGGAATTGGCTTTTGAAATTCCTCGGCAGCAGGAGACGTGGGTTGCGAAGTGACATGTTTGCCAAAGAACACGCCAAAAGACGCTTTCAAAACCTGTACAAAAGCATCATCTGGATAGTCGCTGGTATTATCGAACATCCTTGAGGCAGCCGCTTGGACAGCCTTAATCTCGGCGTTTAGGTTCGAGGCAGATGTTGGGTCGATTTCATTCTTAGCCCCCAACTGTGGACTTGCGCGAAAGTCGCCCGGAGTGGGTTTGCCACTGAAGGCAGCCAAGACAATGTCGGCACTTTGAAGCGTCTCCAGAACAATGCTCCACGAATTCTCCAAAGTTGGTCCCAACGCAATAGCAAGGTTAATTAAGGCTCGTAAGCACAAGAGATTCCGGGTTGTCAGATTTGGCGTCTCCGTTTCTATGGACACTGATTGCCGCCTTTGCTTTTCTGCCGAAAGGTTCGATGCCTGACTGACGAAGCTATCAACGCTCAGGAGGCCTTTCGCGTTAGTAAAAACTCTGGGTGCATCTCCATTTGTAGCACCTGCTGTTGAGACGACAGCGCTAGTCAGGTTTGGTGGCACGGCGGATTTTCCAAGGGTTGTCAAAAAAGCATCTCTGGGAGTTGAGAGGCGCAGTACTCCCGCAGCCTGCGTGAACTTTTGAATCGAGCGTACTAGAGCGTGATAGTACTCTGCATCGAGGGCCGCATACAAAAAGGTTGAGCACGTTGCGAGCACGGCAGGCCAGCACTCATTGATGAGTGAAGCAGCAAGTTTCACTGTGGCGTATGATGAACTAGCAGTTAATTCCAGCGGATTGAGCGGGACCGACCGTTTTCGATATGACATTGACCTAGTAAGAGCTGGCCTTATTGAAGGCTCGGTCGGTCGAGTATCTGGATCAGGGGAAATAGGTGCTTCTTCTGAATCACCTACAGCTTTTACCTTTCTCCTCCTCCTATCTTTACTGACTTGATGGATGCTCAGAGGTAGAACGCACTTCGCCAGTCCATCTGCCATGCTATTCAGACAGGTTAAGACGAGACTGTAGACGTAGGTTTCGGGGACGGCAGGCGCTTCCACCTTATCAAGCTGGTCCAAACATGGCGTCTTCAACGAACTCAGTTGCACAGAAATGCCAGGGACATTGACCTCGGCAACACCAAGTCCGCCGGCTCCAATGACGCCAGCAACGCCAGCCTCAACCGTAGCTTGGTCCATTGAAGTGTCTATTCCAGTGCCTGCCTGCCCAATGGGGGCTGTAGATTGCTGTCCAAGTCCAATTTTGGCGGGCTTTTCAGTAGCCAGTCGTACAAAAGCCGCGAAGTTATCTTTGAGGATGGGCTTTCTATCTTCTACAGAGTCATACTGTGCGTACAACTCCAAGAATAATCTGGGGTCAGCATAGAGAGAACGGAATATTTCCATGCAAAGATTGCGCTTCCAGACTGGGACGACGTCTCCGTCAAGCATGTGGTTAAGTAGTCCCAGTGGAATTTCACATTCCGCTGATAACTCTGAGACGAATTTCCGGATCACCACGGACAGGATGCGGAAGATACGAAGACTGACTGTAAAGCCGAGCTTTTCAGAAAGACAGCGCGTGATGAGTGGTAGGATCCGCAGTCGTAAGATGGCCTTCTGCTCCTCGTGAGTCGAGAAAATGTGGGAATGGGTAGTTAGAATTGCTTCAATTATTTCCAAGCAGGAAGCCTGTGGCAGAGCCGCAAAATGAACAAATTGGGGTTTTTGTCCTTCCGTCAAGAGGCACAAATCATCGAAGGTCTACAGAGTCGTGAGCAGGGAAAGGAGAAGCTCAGCGGGGAGACATACTTTATAAGCATCTTGAGAAGCGGCGCGGACTGCGATGGGTCCATCTTCAGTGGACACTTCATCTACAAAAGGACCGTCTGGATTGACAGCTACGAGGATCAACGTCTGTACCAGCTCGTGGGACCACTCGGATGCCTACCGTCTTCTTTGGCTACCTTCTCATAAATCGCAGTAAATAGCTGCTGCAAAGTTGCTGCGGCCGTATTGCTCACAGCCGCACTTTTCACCGTCTGTAATATCGAGCATACTTGCAAGGCGCTTGCTAGAAGTTCACCTTGGAGTTCATCTGCGTATCCTTGAAGCAAGGGTGGGAGAGCTTGTAGAATCTTCAGCTGCACATCGAGACCCAACGAAGCTGATTCTTTGAATGCTTCTAGAATCTCCTCGAGCCGCTCCTTGGGCAATCCATGGGAGGCAATCAGACGTTGCAAGCAACTCACCCCGATACCGGCCAAGCGGGAGTTGCGAGTTCCACATGCTAGTAGGAAAGGTGACACAAAATTGGGTTTCCGGATGAGATCAGCAGCGAGTTGTTGCTCAGAAGTCGAAGGAAGAGCCTTCAAGTCTTGCAAGGACTTGTCAGCGGCGTTTCTTAAATCGGCATTCTTTCTTTTGGATTCGGATATAAGATTAGTTAGTTCATTGCTGAGAATTTGTGATGTCATCTCCAATGAGGGACATCCAAGCTAGGAAATGCTCGACACAACGGAAAGGTAGCAGAGTTATCCAATTGCATTGTCGGCAGTACCTTAAGGGCGCAACGATATGATAGTTGCGTGGCCTGACATGGATGCGCGTTGAGGCTTCGAAAAGGGTCCATTCATTTTAGCTGTCCTCAGGCTGTCCTCACCGCCTTTCGGCACAATTTCCTTGCGCCAAGCTCCGAAGTGGGATGTTTTGGAAATGACGCATACAGCCCGCCAAGCAGAACAGGTACAGGGCCGTCCCGCCAAACTCCTTTAGCATTTGCACTCGTTGAATTATCCTCGGACCATCGAGATTGCCTTCCTGCCGGGCAACTCCAAACGGACTCTCACGTTTTCGGGACCAGTTTTGGCCCCGCCAAACACTCCTGTGGGCATGGGTGCGAAGGTTCCAAGAAATTTTCGCCTGCTCGAAGAGCTTGAAAAGGGTGAAAAGGGTCTCGGCGCAGGTACTGCACTGTACTGTGCTCTATATTAGGTTTGCTAACGATGGTCCAGAGGCATGCTCATACGGCTTGGAAAATGGCGACGACCTTCTCATGTCTAACTGGCAGGCTACGGTGCTAGGTCCACCACATGTTCGTACCCACACTACTCTTGCATGATATCGAATATGGCTAAATACACTCCGCATAGAGCGCTCACGAGAATCGGATATATAGCATAAAAATTCACTGCGGCGAGAACTACCCAGACGTTCCACCCGAAATCACGTTCATCTCTAAAATCAATCTGCCCTGTGTCGATCAGAGAACTGGAAAAGTAGACTTGAGGACACAACGTAGCAGAACGCTCAATGCTAAAAGATGTGTTAGGTTGAACACTCAAAATTGCCCTGCCTTGCGCAGTGGAAGCGCGATTTCAACATGGAGACCATTCTTATAGAGCTCAGAAGGTTGGGTGTTTGTGGTTACTTTTTTTTCTCACGTAGACTGACTTGCTAATAGGTCGATGGCCCTTCCCGCTCATAAGAAACTACCTCAACCCGCCGAGGGCTCGACCTATAGCTAGGATGGGGATAAGCCGATGCAAAGAGATGAAATGGATCTCCAACGTGGCTCATAATCTCCACCCGGCACTCATTTACGTAGAGTTCAATCCTCGTGCATGTTAGTAGGCTATTAATCGCCGCTTGAATTGCGACTGCACGACGAGAAGGATGGCGTCCCGGGGTTGATCCTGCGTAGGATGTTTGTCTTTTTGTAGCGAACTGGAATGATCAACAGCACAGCTGGCAAAATCGAGTTTCACTAAGCCAGAGACGATTTTTGTTCTTGGGTACCCAGGTAGTGCTTAGAGCATTCTAACTTTGAGGTAGCCAAGCACAACAATAAAGCACCCCATGACCCCTGATGTGCCCGACCCTGCACTAAACTCACGTGACGACGAAGCACGCGACATTCGATTTTCTCCGTCTCAATCTGCAGATTTGTGTAGCAGCATTTCATGTCGATGGCTCGTTGGCGTTGATGCCACGTTTCCTAGTCCCGCGACGCCATGGACCACATCGGGCAGCTGGTATGATCTATTGGACCTTTGACTTGTTTCAAACGAAAATCGCTTACGCGGAACAGCGATCGCACTTTATCGGGCGCTCTTCAAACAGATATCTGACATAGCACTCCATGAGAGGGAACGTTCTGCTCTCCAGAACATTGCCCGAAATCAATTCAAAGCCAATCGCTTGTTGACCGGGGATCGGCTGTTGAAGCATGCGTTCACCGCAGGTTACAAAGTAATAAATCTAAGCCTGATACGAAAGTATCAATGCTGATAAATCTCCTGAAAGGCTATAGAGCACCTCGATGCTGCTGTCGCTGGAAATAACGGTAGCATTTCTTATCTTCGTAACCTGCTCTCGGAAGTCTCCCCTAGACTGAAGCAGCCCGCACAGAGGCAGCCTTTGAACAGCGAAAAATCTGGAGAATCGATTCAACCGCTTCACAGTGGGGCCTCTGTTCTCGACCGTCCACGCCCAAAAGAAGAACTCAGTGGCAAGCGAATAGTTCCAAAACTAATATCCGCCAACAAAATCCCCTTTCTGCGATTTAAGAAACCCCAGCCTCGTAACCTCAGTCTCCTAATTACTCACCGCATCAATCAGCGAGACAACCGACGGCTTCGTTATGAAGAAGCCGTAGAAATGGTGGAAATAGCAAGGCTGGAGGACCAGTGGGATGAGATTGTCAAAGAGGAGTTTGGTATTGGGAATACCGCGGCCCAACAAAGCGAGACGCTGGAGCATAAGTGGCCGCATGCGTGGCTCGGACAGCTTTGGATGTTAAGGAGACTTCGTGATGAAGAAAAAATCAGGAATGCTATTATGGCCGCGAAAATGCATGATGTGGTAGTCAAGGAGCAGAAGCTAGCAGATAAGGAAGCACAAGCAAGAAGATTGGAGGAAGCGTTTCAACCATGACGCATCAGAATCGAATGCAGGAAACCCGATAGAAGCAGGACTTTGCAATCCTGAGCGTAGCCTCGATTGAAAATTGAGCCTACTAACTCTTAGCTTCGCAGAATAAGTCTTCCATCAAGCGCGAGTCTTGGATTTGATGGTCCTGCAAGCATGTATGTTCATGATATACATAACGACTCGCACATTAAGTCTCTTGTAAGCTACTTTACTATTTCAAGGCTCTTTGATGTGGAATGTTCTTAAATTATCAGTATCGGAGTTTACTCCGACTGGACTTCTTGTTCCCGCATCAACCATCTAGAACAGCTATCGTATCGATCCCTGTAAAGAAATACAGATTAAGAAGATTAGTAATGGTGCTTTCTGATTATTGAAAGTAATCTTTTCGAAGATAACATGCATTTCTGGCTATGCCCTTTCGAACGTCTCGATCCTACTGAGTCATGACGTCGTTATTGAGCCAATCTCTCTACCACCCGCATCATAAGGTAAGCTCGCAACCTATAAATAATGCTCAAGAAAAAAATTTCACTCTTGAGCAAGCCATTCGTTGGTCTTGAATCCTCATGATGTCCAATGCGGAGCAATTATCCAAAGCTTTCGAGCAGCGTCCTGACCCTCAGCAAGTTACCAGCACTGAGAAGGGCGAGATCGACTACGAACCGCATCCGGATAAATCACTTCGAGTGTCGCCCGATCACGACCACATCGTAAAATGTATCACGAATTTGTATAGCGGCAGCGCGAGTGAGGAGGACATGAAGGTCTATGCGGAAAAGGCAATTTACGACGATCCGTGGAGTTATTGTGATACGAGGTATAAGATTGCAGGACAGTGGTACGGTACGTAGGTTAAGACGGCGAGATTACTTATTGTCCTCTCTTCATCGTATCGGTGCTCGGTTGCTGACGGCCGGAGAAGGTATTCCCAAGGTTATGGCTTCATCCAAGACCCTGGCCACAGAGATTGTTCACGATTCGCCTACCTCAATCATTTTCAAGCTTCAGCAGGAGTACAAGCCCAGGCTTCTTCAAATCTCGAAGCCGGTCAATAGCTTGGTCACGCTGACCTTGGATGACGAAGGAAAGGTGAGATATCATAAAGATATGTGGAATAAAAAGGATTATAGTCATGAAGGATTGGGGAAGGTGTTTAAGACGCTGAATGGTGACTACCTAACTGGGATCACGAAGCCTCCCGATAGTCTGTAGTGAAGGTGTGGCTGAATATCTTGAGCATAGTCGTGGACGGCTGAGCCCTGGTCGAAGGCGAGAAAGTGTTTGAATCCGGTGTTTGATACGTCGATAGATTGATAGAAGCCGAATCTCCTTCGCCGTAACGCCCATAGTAGGAATGAGGATCCGTTTCCAATAATATAGACCGTTTACAGGCCAAGCCTTAACT
Source organism: Astrothelium subdiscretum (assembly GCA_021030935.1). NCBI lineage: Eukaryota > Fungi > Ascomycota > Dothideomycetes > Trypetheliales > Trypetheliaceae > Astrothelium > Astrothelium subdiscretum. The sequence goes on from JAGFMW010000026.1 coordinate 90,478, forward strand.
TCCCACTTTCAACTTCTCCATCCCCACCAAACCATCCTCTCCCTCCTCCCCTTCGTCTTCCTCAGCCTTCCCTGCCAAGCCTCTCTCCCATAGCTGCCGCCCTGTCAATTTCTTCTCCTCCATTTTACCCCTCTTCTTCTTGTCATCCGCCTCCGCCTCTTCTCTCTTCCTCCGCTCTTCCTCCTCCATCTCCTTCCTGAACTTCTGCCTCCACTCCAAAAAGTTCTCCCTCGTTACCTGGGTCCCCTGAAACTTGCGATTCTCCTCTTCCTCCGCCTTGCGGATTTCCACCTCGCGCTCTGCCTCGATCGCAGTCTTGCGTTCCTCGATGAGTAGCTCCGCGGCGTCCTTCAGCGTCGACACGAGCGTGAAGATCATGGCGATGCCAAGGTTTTCCTCAATGCTGGGCTGAAGAGACTCAAGGAGGCGGATTTTGTCTTGCTGGACGTCGAGATGTGCATATTTGGGGGCGTTGGGGGGAGAGTGGATGTCTAGGTAAGGGGCTTCGTCCGGGTAGGCTTCTGGGTAGCGGACCTGGAGGATGATGGTTGCTGGTGGGACTGATGAGAATCTAGGATGGATATCGTAAAGAAAGTGAGCTCACGAGATTTTGAGTCTTCGCCATCGGACGCGACATCGAGGGCTATTGATACCCGGTATTCGGTATCTGAAATGTCTTTTCCCCAGTCAGCGCATCTTATCTGGATTGTCAAATCTAAATTGACCTAGTTCTGGATGATTTTGAAAGGTTTACCTTGAATTTCATCAGGAAATATGGAGTCGAGCACCTCCCGCTCTTCCTTCTGCTCATCTCGGCCCATGTTTAGCAGAGGTGAGGTTGAAGTGGGATGCCATTTTAATGCCTTTTCGGGAATAGCGGCATAAATTTGGATGCTTCTCAATTCTCTGTGCGCCCAGAAGAGTAGCTCATATCAATACCAGAAGTTTGATCTTAGTCAAAGTCAAAGAAGCTCTAGATTAATCGAAGGATCTTGCTAAAACCATACTCAGATGATCTCAAGGTAGTGCAAAATCAAAGGTTGTCAGAAATGGCAAAGATAAAACCACAGCCCAAATCGCCAACTTCGAAGCGAAAGAACAGAAAATCGCAAAAGCCACAACAGAATCCTGCAGAGCTGTACGCACAAGCGATAAGTCTACTTCAGACTGGACAGCCCGACGAAGCTTTCACAGTTGCTCGAAAACTTCTCAAAGTCGTCACGCCAACGTCGAATTTCACGATAGCGTCTCTACCGGCACTGAGTTTGTTGGGAGAGATCTCGGTCGAGCTCGGCGATGCGGAGGAATCGCGGACGTATTTCACTGAGGCAACGAAGCTAGATCCAGAAGGCAAGATTCCGGAGGACGAAGGCGGTGGAGCCGAGAAGTTTCTTTGGCTTGCGCAGCTGTCCGAGGAGGGGGGAAATGAGAGCGTAGGGTGGTTTGAGAAGGGTGCCAATGTGCTGAGGCGAGACATTGGTGATCTAGAGACCTTGACGAAGGATGAAGCAAGCCAGGTGCTTCTGGAGGAGAAGAAGAAAAGACTGGCGAACGTGCTCTGTGGAGTTACGGAAATTTACATGACGGACTTATCGTACGTTATGAACTGCCACACGAGAGACTAATAGCTAATTTGATAGATGGGAAGATGACGTAGAAGCACGTTGTGAAGCTCTGGTAACAGAGGCTTTACTGGTGTCACCCGACAGTCCGGAGGTGCTGCAGACATTGGCATCGGTTCGGATATCGCAAACGAGAATTGAGGATGCCAAATCAGCATTACAGAGGAGCCTAGCTACCTGGAGAGATTTACCACCAGAAGATGCCGATGTTCCAGACTTCCCAACAAGGATCTCGCTTTGTAGGTTGCTCATCGAGGCCGATTTACGGGACGATGCGATGGACGTTCTCGAGCGACTAGTACTTGAAGATGACCAAAGTGTTGAAGCTTGGTATCTCGGCGGCTGGTGTCAGTATTTGAATGCGCAAGCACAGAAAGAGGGAGCCGTTGATGCACCGAATGGCCTTGTGAATGGAGAACAAGCTGCAGTTGAGGAGGATATGACGGCCAGTCGGAAGTGGCTTCTCAATAGTCTAAAGCTCTATCAACAGCTCGAGTATGAGGATGAAAGACTTGGCGCGCATGCAAAAGAATTGGTTACGGAGCTGAACAACACTCTTGGTCCCCCGCCCGAAGATGATGGCGCCGATGATGATGAGTGGGAAGACGAAGAAGTCGACGAAGATCAGGAAATGGGAGAAACTTGATCAGGCGACAAGGATCAAAGAGCATAAACCCCCTGGTACTCAGGAAATGCGCGACCAAAGCTGACATCGGAGCTACGCCTCTGTCACCTTGTCGTAGCTCTCACTGTATTCATTGGACATGTGAAAGCTTCGTCCCCAATTCAGATTGTCGGAAATTCGCTACTCCGACTGTGCAAGCAAACTCAATTCAGAAGTGCCCAGCATGGCGGTGTGAAGAACCTGGGTCCTCCCGCTTTTCTACCGGCGAAACACAGCTACACAGACCATGGACAGTGCATGCAGTTTCTGGTGACTGAAATAGAGCAAAGGTGGAAGAGACAATGAACAAGCTGAGTAAGTACCGCAATTAGCTTTCTTATATAAATGACAATGTCAAAATAGCAGAAACAGAAATATTTGACCCATTTTGGTGACATGTAAGTATTAGGGAATGATTTTTTCCTAACCCGTATAAAGTACATAATGCATTGCTCTCGTACCGCTCGCCAAGGGGACAAGCATCATTAAAGTGAACCGCACCGTTGAATCAACGCACCCAACTATGCAGAATATCGCTATTGTGACACTTCGTGGCATTCTTGAAGGCAAAACCAGGCGCAATAGACCCCTTTCCCAAAACCTTTGATCACAGGTCCTTCGTTCTCTCTTCGCTCTCGCCAATCCATCCCTCTAGCGCATCCACATCTCTCACCTTCAATCCCACCCTAAACCTCTTCGGCTCCATCGTCAACGACGTCGGGATCGCATTTGCCTCAATGGGGTCCAGTACAGCACGCTTGCTCATGTCTTCGCTCTCGAAGAACTCGAATGCCATGATCAGCCGGATGAATGCCGTATAGAGCTCGCGGTTCGCGAGGTGAGAGCCAGCGCACATGCGAGATCCGGCGCCGTAGCCATAATGGGGTGTTCCGGTAAGGGAGGAGGATGTGTCGGCGATGTAGCGATCTGGTTCAAAGATATGGGGAGATTTAAAATGGGAACCGTCGTAGTCAGCTGCGTAGGCATTCTAGGAGAGGGTGTGTTAGAATTCGATCATGTCTCGCGACTAAATGGGGCAAGTGACGAAACCGGTAGAGGGATACGTACCATGTAAAACGTTGTTCCGGCAGGTATGATGGCGCCTTCATACTCAATGTCTTTGATACTGACGCGTGGCAGACAGATGGGGATCACCGTCCAATAGCGAAGGGTCTCTTTTACGAGAGCAGTAACATAAGTAACCTTCTCCTCAACGAGGCATTTTTCCCATGCATCGCCGTCGGGGTACACTTTCATGATTTCCTCGTAGGCGCGCTTTTGGATCGCCTGACCATTGGCTGAGGCAAGGTAGCCAACAGTCTGGATAATGTTGCCAGGAACGGTATCCAAGCCGGCAGAGACCATCGTGAGACCTATGGACTTGATTTCCGCTATGAATATGTCAGTGGAATTACTCAACCATGAAACTGCTAAACACGCAGGTCAGACCTTCGTTCAATTTAGCCTCCGGGTCCTTTAATATGTTGCCGGTAATACATGGCTTGTCCGTCCCACTAGCGATTTTCTCCTTGAGCATATCCAGCAGCTTCGTCATATACACGTCTCTTCTTGCTCTATATTCTTTGGCTTCCGTGCTATTGCTTGGCCATAGCCTCATCAATGGGATGTAGTCCTGCCAGTTATTACTTGTGCTCCTAAAATTGCTGATCATTCTTTCCACCCAGGTAATCTCCTTTAGCATTTCATCTTCGATTGTTCCTTCGATTCTGAATCCATAGTTAAGGGTGAGACTTGTATTGAGCGCAAACCTTTGGAAATAGCCGTTCACGTCGATTTCATTTTTGCCTTTTTCGGAGTTCTTGAGCATTTCTTTGATGCTAGCCGTGGATTCGAGATCGATGATTGGCATATATGATTGTACTGCTGGCCGATTGAGGGCAGTAGCCGCGGCTTTGCGGCGTCGCTTGCATGACTCGTCCCAGGGAGATGTACCAATGGTGAAACCTTGAGAAGTGGAGACGACAGAATGAAATGTGTGCAGCGTTGGGCGAGATATCAATGCAGACTGGTTATGTATCCAGAGGTGCTTTACCGAATCGAAAGAGTTGGCAAATACGATTCTCTGTTAGTCATATCAGGACTTAGTTCCAGAATCCAACATTCGAGGTAGTTCGAAAGTATTCAACGTACTCTATTACCAAGTCGAGCTTGGAACACGGGACCGTATTTCTCCGCCCATTTTCGAGCGACTGGAGCATGTTTGTCCCCTAGTTCCAAGAGGCTTCCAAAGATTGGGTAACCGGGAATCTCAGGTAGGCCTTTGATTTTTGGTACGTCTGTTCGATTGAAATACCGTATGAGAAAATACACTAGAGAGATTACGGCAAAGCCGTAGACTTGAAGTGAAGTCATGGTGAAAAAGTGTAGGGGAGGCACGCAAAAGTCTTCAATTCTAGAAACTTGCTCGAGCGCCCGCAAGAGAGGAATTGGGTGCTACGCTATTACAGTGAGGTGAGCTTTATTTAAAGATATACAGAAGAAAGGAGTAAGCTTAGGAGAAGGCGAGCTAGAGCCGATGATGGCCGCGCCCAGAATGACTTATTCGGCTTTACGGAATAGGTATTAAGGTTTTTTCTAACCTTGCTACATCGTGGCTTCTTTTACCTAGTCAGGCGTAGGCAGCATGTGAACGACCTAGTGTCGGCCGAATGTTTGTGCCCGTGTAAGAATTTGGAGTGGAGGGTGTCTCTGTTGGACGCGGAAACAATTCCGCGTGTCTAAGAGCATCTAATACAGGGGCACAAAAATGAGACCATATCTTACAGTATCTCGTGTCATTCTAGAGCATACCAGGGAGCGTTCGGGGTCTTCTCGGGGCTGTAAAGGGGTTTTGGCATAATTACCAGTCAAAATGTGAAAGTTCGTGATTTCTCCCGGAAATCTGTAATTTCAAGATACTAAAATTCTAGCTTGACAGCTGCCTCAATAGCCCCGACGCATTCTCCGAAGCCCACTAAGCTGTCATCGTTGCTTCCGCAAAAACCCGTGATGGTGACAGTGTCACCATCTTCAAGAAATGCCCTCTCTTCACCACCTTCCAGCTTGATTGGATCTTTACCGTTCCATGTTTGCTCAATCAAAGCCCCCCGCTCGTTCGGCTCTGTTCCGCTGATTGTACCGGAGCCCAGTAGATCTCCCACATTCATTGGACAGCCGGTGATGGAATGATGGGTCAGCATTTGTGGAAAAGAGAAAAGAAGATTCCTCGATGAAGTCCTTGTGATTGTTGTGCTTTTGCCTGATTGGGGGGTCAGACTAATCTCAAGTCTTATATCGTATACATTCTCTTCTCTCTTTTCCTTCAGATACGGAAGGAGCTCCGTCTCGTATGGCAAACCCTTCGTCATGAAAGGCTCGAGTGCGTCGGCCAGCACTACCCACGGCGAGATCGTCGTACCAAAATTCTTGGCATTAAATGGACCTAACGGCACGTACTCCCATGCTTGGATGTCTCTTGCAGACCAGTCATTCATCAGAACCACCCCGAACAAACTCTCCTCGGCTTCGTTAATCGGGATTGGCTCGCCAAGCTTACTGGACTTGCAGACAAAAGCTCCCAGCTCCAATTCGATGTCAAGCTTCTTGCACGGAGAGAAGACTGGTCGCTTGAGCGTTGCTGTAGGATTCTCAAGGATTTGTCCTTGCGGTCGGCGTATTGGCGTTCCCGAAATCACGACTGAAGAGGCGCGTCCATGATAGCCCACGGGAAGGTAGTTGTAGTTTGGCTGCAACGCATTTTCCTTTCCTCTGAACATAGAACCCACGTTGAATGCATGATTGCGACCGGCGTAGAAATCCGTATAGTCACCAATCCGCATAGGCAAGTGTGTTGTCACATCTTTAAGGGGGATCAGTACCTCCTTTTGCAGAGAAGTATTTGACTGGAGGATTTCTGAAAGAGGCGTGGTTTCTGAGAAGATGCTTTGTAAATATTTGCGTACGACGTTATGGACAGGACGGCCGAGAGCGGCGAAGGCATTCAGTGTAGGCTGCGAGAATACTGCCTGATGGGGCTGGACGATTGAACAGGCATAGAACCCATTCTTCGCAGTGAACGCTTCAAGGTCCAGCGCGTAGTCGCCAATTGCCACGGCAGGACGCGGCTTTGGCGAATGAGTTGTCGATATGATGCCAAATGGCAGATTGGCCAGGGAGAAATGCGAGCCTCTAGGAATAGGTAACCATGACTTCAGAGACATCCTCGGGTATCATCTCCGATAGCCCAAAGGGTGTATTGAAACAGTCCGGGTTGTACGGTCTTTTGAACGTGCCGAGAAAGGCGACTGGTTTATTCACCCTTCCATCGCAGGTCTAATCAATCTCTTTTGAACGGAAAATCCGGATGCTGCTCCCTTTGACGCACGTCTAACGCAGTGCATCCAGAAATGAGCAGGTTGAGAGAGTTGAATTCATTAGGTAGGGAAAAGGGTTTCCAGGGTTCATGGAATGGTTCCGCGGGTGAGACGTCATGTACCGCACTCACCTCCTTTGCTTCTCCGCATTCTGACCACTCTTTCCGCTGATACCCGCTGCAGAGCTTTCCTACCATGCCATCCTACCTTGCCTCTTGCAGTAAACAGCTTGTCACTTGCCCGCTATTGCAGAAGCCGAAGCCGGCGCAATGGCGATGTGTAACAAGACCTCGACCGGAGTTGGATGATTTTGTGGAAGAGCGCAGGTATATATGATACCGAGAGAGCATCTACATTGATGGACCATATATCCTACCTGGCAACGATACCTTGAACTTCATCGACGGAGCACGTCAGATTACAATTCACGACATGCCTACAACAAATTTCTCGGTGCCGGAGAAATATCGCTACCAGAATGGTTTCCACTGTTACCACGAGTGAGTCTTGCTGCTCTCAACAGACAGCCTAACCTCCATTGCTTACTATATCACAGAACCGAAGCTGTTGAAGGAGCCCTGCCAATCGCTACAAATTCACCCCAGAAGCCGCCTTATGGACTGTACAACGAGAAGCTCTCAGGGACAGCCTTCACAGCACCGCGCACAGAGAACCAGCAAACATGGCTTTACAGAATTCTGCCAGCATCTGCTCATGCCCCTTTCGAAGGACGGGAATCCGCGACCTACAATACTAATCCAGAGAACAAACCCCACGAAAAGCTCCATCAAGTTCCAAACCAATTACGATGGGACCCGTTTGACCTAGACGAAACAGTGGACTGGGTGCACTCCTTGCATTTGGTAGCAGGAGCAGGGGACCCTACCATGAAGCAAGGCATTGGTATTTTCATCTTTGCTGCTGGTAAAGACATGGATCCGCATGAAGCTTTCTACTCCGCAGATGGCGACTTTCTGATTGTCCTCCAACACGGAATTCTTGACATCCAGACCGAGCTCGGAAAGATTCTCATCAGGCCAAACGAGATCTGCGTAATTCCACGGGGCGTCCGATATCGAGTCACACTTCCGCAAGGTCCAGTACGTGGCTACATTCTCGAGCTCTACCAGAATCACTTCCACCTTCCCGAGCTGGGCCCAATCGGATCCAATTGTCTCGCCAATGCGCGCGACTTTCAAGCTCCCGTCGCATCGTTCGACGAAGATACAGACACACCCTGGACCCTCCTCTCAAAATTCTCTGGACATCTCTTCGCTGCAAAGCAGAACCATACTCCCTTCGATGTCGTCGCGTGGCATGGAAACTATTATCCATACAAATACGATCTCGGACGGTTCAATACAATCGGGAGCGTCTCCTTTGACCATCCCGATCCAAGCATCTACACCGTCTTAACCGCACAGTCTGACCACCCTGGTACCGCCGTCGCCGATTTTGTGATCTTTCCGCCGCGATGGCTGGTACAAGAGGACACTTTTCGACCGCCGTGGTATCACCGCAACACCATGTCCGAGTTCATGGGTCTCATCCATGGTCAGTACGACGCGAAGACTGGAGGCGGCTTCCAGCCCGCTGGTGCCAGCTTACACAATGTGATGAGCGCTCACGGTCCTGATGCGACGACCCACGAAAAGGCCTCGAATGCAGAGCTGAAGCCAATGAAGGTTGGGGAAGGGAGTATGGCATTTATGTTTGAGAGCTGTCTTATGGTAGGAGTTACAGAATGGGGTTTGAAGAAATGCAAGAAGGTCCAAGAAGGATACAATGCCGAGAGTTGGGAGCCTTTGAAGCCCCACTTCAAGCTTCCGGAAGGGAAGAGGATTAGGAATGACGTTCCGGACGTGGGCGAGACGAATGGAACAGTTGGGGATAAGGGGCAGGTGCCGCACTGGACGAGTTAAATCAAACTTAATTCAGATCTTGGGTGTGTGGGAGTTGCTGGATACATTAATATAAAGTAAAAAAAATGCAGCCATCACCAATTCTTTTCAAACCTCACTCAAAATGTTAGAAACCATTTTGGAGGAGCGGACCTCGGATACGCACTCGGCCGTAAGTAGTGAATAACAAGCAACCTGCCCCGCGCTCCTTTCCGAGTTTCTGTATCACCAAGATGAGTGACATGAGACGTTGCGACACTACACTCCACAATGTGGCCTACCTCGGATCAACTCTCCTTTCTCCAGACCTTCTCTACTTCTCTCCAAAGCATCCATGATGACTTCGCCAACCCCGATCCCCTTCTCTGAGCCTCCTTACCTCAGTGGGCTACCATCACCCTACTACAACTCCTCCCACCGTAAATGGCAGAAATACTGCCGCGAGTTTGTAGAGAAAAATCTTCTGGAGCATGCAAGGGAGTGGGAGACAGAGGGGACCGTCCCAGAACATGTTTTTCCCACCTTCAATGCCTCGAACATGCTTCTGCCCAACCTGGCTCCCCCGCTACCCATAAAATGGCTCGAACGCTTGGACATACATGAGATAGGTGGTGTGAGCATCAAGGAATGGGACTATATTCACTCCTTGATCTATTTCGACGAGATGGCTAGGAGTGGTCTTGCAGGGCCATCGGCAAGTCTAACGGCCGGATTTGCATTCGGAATACCGCCAATCTTGAAGTTTGGAAGTCAAGAACTGCAGGAGAAGTTCTGTCCTGAGTTACTCACGGGCAAGAAGAGGACTTGTATCGCGATTACGGAGCCGGAAGCAGGTACGTCTATATGAAGCACTCCTACGATATCAAGGCTCTCTTGGATCGAAACACGGCGAGAGGAAACACGCTGACATCCAGTCGTCACACCACAGGCAGCGACGTAGCGAATCTCCAGACTGTGGCCACCAAAACCCCCGACGGCAAATTCTACATCGTCAACGGCCAAAAGAAATGGATCACCAACGGCTACTGGAGCGACTACTCCACCATGGCCGTCCGCACCGGCGGCCCCGGTCCCACCGGGCTCTCCCTGCTCATCGTGCCCCTCAAGAACCACCCCGGCGTCACGATGCGACGCCTCCCCGTCGCAGGCCAACTCACAGGCGGCACGACCTTCATCGAGCTCGACGACGTTCGCGTGCCCGCGACGCACCTGATCGGGGCCGAGGGCAGCGGGATGCGGTACATCATGACCAACTTCAACCACGAGCGGCTGAGCATCGCCATCGGCGGCGCGCGCCAGGCCCGGGTCGCGCTCGCCGCCGCCTTCGAGTACTGTCTGCGGCGCGAGGCGTTCGGCAAGACGCTCATGGACCAGCCGGTCGTCCGGCATCGGTTGGCGGTGGCGGGCGCGCAGCTCGAGAGCTTGTGGGCGTGGATCGAGCAGTTTGTGTATCAGATGACGGAGCTGGAGAAGGATGTGGCGGATGTGGAGTTGGGCGGCTTGACGGCGTTGGCGAAGGCGCAGACGGGGAGGGTGGTGAGCGAGTGTGCGAATTGTGCGGTGCTCTTGTTTGGGGGGAACGGGTTTACTAAGACTGGGGTGGGGGAGATTGCTGAGAGTGAGTGGATCCGTTTTCTTTTGTTATCTTCTGCTTTGGATGTGGTTATGAGGAAAAATGATTTACTTAGGTACATGAACGGGCGAGGTGACGCTAATGTCTTGAAACAGAGATCTATCGTGAAGTACCTGGAGTTAGAATACCGGGAGGCTCGGAGGATGTCATGCTGGATCTGGCAGTGAGTGTAGCTCTAATGAAGTATCGAAATTAAGTACTGACTCAGTATAGGTACGGCAACTGGTGAAGAATTACAAGAACAAGACAAAACTCCTCGAGCGACCGAGAGGCTCTTCCAAGCTGTGAAACCTAGCGACGACCGAGGAAGTGATGAAACACCAAACGGTTGAACGACTTCCAGCCTCTTGCAAGTAACATTCAGCTATACCATTTTCTTACTCATCCACGGACTGCAGGAGGGGACTCTTAGAAATGCTGGTCTGGGGCTGATATCAGCGGTCATGAGCATGAATGTCCTAATGTGCTTGCGGATCAAGTGAGAAATCGGCAGAGCCTTCCTGAGCTTTGCTTTGAATTGTAAAACTACCTAAGGGGAACTACTGCAGCCTGAGCTTCTAATATAGTGATACTCGAATTACATGGTCTAAAGTGCGCAAAGGTTCAGCAATTAAAGGGAAATTTAGCTGCTCGAGGTCTGTTAGATCTCCTCCCTTTCCTCTCGTCTTCCTTATCTTTGTGTGTCTCATCTCCTCACAATGAACTTTGAGCATTTCACTTGCCGATCTTCTCACGTCTGACTTTTGGAGTGGTGCTGTTCGAGTAGGTCAAAAGGGGGCAATAGATCCTTACGGAGATTCTCGGGATGAGCCAACCAACGCTGCGGACGTTATTCCAGATGAGATTACATGCCAGCACCACTTGGGGGGTATGCGGCGCTGCCAGGACACGACTATCTATCTGTTTCGGCCGCAGTAGTTATTGCAGGGCACCCGCCCGCTGCAGATAGCCTTCGTACAGCGGCATTGCATGCTCTGGATTCCCCTGGTCGCATATTGCGAGTACATATACCAATTTCCCGGTTTTCGGGAGCTTGCAAAGCGGCCATTATGTCGCTGGGAGGAAGTGGATGGTCATCACCTTGAAGTCCGTACGAAAAAGCTGGCTCGATCCTCAGCATGATCCACACTAAGTAGAGATTGCGTTAGCATTTACTTGCGACTAGATCCTGCAAAGATCTGTGCGCCACTAGATGCCAGTACGCGTAAGATATCTGGCCCGCTGCGAAACGTATCACAAAGTTGCCATGAGCTTGGTTACACCAGATTATAATCAAACATTCCAAGGCGCATCTATGTACTCCTGCAATCCGTCAGCAAGCTTGGGCAGACAATCACTTTGTACAATTCCAAATTGTCCCTTTACGAGACATTTTCGGTTGAGACGAAGGGACAAAAGCATGCGCAAGTGTTGCGGTGCCCTCCGAACATGCACATTTCCGGTATGTTTGTAGCTCGACTTCAGACGAAACATCAGACCATGGGCAAAATAGCTGTGGGAAAAGATTTGCCATCCTAAGGTAACAAAGCATCTTTTGTGCTCTTTTCGGGACGGGTGAGACCTCTGTAAGGCATCTGGTTGTCTTTCAGAGTTACAGTTAAGCATGCCACGCAATCAAAGAAAGGAATGACGGCGGTTTCAGGCTTGTGAAGCCGGGAAATGCTCGGTTTTCTATTCTGGATAGCAGTCCAAAATTGAGTGTGGAGAAGAGGTATATAAGCCACTGTGATACATGGTGGTTTGAGATAAATTCTGAGGAAGCGACATCTGTGGTCGATCAATTCCATCAGTCGACCAATCTCTGCGTCTTTTCCCGTCCTTATATCTTGACCATTTCCAAGTCAAGTCAATTGTTAGCTGGCATTCACTGCAGCCAGGGGACATCTTTCACTACCTAAGATCAGTCCTGAGTGCTTAAGCATCATCTTATTTCCTCCATTTCGAACTTGACCTACGACAAGACCTATCCCTGACTCAGACTACTTGAGACCTCGATTGACCATGTGCAAGTTTTACGCACATACCCACACCTGTGGCCATACCACGACTGTCTGGGCCGCATACTGTCCTGCAGGCCAGATGGTACAACGGCAGTGCTCGAGTGGAGATATTTGGCAGACGTTGCGGATGGAGAACTCGTGTTCCGAGTGTGGTGGGGAAGAGGCCACATCTGTCTCCAAACATATTGCGAGAGGCAAGACAGTAAAGAGAGTCGACAGAAACTAGGATCGAGAGTGCGAGCGGTAGCCACCTTGCGCAGTCACCGGTGACGGCGAAAGCAACCTGCTGGAGTTGCATCGAGGACTTCGCTCGCATGTGCTGGACGCTTTCTGACCTGGATTTACATCTGATATCGACATATCGGAGATCTTCGTGATGTTGGTACATTCACCATGTTGGGCCTCGGAGAATGTCAACCTGTGGCGATCGCTAATAGAGGCTGTCCAGTGGGAAATTCTTAAAGTAAGGATCAGATAGTTTAAGCGATTCGGCGTGAATGAAAGTTCCTATAAGTCAAGAGGTGTTTTGCAACGTGTCCGACCATTTCTGCTGCGGGAACCAGATCATCGCTTCCGAGTGCCGGGCATTTGATTTCTACTAACCTCTCCCTGGTCCAGGCCCTCCCAAGCAAGACAAAAATAGGGTATCCAATCAAGTCGGCATCTTTCAGTTTCCAGCCAATCTCCCTTCGCCGATCATCAATTACTGGGTCAATATAATGCTCGCCAGGCAAAGTAGGTCCTAGCAATCGTTTGCCACCAGGAATATCTCCAGCGTCCTTGTCGTTCCGTGATTCCTCTGCTGTGCTCCGGAAAATTTCCCCGCCTTCTGTGATGTTGTAGCTAGCGAGAGCATCGTAGCACCACTTAATATCATCTTCCAGATTGGGGTCATTTCCGGAGGTAATGATGACAACGTCGAAGGGTGCTATCGCCCTTGGCCATCTTAAATGATTTGAATCTGACATAACTGCTGCGACTGCACCCATCAATCGAGAGATACCAATTCCATGACAGCCCATCTGCAAATGAGAGGCATTTTGCGTTGGTGTCGATACCGCTAGATGAAGTGGTTCACTGTATCGAGTACCGAGGTAGAATGTATGCCCAACTTCCAGGCCTCGTTGAATCAGAAGAGTACCCTCGGTGCAGCGACAACAGCGGTCTCCGTCTTTTATTCTCATAAGGTCAACGGAGGTTCCATTAGAGTCCAATGCGGTTTGTTCCTGCACCAATGCAGCCTGTGAATACATGCGACGAAGATTTGATGGGACCCAAGATCCTTCATTGGCTATATCAAGTCTAACTTTAGTATCGGACGATAGTCGCGTATCGTAAACATGTAGGATGCTCTGCGGGGCATCAGACTTATTAGGTGTTCCTGTGGCCCACACTTGCACTGCGTCTTCGACGCTTAGATCAATCTGTGGTACAAGTTTAACAACAGAACGCGGATTCACCTCTCCCTGGGGGACGAAAGGTTCTGATTTGTCGGTATTTCTCGGGAAGAAAACTATGACAAGAGTCCTCTTATCTTTCGTGATACCGGTCCAAGTACCCAAAGATGCTCGATCCTCGATAATCGCTGGCGTCGAGCGAATTTGAGTATTCTTTTCGGCGACTTCTTCATTAGCGGTATAGTCACAATGCGTACAGCGCACAATGTTGTCCTCGCCATGCGGTGTAAGGAAATGATACTCATGGCTCGTATCACCACCCATGGTTCCGGAGTCTGCCGTAGCCACAGTGTAAGGAAGCTGCAAATCATCGAAGAATGCCCTGTACGCTTTCGTTACGTCTTGATACGACTGGACTGCCGCTTCAGTGGTTACATCGAATGTGTAAAGATCCTTCATAAGGAACTCTTTCGCACGCAACAAGCCTTGCCGTGGGCGAAGCTCATCTCGATACTTGCGTCCTTTGAAAATTATAAGTCAGCTGCTGGGATGAGAGAACCGATGGTGGCAATACCAATCTGGTAAAGTCGTAACGGTAAATCTTTGTATGACTTAATAATGCCTTTAACAAGCGTTGTGATTTCTTCCTCGTGCGTTGGTGATAAAAGATAGCCAGCTTTCCTGCGATCTTGTATTCGCAGCATCTACGGAAAATGAGTATCAGCTATGTGAGGGCAGATGACGAGTGTCATACTTCGGATGCTGTCTCATGAAACCTTCCACTTTTTTGCCATAGCTCTGATGAGGAAATTGAAGATAGTGAAAGTTTTGAAGCGCCTAAACATTGAATCAGAAATTAGAGATACTGTGCAAGACCAGCAACATTACCAATAGACTTCATATGATGATCAATGAGGTTCTGTAATTTGTCTTGAACGCGAAGACCAAGCGGCAATAGATGGAAGATGCCAGAATAAGCTTGTCTTATAAAACCGGCTCGGATTAATAGAGCATGAGGATCATTTTCTTGTAATGCCGTCGGCGTGATTCCGCCAGTCGGAGCCCAGAAAGCGGACAATCGATTCCTCCCGTCTGTGTCGAGATTCAGCGCAGGAAGGAAGAAAGCCAGCGTTGTAGGCTACGGATAATGACTGACTAGGAGAAATCGCTGCCAATCTGGCCCTAATGGAAGCCATTTTACTGTTGAAAACTGGAATTCGAGATTCGAACAGCCTTCAGCGCCTCGCATCCATTATGACAATCTTGATGCGGAATCATTGTCAAACCAGAATGAGAGGTAACCTTAAGATGTATGTCTTAGCTTCACGGGCTTTCATGAGGGAGCGCGTTCGCGTCAAGCTACAGAACCATCGGCCCGAGCTTCCTCCGATCGATATCAAAATTTCGATGCCGAGACTTAAACCACAATTCTCTATGCCCAAGATATCGACGTGATTGTCTTCACATTTCACAGGATGGGAAAGAAACGCAAGGCCTTCGATATCAGCAATGGAGTCTCTAATAAGCCACACTCTACGGGAAGTCAACCACATATAAAGCGGAACGTGGACGCCAAGCCGTCAAGAGTTGGAAAGGAAAGGAAAGGAGCCAAGCTAGTATGAGCTTCGCCTACGAGCTGGAAGTGTTTCTTGGCCCTGTTGACATATGTAGATTCTCAAACCTCGACCGGATTGGCATGCCGCAGAACTTCCATCCACACCAGTTGCTGAACCTCTTCGCCCTCTCCCCGATCAAACGCTAAAGAACGTACAAGAATATGCACGGTCGCTATTGGAAGCTGAAAATGCAGCATACAGCTCCTCTGAAAATTCATCCTCCTCTTCTCACAGATTCCTCGGGACAATAATGACATCTGGGACGTGGGAAGATAAAGTGTCAGCCCTTACGCTACTGGTTCAAGAATCTCCTCTTCATAATGTCAAAGCCTTGGAAAATCTACTGGGACTCGCGAGAAAAAGGAGTCGAAATCAAGCATTGCTAGCTATCCAGGCCATCAAGGATCTCCTTGCCCAGGGCGTGGTATTGCCTGCGGACAGAAAATTGCGCCCTTTTGCGAGACAACCTGGCCTGCTGACTGCCTTCCAAAACAATGGTGCAAATTGGCGTTCCGGCGATGCTCTTCCTCGAGATGTGGAAAAGGCACACCTGGTCTCTTGGGCGTTTGAAGATTGGTTGAAGAAGACGTACTTTGCTCTTCTCACAATCATTGAGTCTTGGTGCAACGACGAGGTAGAGTTTTCTCGGAAAAGGGCCATGACATTTGTCTTCGAGCTTCTCAAAGAAAAGCCGGAGCAAGAAGAAAATTTATTAAGGTTATTAGTGAATAAGTTGGGTGATAAAGAGAAAAGGGTCGCTTCTCGAGCCTCCTATTTACTCCTACAGCTCCAGGCTGCGCATCCTGCTATGAAGCCTGTGATAATCAATGCAATCGAGTCAGATCTCTTGTTCAAACCCGGGCAGAATTTGCATGCCAAATACTACGCCATTATTTCTCTTAATCAAACTGTTCTCTCAATGAAAGAACAAGAAGTTGCGAATCGATTACTAGCCGTCTACTTCAATTTGTTTGTCGTCTTGCTTAAAGAGCCGGAAGGAAGCCCAAGGATATCAAAGCACGGCAAGAACGGTCGTTCCCAAGGAGGCGGCGGTATACCGGGCAAAAAGGCACGACAAAAAGCAAAAGCCGAGGAAGCTGCAGACATTTCAAACAGGGAACTCAACGATAAAGTTATCGCTCAAGTTTTAACCGGTGTGAACAGAGCTTACCCGTTTGCAAACACGGACGATAGTGAATTTGAAAAGCATATGGACACCATGTTTCGAATTGCTCATTCTTCGAACTTCAACACCAGCATCCAAGCTCTCATGCTAATTCAACAAATCTCATCCGCCAAGCACTATTCAGCTGATCGATTCTACCGTACCCTGTACGATTCTCTCCTCGACCCGCGTGTGCTGCATTCATCGAAGCAGATCATGTATTTGAACCTACTATACAAATCGCTCAAAGCAGACGTCAGTATCCGACGGGTCAAAGCCTTCGTCAAGCGTCTCCTCCAGGTCCTCACCATACATGAACCACCCTTCATCTGTGGAGTTCTTTTTCTTATCTTCGAGCTCGAAACCGTCTTTCCTAGTATTCGCGGGATGCTCAATCAGCCGGAAGAGAATGAGGATGATGTTGGAGTCCCCAATGGCGACATATCGAAGTCAGAATCAACTCCGAATCTTCACAGTACTGGCTACGACCCTCGCAAACGAGACCCCGAATATTCAAATGCTCAGCATACCTGCCTTTGGGAGCTCCTTCCATTCCTTGCGCACTATCACCCGTCCATCTCGCTCTTCGCGACTCATCTTCTCAACGCCCAAAAAGCCCCGACGAAACCCGATCCAACGCATTTCACGTTGATCCACTTTCTCGATCGCTTCGCCTATCGCAATGCGAAGACCAAACCTCCGGCTCCCAAGGGTGTATCCATCATGCAGCCTCTTGCTGGTGCTGACACGGCGGACTTGCTCATCGGTGGCAGGGAGAGGAGCAAGAAGCGAGACTTGGTGAACAGTGAGGCTTTTTGGATGCGGAAAATAGAGGATGTACCGGCAGATGATGTCTTCTTTCACAAATATTTCGAGCAACAGGGGAAGAAAAAGAAAGCGGCGAAGAAGAAGAGGGAAAAGAGAGAGAGACAGGGGGATGATGAGGAGAGTCTGGATGAAGAGGAGGATGAAATTTGGAAGGCACTGGTGAAAAGCAGGCCGGACTTGGAGGGTGAGGATGAGGACGATGATTTTGATGAGGATGGTGAAGGCTTGGACATGGAGGATATGGAGAGCGATGAAGAAGGCGGAGTCGACGTAAATGGTGAGTTCGGGGAAGAATTTGATGAAGATGCCGACCAAGTGGAGTTCAATATGGAGGAAGACGGAGACGATGAGATTGATTTTGATAACGAGGGAGGCTTACTCGATCTAGAAGATGATGATCAAGAGGCATTCCTGGGAAGTGATCAAGACATCCCTTCAGACCTGGAGCACCTTGAAGGGAAAGAAGACGAGATCAAACAAGGGCCAAAAACCAAATCAGGAGAGAAGAGTCAGAGGTCAAAGAAACGACGGAAGTTGAAAAACCTTCCGACTTTTGCTTCTGTGGAGGATTACGCAAAAATTCTTGAAAGCGACGGAGAAAATGATCAAATCTAATTCATCCGGTGACTAGCCGGCATTTATCAAGGAAATACTCTCTAAACAATGGTCTTTTTTAGAACGAGGAAAGGTGAAGACACGACAATGGACCCAACTGATGCTTAGCTTCCAAGATGAACCTTCAGTTACTCCGCCTTCACTCTCTGGACGAATTATCTTGCCCATTCTTCATACTCCAAACTTTGGGACGCTGTTGTTTGCTGTAGGCGGGACCTCCAGATATGATGCTAATGACCCGGATGAAGGGGGACAACAATAATGTAGTACTCAAAAATGTGTCTGGTAGTTGCCTTTAAGGACGGTGTAAAGGTATCATACGAAAGCTCGAGATCTACATCTGAATAGGCATTGCACGACAAGCGATGAGTACCTCAACATGTTTCAATCGACCCAAATGGGAATGCCGGTAGGGATCAGGATTCAATATCTTTGAATTTTCGCTACATTTTTCATGACTGACATGGGTCAATTTCGTGCGTGTCTTATGTAGGTATTCGTGAAAGAAACCAGAGCCTCTTTATTCCACTTCCAGCTACTGGTCATGAACAAAGTTCTGGCGAGATCTGTAATGTGAGGCCGCGTCCATGTCAATCCTTGGCTGTCGTTGGTGTCAAACTAGAAAAGCCGGGTAAAGCAACGTCGCAGGTTAAGTACGATTGGAGTAGTGAGGGGCCTAGTAGAACTAAGTATATTTATCGAGATTTTGTTAACTGTGGCTGCTATATGGTCTTCGATATCGCTCGAGGCCGGGAAGTATCGCACTTCTCGAGCTATTGATTCACCCTGTCGCCTCGACACCACACATCCAACTCCATTCCCGGCCTATATTGCTGCCAATTTTTAGCCCTTCGCCGCACCCGCCTTCACCAACATGATGTCTCCATCCTTCATCTCATAATCCTTGCCCTTCGTCATTACCTTCCCCTTGGCCTTTACCGTAGCCTCATCTCCTTCTTCTTTCAGGGTATCATAGTTATAAATAACGGCCTGTATGAATGTCTTCTCGAAGTCTCCATGGATGACTCCCGCCGCCGCAGGCGCTTTGGTGCCCGGGATGCGAATCGTCCACTGCCTGACCTCATCTGCACCAGTCGTGAAGAAGCTACCGAGACCGAGGGCTTTGCGCATGGTGGTGATGACCTTGGGTAGTGCCGACTTGGCGCCGACGGACTTGCATTCTTCTTCAACGGCAGCGTCATCGGGGAGAAGGGTGAGACGGGATTCAAAGGCGACAGAAATTGGTATTATGGGGTCACCATCGGCGTTGTCCTTGACCCATTGGGCGATCTTCGGTAGATTCTTGTTTTTTTGGCGGATGTAATCCTTCTCTGAGAGGTTGACAAGAAACACGACGGGTTTCGCCGTGAGAAGGAAGAGAGGGTTGATGACTTCGACCTAGGTATCTTACTCAGTAAAGCTCGGTCATAATCGACGAAAATGCCATGGTTGCAAATTGAGTAGTGTCAGGGTTGGACTTCATCTCAATATGCCTCTGTTGGATTGTAGTGAGACATTCGAAGAGCTGGGATTAGATCGAGCCTAAAGCTCTTGTTCATCACGATAGCAGGTGTTGCCGAATAGAAGGAAACTCGCGCACCTCTTTTGGTTGCCAGTGATTCTTTCGCACATCTTTCCCTGACTTCAAGTGCTCGAGGATCTTCTCGACCGTTGCTTGCTCTTCTTTCAACTTCTTCATTTCTAACGATTGACCGCCTCTCTTAGTCTGTTTGACAAGATTCTCAAGACCTTTCTCAACAAATTCTATATCCTTAATTCGAAGCTCTTCGCTAATGATTTCGAGATCTCGTATTGGGTCCACATCGCCTTCGACACTATGCAAAATATAAGAGGTATGAAGATTGGCCAAGGTGGGGATCTAGAATTACTGTGTGATTTCGCTATCCTCGAACACCCTCACAACCTGCCGAAATACAGTTAGCGATCATTTGGTGTCGGCTACAGGCCACCGCATGTGTTCGTCCAACCACGCACCTGAAAAATGGCATCCACGGCCCGGATATGCGACAGGAATGCATTTCCTAGGCCAGCTCCAGTGGATGCGCCCTTTGTCAAACCCGCAATATCGTAAACCGTCATGTTCGCGGGAACTCTCGACTTGGGCTTGTACTGCTCACAAAGCCATTCGAACCGTTCATCCGGAACAATGACCTTGGCCTCTTCAGGATCGATGGTTGCGTATGGAAAGTTTGCCGGGTTTCCGAGGGAGCATTTTGTGATGGCTTGGAAGAGCGTCGACTTGCCAACGTTGGCGAGTCCGACCTAATTACTCTATGAGTGGGATGTGCATTGGCGGGCGAGGATAGAAGATGAGTTGCCTACGCACGATACCACTCTTGAGATTATTTCCAGGGCGTCCGAGTAGGACCTTTTTCTCTTCCTTCGGCCTTGTCAGTGCTGCTTAACTAGAAATGACGTCTCTGTTGTCTGACCTGCTGCTTCTTTGGCGGCATCCTGCGTTTCTTGCTCGCGAATGATCGATATATGGAAGATTGGGTGGGAACCGTAGTAGTTCGGAGGCGGAAGGTCGCGAGGCTGCGAGAAACAGCAGGTCCGGCTGCTCTTAATGAAGAGGGTGTGAGAGAAGTGAAAAAAACGTGGGAAGAAAGATAGACGGTCGTGGTTGGATGGAGTCTTGGAGCGGCGCTTCCAGGGACCGCTCTCACCACTGTAGATGCCAAAAGAAGTCACTCCCGAGCAATTTTGAGGACGAGACGCAAAGGCACAAGCTCAAAATTTCGCCAGGCGGAGGCCACTGGAAGAGTTTGGGACCAGCTCCGCAGTTTTTCCGCCCCGCGGCGGGATGTCAGAGCTCGGGCTCCGGCATCCCGGCGAGTGTCGACATCGTGGGAAAGACGAGACACCGGAGTGAGGGACAACTTGTTCCAACTTCCCGTCCCATTCCGTGTCTCCACCAACACCTTCACATTTCCTTTTTCGTTGTATTTATAGGCTCTTTTCCTTTTCCTTGTTCACTCGTGTTCCCACACTCCGGATAACGCACACGTTTCTGTTTGATGCCCTCGAACTCGTCATCCACGTCCCTCTTATTTCCCGCAGAGAAACCGAAGCCTCAGCGCGGCAATTCTCAGTCTTCCCTACCCTCGGACTCCCCGCGTAACCCAATTAACGAGACAACGCCCTTAATGCACGCACCACAAACTGGAAAAAAGCAGCGAAGTAGGAAGTCTTCACTGAGAAGGCGGTCGACAGGACAATTAACGAAGACCGAAATACGAATCAATGTCTACGATCTGCTACCCCCGTCAAGAGCAGCATCTGTTTTGTGGGTACTGGGAACTTCGCTCCTGCATTCAGGCGTGGTGATTGGGGATAAAGAATATGCATTTGGTGGTCACGATCAACCCGGCGTCAGCGGCGTGTATTGGACGAAGCCAAGACTGGAACCTCCAGGCGGCACATTCAAAATGGAAATCCTGCATGGCTTTTCCTATCTACCAGTAGACGATATTGAAGGAATCGTTCGTGAAGTAAGACATTACAATACTTCGAAATCATTAGCGACACCGCGCTTATGTGTAAATGTGTTTTAGGTCTCCCACAAATTTCAAGGCCCCTCTTACAATCTCCTCACCAACAATTGCAATCATTTTACATCTCATCTTTGTCAACGTCTGACCTCCCGTCGTGCTCCTTCCTGGCTTAACCGGGCCGCGTCCATTGGCGTTGCTCTACCTTGTCTTGTCCCACGTGAATGGACCGAGCTCGAACCTCCGGACCACGATACTGCTGATGGCGAACTTCTTGACGAGGAAGACGAAGAAGATCGGCACGATGAGGGGGCGCCGATGATACGCAGTGATGAGAGAGATGCTGAGGGAGGAGCCGAGCAGCGGAGATTGTTGGCAGAGGATGCAAGCAGCGAAGAGGAAGACGAGGAACAAGAAAGGAGGAGGAGGAAAAGTGCGGCGCTTGGTGGAGACAGATTGAGGAGAGTGTCCTTTGCCAGGGATACGAGTGGCAGGGAGGTTCCAGCTGCGGAGAGAGCGCCGCCGCCGACGATCAGGATCAACTGAACTGGATTTTCATCACATGCTTCTGTAGGCATCAGATACCACTATGAGCATAGCGAGGAATTTGGTGTTCTGGGACTATGATACAAGAAGGCTGGCAAGGGTATCGTATCCCTCCAGTATGATACCATGTATTCGCCTCTCAGTTTCTGAAACCAATTGGCATATCTTTGTACTGATTGCACTGCTCTTATACGATACTGTTGGCTGTACGCAACAGCGATGAATAAAGTTTTTACGCAAACTCCGGCCTGAATCAAACCGCGTTGATGCAAACAAACTCAACTTCAGGAGCTTTCTCTCTCCCGCGAGTCTTTCTCTTAATCTTCCGCTAACCCAACCTCCTTGGCTTGGGACTCCTCGTGCCTCCGAACTTCAATCTCGTCGCATCCGTCACCTTTCTTATCTTCCCCCTCACCCATCTCCCCTCACTCCCTAGCAACACTTTGGTCACAGCCTCCCTCCCCGGCCCAAACCCTCTCAAAACGACCTCGAGCGTTGGGATCTTGCCTATGATACCCTTCTCCTGCACCGTCTTGAGCACGTAGGCTGTCAGCTGATACGCCGCATCGTACGTACCGCGTGCAGCCTTGCGGAATCCGATGTTGCCAGCCGAGAGGCTCAGGATGGGGTTGCAACTCGGGGTCGTCAGGGTGATGTGGGTGTTGTGCTTGGTCGCGTAGACGTGGAAATGATGGTGCAAGGTCTTGCCGACTTGCATCTCACGGCCGATGGTCGTGTTGAGGTTGCTCAAGTCGGGATCGCCTAGCCGGGGAGAATTCAGTGAAGGCGAGGACTCCGCGGTTGATCGATTGGCCCGAAGGGGGGAGCTGTAGTTTGGGTCGCGCTCGCGGCGGCGGGATTCCTTGAGGCGTGCGTTTGCATCCAAGGCATTGTTGGGCCATTTTTGCTGGCTCCTGAGTTGACGGCTGAAACTAGAGAGCATTTGACCTGCGTCTGATGGCCTTGTATCGTTCTTATTCGAAATCTCATTGTTGCCGTCGCTATCAGTAGGAGGTTGATTTTCTATGCGCGGGCGAAAGCCAGTTGTGAAGGGTTGTTGCCGAGGACGGACAGGAAGAAGATTGCGCTGATGGCGGCATGATGAGCACATCCATGGACTGGATAGACGATTGAGTATTGTTCTCCCCATTTTGGTCAGTGTAGCTGGGTAGCATTGCAGTGGTGAGAGAGGCGCATTGGATGAGATTGAAGTTTTAGACGCGGAAGATCCCGGTCGGATCCCGGTCGGATCATCGTAACCTTCCCGGCATAAGGTAAAAGACTTCCTGCTTGCACTCACCTTTTGGGCGCACGACCTTAAGACTCCACGACCGGTCCAGAGGGAGTGCTCGCCTGTTCTTCAATCTACCTTGCTCCTGTCTATCGCGAGGAATAGCATGAGAGCGCTCTTCCAGGGTGCTGTATCCGGCAGAGGAGCTACTCGGCACTTTGCCTCTGCAGCCACTTCATCTTCTCACGGCCGGACTGCAGCTTACAGACGGTTACATACTACCTTACACCCCTCCAACTGTTCTACATTACCTACATCTTCTTCTGCATATACAGTAATACATATCTCACCTCTTCAAAGCCATTTACGATCGCCGTTCCTGCCGCGGCATCTTCTTCCCCTAGTCGCGCAAGCATCCGCAAGAAGATGGATATCTTATCGAGAGCTAAAGAAAGACGCAGGGTCCAAAGAGGAAGGAAAGAATGAGGGGCCCAAGGCAGAGGCTAGCTCAAAAGCAGCGACAAAGGACGAGCCTCAAAAGTCACAGGCCGAGCCAGAAGCTGCTTCTGCCGAGGAACCCTCTGAGGCAGAAAAAGCTTACCAAAAGCTCAGAGCAGAAGCTGATGCTGAGGAAGCCAAATGGCGCGCACAGGACAAAGAGGCAGAGCGCGAGCAAGAGGGAGACGAGGAGCAGAATGAGAAGGAAAAGGAAAAGGATGAAAAAAAGGAGCCTCCGCCGCCTCCACCCCACGGCAACAAATCGCCCTGGCAGGTTTTTACCGAAACCTTGTCCACCGAATTCAAGGCTTCAAAAGAATGGAACGAGTCCACAAAGCAACTTGCATCCTCAGCACATGACTTTACTCAGAACGAGACCGTCAAACGAGCGCGAGACGCCTACAAATCGACTGCAGACACAGCAGGGTCCGTCACCTCAGCGGTATTGGGGGGTACAGGCAAAGCCATTGGCAAGTCTGCAGCCTGGACTTGGGATACGCCTGTGTTTCGAGGGTTGCGCAAGGGTGCAGGTGCTGTGGGTGGTGGCATAGAAAAGGTTACGCGGCCTCTTCGGGAGACTGAAGCTTATCAAAACGTCAAAAGCACTATTGATGATGGCAGTTCGTCCAGATACGGTGGCTGGTCGGAGAAAGAAGAGCGAAGGGCCAAGCGAGAGAAGAGGGAACTCGAGGAAATGAGGAGGACTGGTCGGCGGCCTGGTCGACCAGTCGAACAGCATGAGGAGGATCCAAAGTGAGCCTCCCTTTCAATCTACTCCACTTCACTGCATTTGAATGCGCTTCATAATGCTAAATACTTTCAGCGCCGGCACGAATATTACAGTCCACAAAGACGCTGCCTGGAAAGAATCCTGGCGTGACTTTCGCGATTCTAGCCGCCTCATGCAATCTCTCTTTACCCTCAAATCCACCTACAATGAATCCGAAAACCCTCTCATCTCCACCGCTCGGGGAATCACTGACCGTGTCGCCGGTTTCTTTGCTGAGAACGAGACCGCAATGGTGGTCAAGAAATTCCGAGAAATGGATCCTTCTTTCCAACTTGAGCCGTTCCTCCAAGAAATGCGCGAGTACATACTCCCCGAAGTTCTCGAGGCATACGTCAAGGGCGACACCGAGACCCTGAAGCTGTGGCTCTCGGCAGCTCAGTATCAAGTCTATGCTGCCTTGATGCAGCAGTATACGACCGCTGGACTCAAATCTGACGGACGCATACTAGACATTCGGAACGTAGAAGTCCTCTCTGCGAGAATGCTTGATCCTGGTGAAATACCCGTCTTCATTCTCACGTGCCGTACGCAAGAGGTGCATGTCTACCGGAACGCAAAATCCGGCGACCTCGCTGCTGGAATGGAAGATAAGGTACAACAGGTCACATATGCAATTGGTGTGACCAGGGTACCCGAAGACGTCAATAACCAAGAGACTCGAGGATGGAGATTGATTGAGCTGCAGAAGAGTGGAAGAGACTACATTTGATCGACACCTACTGCTTTCCTCAACTTCGACAACCTTGGATCTATTAAGCAACCTGCGCTGCGCTTCCCGGCATTTAGTGGCGCATAACCAGGATTTCGGCTTCCGGTCGGCCTCTGTTCTTCTGCTTCTCTTATTTAACACATGAAACTGTAGCTACCTGAGCGAGCTGACAGTAAGAATCATGGAATGCAACGTCCTCTAGAGTGGACATACCCCTTTTCTCCGCTCATGTAGAATATTTCAGATATATCAAGATTTAATTGGCATGCCAACCTTGCCATCCTTTTTGATTGCCAGCACAAATCAAATTTTGCAGGAAGAGCTTGATCGGGCTATGAAAATTTATCCCTATGATCTAATTTTTCTAACAAAGGTGCACAAGCGCCAGGGGAACCGACTCTAGGGGATCATGATACCCTTTCCACTACTCATTGCTACTGGTCTTGCAGACAAATCAAATATCCCTCTCATATTATTGCCCAGCACCTCTTCCAGCACCCCCCATTCCACCCATGAAATTTCTCGCCCTACTCAGTAGATATCAGTCGACCATCGCCACAAGTCTCACATGTGTAGCAGAACTTACATCTCAGCAATGCTCGGATCGTTCATCAAACTACTCAAATCCGGCATCCCTCCTCCTCCTCCACCTCCTTG
This sequence comes from Astrothelium subdiscretum, assembly GCA_021030935.1. NCBI lineage: Eukaryota > Fungi > Ascomycota > Dothideomycetes > Trypetheliales > Trypetheliaceae > Astrothelium > Astrothelium subdiscretum. The sequence continues at coordinate 116,235 of JAGFMW010000026.1, forward strand.
CCCACCCGTACCCTCTGCTGCTCCTCCGCCTCCACCGCCGCCACCAAATCTCCCTGCCATCTCCCGCAGACGTGGGTTATTCATAATATTGTTCATCATCTCCGGATTCTGCATCACATTCTGCGCCATCTGCCTCAACATCGGATTATTCATCATCTCCGCAAAATTCGGCATCCCACCTCCTCCACCTCCAGCACCACCACCTCCACCCAAACCCCCCAGCAAACTACTCAAATCCGGCATCCCGCCGCCAGCGCCGCCAGCTCCCGCCGCCTCAGGACTCCGCGACCTCGCCACATCATCACCTTCATCCACTGCGGGCCCTTCCTCCTGCACCCTTCGCCTCGCCGTCTCATACCCCTTCTTCATCGCCTCACTCCCCCCACTCCCTTCCTCCTCGATCCCGCGCTGATACGCCTCCATGCTGCCCTTCGCATCGCCCATGGCGAAGCGCGCCAGCCCGAGCCGCGACCAGGCCTTGGTGTACTTCGGATCGGCTGCGACCGCCATCTCGGCGTCTTGCGCGGCGAGGTTGTGCTGCGAGGTTGCGCTGTAGGCGGCGGCGCGGTTCGAGAGGTAGATGGGGTTGAGCGGGGAGAGCGTCAGGGCTTGGGTGTAGAGGTCGATGGCGGCGGTCGGGTTTTTGGATTGCATGGCGGCGTTGCCTTGGCTTTTGAGCTTTTCGGCGTCGGGGTTGGTGCCTTGGCCCGCGGCGCCGCTGCCGGGCGTGGTGCTGCTGGTGCTGGTTCCGGCGGGATCGGTGGTGCTGCTGGTGGTGCTGGTGGTGCTGCCGGTGCTGGCGCTGCTGGAGCTCTTGCCTTGGAGTTTCTCGTAGACGCCGTAGATGCTGAGGAGGTTCTGGCCGCCGAGGGCCTCTTTCATGGCGCTGGAGTCGGATGGGTCGACTTTGAAGCTCTCGGCGATGCAGGATTGGGCGATTTCAATGGACTCGCCGTCCTCGGATGAGAGCGTACCATCCTTGAGGGAGGTGGAGAGGAAGTCATGGATTGCGAGGGCGAGGCGCTTATGAGAGTCGGTGGGTGGCTTGAGCAGGCAGTCAGTTTCATTCTAAGGAGCCTCGGCGGTGGGAAGAGGTTTTGTAGAGGCCGATAGGATGAAATTTTGGACATCACTTACCATAGTAAATACTGAAGAGCGCCAATTGCGCTCGAAAGGTGGGTGGGAAACGAGTAGGGAAAGGTATTTGCAGTTCCAAATTTGGGGCTTGAGAGAATCCGGTGGAAGCACCGAATGCTGTCACAATTAATGAATCTGTGGCTGGTGGGCATCCGGGGGCCAAGCCACAGAGAGATTCCCCGCCTCACCTACAATTTTATGGCGGGGCATTCAAAGCATTGTCTATTGGCTTTTGTGTATTGATTGTATCCAGTTACTCTGCATCGATAGTCAAAAAGCTCTACGGATATCATTTACTGCGTGTCTCGGTAACATGTTTAAGAAAGAGTATACGACCCGTCACCATCGTCAAACGGCAATCACTAAGGTGTTCTACCTACAATAGCATCCAACCCGGCGCAAAGACGAAAGTCAAATCCTCTGTCCAACGAGGTATCCGCGCCAAAGTCCTCGAGACATATCCCGGACTCGAGCCTCACATTGAAGAAATCATGCCCAAGAAATCACAAATAGACCAAGTCAAGTTGTGCGCTCTCCCTTCATTTTCGCACCATGCAGTCCGACCATGAATCAGGAATCTATTTGCTGACCTTCGCAGACCCGATCGCGTCACCCTCTATACTCTTCCTTCCACCCCTCTCTTCTGGCAACACATGGACGATCCCCTACTACCACACCTCACCCTCATCCACAAATACCCCCACGCCTTCCACCGCCTTCGCGTCGATCGCGGCGCGATCCGTTTCGTGCTCTCCGGTGCCACGCTTATGGTACCCGGCCTCACCAGTCCAGGCGGCCGTTTGCCAGGAGAGGCCAAGGGGGGCGAGGGCGATGAGCATGGGCGATGGGGAGACAAGGAGTTGGAGGAAGGGGAAGTCGTGGTGATTGAGGCGGAGGGCAAGGAGAACGCGTGTATGGTTGGAGTATTGAAGTCCGGGACGGAGCAGATGAAGAAGGCAAAGAAAGGGGTAGCGGTTGAGGGGGGCCATTATTTAGGGGATGGGTTATGGAAATTGCACGTCGATTGAAGGAAAGCCGGGATGGTAATGGCTCTGAAACGATGCGAAGTCTCTCTCCGAATTTTCAATCAGGACAAGAGATGATGAAGCTATGATACCCACGAAAATTCCAGCTTGTTATCAACTGGACCGTTTCGCCTTTCCCAAGCTTGCAAATGCCATATCGGCCTTTCGTCTTGCAACGCCACGTGTAGAAACTGTTCACATCACACCTGCACCAACCGCCCTTCAAACATATCATCGATACCCTCTTCCTCTCCCATCCCTATGTCGTCTTCCTCCATCTCCTCCTCCTCTTCTTCCTCCTCCTCAAATCCCGTTTCCGTCCCTGCATCTCTCAATCGTCTACACATCTTCAACCGCTCCTCCTCCTGCCATCTGGCCAGCGCTGCATGTGCGTGTACCTTGAATCCAAATACTCGTGGCTCATACCTACGACTGCTTTTGGGGGGTGACATGGCAGGGTAGACCTGGAACATGATGTTGTGGAAGCTTGTGCCAAAGTAGGCGCCATCGATAGAGGCATGTCTGGAAGATTTGGGGTTGTAGAGATCTTCGCACTTAACGCAGTAGAGTTTGACAGTTGAGGTACCGGGGATATCGTGCTGACCCATGGGGAGGAGCGCTTGTTGGTTGCAGAGGACTCGAGGGCATTTGCCAAAATCGTACTTTTTATATTTTTCCAGCTAACAATCTGGAGTCAGCCTTCCGAGCTAGCGAGTAAAGGCATGAATTTATTACCATTTTCGCTAGGCCTCGAGTAGTGACGATGTATCGTGCGTGTACGAGACCGTATAGATGTCGCGCAGACTTCTCGATTTGCGCCCGCATATCGTCGTCGCAATCGACGTCGAAGACATCTGTAACGAGGTCGAGCGCATGGTTGTAGTGCTCAACTTCTTGATTGAGGCCTGTAAGATTGAACCGGTCGGTGAGATAGTCTTCGTCAATCTCGCAAAAATATTCGTTGCCCTTGGAAGAAATGAACTGTAGCAAATACAACATCAGTTTGTTATTTCGCAGAGACCCTTCGCAATTCAAGAAGAGCAGAAAACAGAAGAAAGACAGATGAGATGAGAAATTGTAACGGAAAACCAGGGTCGCTTCACCCATCGTGAATAAGCACCAATCGTCAGAGATTCCTGTTCCTGGTTCGAGGACCATGCACATTCCTTATAGATGTAATCCTGATATTGAGAAAATGACATTCTGGACATTTTGCCAGGAAATTGGGGTCGGTCCGATGATGTGGTGGAGGGGATTGTCAGAAAATGCTTGAATGGGAAACCGTGGAAATGGGAAACCGTGAAAGAGAAAGGAGCTGAGCATCCACGCCAGGCCAATGTACTACTCGTGTGAGTTCGGGGCGATATTGACGTTTTGGTGAAAGTGTTGACATTTGCGTGTGGAAACAGCAGACATCACAGACTCAGACGGCTACCTAAATGATCATTGCCTCCACCCAGCTTCCCCTGATGAGACGTTAGACCATCACTTCTTTAATCATAACCAGGTTCCATCCGATCTCGAGGAGGTCCAAATCGGGATAAGACTCCATCTTAATTGCAATCCAAGGACAGTAGGTATGGTCCCTTTCCAGATCGTATCTCATACAATTCCAAGTTGTTGAATGGCAAGAGAGATACTAAACAAAAATCATATTACGCACCCAATCCCTCCAGTAACTTGTGTAGTCCGAATCCGTATCGCTATTAAAGTCGTCCATGCCGTTCAGTAAGCTATCAAGCTTCTCCGTGACGCTGGAAATGGCCTCGTCCCTCTCTTCAAGGACGCTGCCAGAGACACTGGGCATCCGAGGGGAGAGAAATCACATGTAAAACAGACGGTCGCTTTTTATCAATAGATACGAGATGTTACAAGTGTGACACTACCCTGAGGCTGTGGAGTGGGATTTGCGGTTAGATGCAATCTGATTCGTGGCTACCTGCCGTAGCTGTGCGAGGGCTTGAAGCACGTGATTCAATGGCATGGAATCCTCTTGGATGCAGCTTGAAGTCGGTCACATTTACTGAGAATCGGGGCTTGCATGATTGCGCAGAACACGTTGCAGCTTGCAGATTGCTTTAATCGTCCAGAGCTTCTCACCAATCTACTTCAAATGTTGTACTCCGTAAGCTCGTTGTCTTGGCTCGACACACGGAGTATCTTATCGATAAGCGCTGCATGTAATGAGATGGCACATGGTTATCCTTGGCCTTGAAGACGGGACGTACGTCATGGGGCTCCGTCCTACATGATAGCAGAGATCGAATCTTGATTGCTTGCGCCTAACGACGCGTGGATTGCTGACGCCTAGGTTTCAATATATACCCCTCTTCCGCCTTCACTTTTTCCGTTATCTTCGGTTCTCCTTTCCGTTCTCAACTTACTTCTCACATTCCCTAATCTATAACACTGTTTGACGAAGTAATAATCCTTTCTCGCTTCGAAAATGCCTCTCGTCGACCCTGTTACTATGGGTACTGGTAGCAAAGATCTTGCGACACAGTGGTTGACAAAGATTGCCGGAAAGAAGATAGGTGACGTTACGGATGAGACGGTCAGTCTAGAGAATTAATCTTACCTTAGAGGCGCCTTGCAGAGCTAACAGTAGTAATGAAAGTAGACCTTTGCAAAGAGCGACCTTCCCCAAGAGCATCGTGTTATCAAGGAAGGAGATATGGCTACCATGGATCACAATCCGAACAGGTTCGTCCTCGTATCTATGATGGCTTACAAGAGAAAGGGCAAGAAACAAGGGGCTAACGAGTTCAATACAGACTCAATTTACATGTGGACGACGAAGGAACGGTCAAGAATGTGACTGCTGGCTAGGATGAAGCTGTCTTGCACGAAGAATAATTTGGTGGGCCTCGGAGCCGCTTCGGAGTGGATGAATCAGGAGGAGCCCGGCATGCGTGTGGATGGTGCTACCTTTGGCTTACAGATCCGCACTATAAATGATGACGAATGAGGAACATGGTTGACACTAGGTCCAATGACATATACGACTCAATGCTACTGCAACTATTTTGACGAAACTTTCCTGAGTTTCGCGGACACACCGCAGCTCCACCGTCCATGTCCCAAACACACAGTTTCCAACTCCGGTAAAATTTACACACCGCCGCGAGCTTTGATAGCGGAACACGTCCGCATGCATCAAGGTATCCAGCCCTATACAAGGGACACGAATAAGACTTGATCTCTGAGATTGAGCACTCTCATATCAGTCTTGCTTGACTTCCCTCCAAAGAGCGTCAGCCCACTCATTACTTCCAAAGCTTCTTTTCTGGTACCGGTTTTTTCGTGATAGTTCTGTTGCTGTTTGGTTGACTCGATTGTTAGCCTTTTTGCATACTACCGAATGAGCTCGGAGCGACGCTAGGAAAGTGCGGAAAGTACCATACCTTTCTTCCGCAAGTCCTTACGGATTTGCAAACTATTGTCATCACGACCAATACGGCCTTTGTACTTCAGCTTCACGTCGCCCTTGCCAGTCCATTTCCAAATTCCGTCCACAAAATTGAGAGCCCAGGGTATCCGAGAAGGTATTTCCCTTTGGGCGTAAATGTTTGCTAATCGTATTCCCTGCGAATTCGACTTGTCAGTATATTGGTCTCGGACGAACCGTGTATTTGGTGAGCTCAACCGTTCAGAAAAAGCACGTACCCATAGATTATCATGAATCTGCGTAATTGAAACTGCAAGGAGCATCGTGCAGTGCTCGGGGTCATCAGAACCTGGCGCAATCTTATTCCATTCCGCGGTACGTTTATCATTGTTTACATCCCCATGACCATTCAGTGATACTGTGGCTTCGACTGCAAAAATAGTACTAGCAAGAACTGATTCATTGAGTGGAGTTGACTTTGCATAGCCTTCCATTGGTTCTCTTGCGCCTTTGTTAAATGCGGACGACTGAAGGTGACTTGGGCGAACAAGAAAATGATGAAAGAGATGATGGTTGCAACATGCATATTTGGTTGAAGAATGGTACGAGTAGAAAATGACAATAAAAAAAAGTACCCTGTGCAGCTGAATTGTGGAATTTCACGCCCCGCATTGTGCTGATTTGGGGGGCCTAAGAGACTTACAGTGTATTCCTTACTGGGAACTACGGTGTCCTATTAGAACGGGATTCACTTGTCCTTTGATATCAATTAGAGGACACATGGGAATCTGTCTCTTGGACCCCATCATGCGCAGCCTCAAGTCCACAAAGTCCGAAGAGCGACATGGGAGGCGTTATAAAACTAATTCCATGACTCTTGTAGGCTTGGCCGAGTGACAATTTTGAAGACGGAAAAGAATATAAGCGTTGGTCGATATTTTACCCAACCAAGATTTGTTTCGGATGTTGCTTCCACAAGCCTGACCAGATTTGGTAGAGACGTTGGGCTGATGGTCAACGTATTCGCGTTGGTGTTTGTTGGATAAATCCGACTGGGATAGTAGTTGACTTTGTTTGTATTGAGCCACAAATATAGTGATTCTGTATTTATTGGCCCGCTAGACTAGGTACTTTCGCTCGTATCTTGGACGCACTGTTGATAACAATCTTACCGACATTAGAACAGAGACTGGAACAAGATGCAACACTGTTATTAAGTCGCCAACTTCTATTAGGAATTGTTTCAGAGCTGTGAACCCACAAAGGGAATGGAGCGAGGAATAGTCAAGCCTGCATAGCTGAGAATTTCAGTGACTGGCATTGATTGCGAGCGTAACCGGAGAAGTGGAGTCTGAAAAAGCGCGTTGAAAATCGACACGTCTGCTCGCGCTCAGCAAATGGCCTCTGGGATGAGAATTTTGACCACTACTGCCAAGGTCTCGTCCGCATGCGCGTATATTGATTCTACTAGCTTCTGCTGGGTTGATACCTCACCTTCCTGAGGATGATTTGAAGCATGGATTATCTGGTTCGCTTTTTGCAAGTTCATGAGAGCTTTCGCGTAGCGGAACTGGAGTCTCTGGCCACATTGGCTAGTGTGGAGTTGAAAATTCTTGAATACAATTCAGATGTAAGATGACTTCCGAAGCGGAGGCTTTGGGACTGGGCAAGGCCAGTTCATGTGTAGGGTTATGTTTCCTATCCCGCTTTTTCTGCTCTTAGTAAATATCTGAAATTCGTGGTCAATGCAATCTTTCCCTCGGTTTTCTGAACCCGGTACCAAAGCCTCCATTCCTTAGAGGCGGTCACGCTTGCTGACGAACTCATTTTAGTCGCCATTTTGTATCATCAAACTTGAGTCTGAAAATGCTGCTCGTCAGCTCGTGTCTCGCTCCATCCTTGCCTCCGGGATCTACGAAGTCTGGGGTTCTGGCAGGAGTTATGCCGCCCTCCATGAGGATGTCCGCAAACGCACGTCCGACATATGGTCACGTTACGTCGAATCATCTTTTCGGTTCACAGTAGAAGGCTATCAGAGGAAACGGAACCAAGCATCTCAAGCAAAACTCATCGACAGCTTCGCCTATTTCGGCTTCAATGGTCCAATACAAATGCACAATGCAGAACTCAATATGTGTATCTTTGAAGACTACGATAGGCATGCTCTCGAGCCCAAGCGTATCTTCCTTGGCCGATGGATAGCTGGAGGCGATCGAGCAGCAGTAGCCAAATACGATCTCAAAAAGCGCCATTACATTAGCACCACATCCATGGATGCCGAGGTCGCACTCGTGACGGCGAACATGGTACATGCGCAGCCCGGGAAGCTTATTTATGACCCATTTGTCGGAACTGCGAGCCTGCTGATTTCTTGTGCGCACTTCGGCGCTCTCACAATCGGTAGCGATATCGATGGACGTAGTGTCCGCGGCAAAGCTGGAAGACATATTGTCAGCAACTACCAGCAATACGGGCTTCTCCACCGCTACCTCGATGGCTTTATTTCGGATATCATTCATTGTCCTCTGCGCCAGACGAGGCTACTCGATGGCATAGTGTGCGATCCACCATACGGCGTTCGGGAGGGCCTCAAAGTTCTGGGGACGAAGGATGGATCCGGAAAGGAAGAAGTAATCATTGATGGCATGCCAGCACATCTTCGACCAGGTTACATTCCACCAAAGAAGCCTTACAGCTTCGAGGCAATGCTAGATGATATTCTAGACTTTGCTGCTACTATGCTTGTTGATGAGGGGAGACTCTGCATGTGGATGCCTTCGGCGAATGAAGATGAAGTCGAGCTTGCGATTCCAGCCCATCCAGCCTTAGAACTCGTTGCTGTTTGTACACAGCCATTCAACAAATGGTCACGAAGGTTGTTGACCTATAGACGGCTTGCCGATGCTGATCCTAGAGACCAAAGTCGACGTCCAAGAAAAGAATACGCGTTAGGAGCAAACGCCGACCAATTGAACCCGTTCCGGAAGAGATATTTTGAGGGCTTCAAGGCGCCTTCAGCCGACAATTGAGGACCATTTGGTTACATATCATGGACATCCCGAGCTGGTCGGCTCTTCACGGCAGAGAAGCCTGAATGAATTGGAAGTTTAAGGTACCTGTGAAGAATCTAAAGAACACCCAAAAGCATACGCCGAGAAATGGAAGCTTTGAAGAGCTAGCTATAGTGAATGATAATGCATATTCGCACGCCCGCTCAAGTGTTCAGAGGGCCTTATTGGATGAAAGTATGGCATGAGAATATAACAAAGAATAACAAACGACAATTTTGGAAAGCTCGCTTGATCCGAACTTCAAGTTGCCTCACTCGGGAGAGCATTACGACTGAACTCTTAAGCGAATGTCTGGCTCGTTTAAGCGTCTTTTTTGAATTCCGATGCCTCCGTCTGTCAATCCTGAATATCAGTACCCAACATCAGGTCCGGTTGTACACCATCTCTTCTGCGTCGAGTTCTTTGTATGTACCGAGAGAAATTCACATCACATCTGATGTGTAGTTTCTAACTCTACCTCTTACTTCTTCGCCGGAATTCCCAACGCCGTCCCCTCAATATTCCACGCCTTCCGCTCTCCCTGCTCCAGAAACTGCCTCACCTGCGTGCACATCCCCTCCAATGTCGTATACACACCCCGGTAGCCCAGCCCGCCCTCTTCGACGCTCTTCTCCGCCTGTGCTGAAGACGCGTATTGGTGCACACCGCCACTCACGAGCGTCGACGGCTGCAGAAGCGAGACCACACCCGATGGTTCCTTGAGACGTAGCGAGCGGGCGAAACCAGGAAAGCGGATGACAAAGAGTGAGAAGGCCTCGATAGCGTAAGCGAGCAAAAACATTAGAACTGCAGGGACATGCGTGACCGAGCAGCCGGTGAGGACGCAGAGGACGCGGTAGATGGAGCCGAAAGTGGGAGGTGGATTAGGGTCCGTGATGGCGAAGGCGCGGCCGCCGATTTGGGAAACGGGGAGAGAAGGTGGCGGATGGGCGAGGGCGCGTTCGTAGAGGAGATGACCAAGGGAGATGTTTTCGGCGTGGACGGAGTTTTGGGTCATATGGGCGATCCAGCTAAGGGCGTAGTGTTAGAATATGTGACAGGTAATGGATGGATCCAAGAGAAGATTCATTGTGGCGGCGACTTACGTCTCTATCTTTCTACGAGCCATGTGAATACCAAAAAACACATCGAGTTCGTTTCCGTAAACGGCGCATGCGGGCCTTATGGCACCTGTTCGGAACGACTCTCCATGGGCTTTTAGCACCTTGTCCTCCGCTTGTGCTTTCGTCATGGCATAGTTGCCGAAGTAGTCATCGTGTGGTCGTATGGTCTGATCCTTGTTTGGATCCTTATAGACTTGCACAAAATTGTCAGGCATTTTCTTCCACGGTGGGATCCAGAAATTGATAGGCCGGAGAGAAATGGATGCAGAAGACGTCGCAATGAAGATGTCAGCCCCGGCGCTTCTCGCCGCGGACATGACATTCTCAGTCCCAGTAACGTTTACGCGGGATACACGGTAGACAAGGGATTTAGCACGCTCTCCGGGTCGAATTGCAGCTGCGACATGGAAGACTGTTAGGGGTAGTGCTGCCACTTTCGAGGCCCACGCCTGTTGGAATGCGGCAATAGTAGAGTCGGCGGATGTGATGTCTGCCTGAACGAATTGCACCTGCGCAGCTTTTCCTTTATTCAGATCACTCCGTATAGGTTTGCGGAAGTCGATGATGCGAATGCTCTCCGGAGCCTGACCCCTTGCCAGAAGATGAAGCACGAGGAAGCCACCCACAAGTCCAGATCCGCCAACTACTACATAACGCCGCTCTAATTTAGGTGGAAGATGCGCGGCAAAATCGACTGGTTTCTCACAGATTCGCTTGTATGTCTTGCGGATCTCGTCTTCGGTCCATTCAGGTGCAGAAAGCTTTCGAGCTTCCTCAGGGACTTGATAAAATGCGTTATTGACATGAAAGAGGTATAAGATTAGAAAAAAGAACGCAAGACCAGTGACATATACGAAAATCATTGGGCCAAAATATAGTGACCTTGAACAAAAACCAGGAGCACACAAAGAAAAAAGACGAGGCAGGTAAGCCGAAAGACTATCCAACTTGAGAATGAACGCTAGCCAATTCAATGCGAGCTTTTGAGATGGAGCGATGAAATCTAGGTACCGAGCAATTGTAGATGCTGGTCGCGTGCGTGTATTACGATCTTTAAAGATCTTGTGCCGCTTAGTCTAAACAGGTAAGCCGAAGAGTCTGTCGATCGTCTCCAAACTGACTAATCAGAGACTTCCAAAACCGTAGATGAGAGTTATCGACTGCATTAGTCCAATAATTATATACATTGTATTTACAAAATGGCTCCGTAGCATGCGTCCTTCAAAATGCAGTAACGCTATCAATGGATGTGGTATCATATCCCTTATCTCCTTCCATGTCCCGTATCAGATGGGCTAAAGCCGCATCGTCCAAGTCCGACGCCATTGAGTGCCTGCCCTCTCCCCTTTTGGGCGAGTAGGGCTCATAATCCACCTCTTCGACCTGATCTAAATCCAAAACTGCCATATGCCGGAGACTCGAATTGAGACTTTTGGTAGCCCTTTGCAATCTGGTCGTATGTGTTGAGCCAGTCGGTGCGATGCCTTGCATTTTTTATCCATAATCCCGTGAAGCTCAGACAGTTTTCAGGTTCACTATAATTGACCATTTCTGCGGAAGGCCACCAACCTATGGAGCACTCGTTAGCTCTGTATCTGCACAGATCACTGAAACATGGGAAGACTTACATAAATAACTCCCACGTCATACCTTGCCACACTTTCTCCTCCCACTCCTTCTTACTCTTACCCTCGCCTTCGCTCTTCTTCTCCATAATCCACGGCTTGGGCTCCCAGTCCTGCACGGATGCCCACTTCGCAAACATTTTTCGCCAGTAACACGCCTGCGCTGCAGGAGTCAAATATCTCTCCTTAAACATTTCCCTGGCATTCCTTGCAATCTTCTCTGACTCATCACCATGTGCCAAACGATGTTCCATAATCTCGGGAAGCTCAACAAAGCCATCGACTTGGACGACGTTTTGTTTGGGGCCGTCAGGTTTGAGGAGATGAGTGAAAGATTCAATCCAGTACGGCCGGCGCATGAGGACGACGGAGGCGCAATTAAGTATGTACTTGAGGCGACCGGAGTAGCTGTTACCTGTAGATAGCACGTGCAATCAGTGCTTGTGGTCATCGAAGACAAGGCATCAAGAAAACAAGGTACGAATGGAAAGAAAAGATGTCGCAGGTACATACCTTCGGTCTGGATGAGATACTGGTAGTCACAGTGATCGGCCATCCTGACAAATTCACCAGGTTGGCCCCATACGACATTCTCGATATCCGCCCATTTTTTCCCGTCGGCAGCGGCAAGAAGGTTGTGCCTCTCTTCATTCGAATCTACGCCCCTCCAAAATGCCAATTTCTTCTTTTCCGAGAAGTCGGATGGCTTATCTGCCAACTCCCTGAGCAATTGTTGATACGAACCGACAACATTGTTATCCCAAGCCCAATACCCAAAGTCAGGCATTACCCAATGAGCGTCGTCTTCAGGGGCACGGCAGAGTGTCCAGGTGGGAGCGGGATTGAATTCAACGTCAGACACTGAGAACACGAACTCGATGTCTGGAATCGGTCCTTGGTGGGCGACGATGACTCGGTGGAGGGAGCCCAGGATAGCCATGGCCCGATATAAATCATAAATGCCTGGCCGATTGTCTATATGTGATGCAATAACATAGAGCTGCCGATCGTAAATCATGGCTCGCACCACACTATTTCTTTCGGTGATATTCATATCCGCCTGAGAAATCTTATTCTCTTCCCAATACATAGCAGCCCGATCAACCTCCTTGTAATAGTCTGGGAAAGCTTCTTCGCATTGCGAATCGGAAAGACTATGATTGAAGGCATCTTTGGCCGGATCGAACTCCCACATCGAGTGTCCAGAAGTATAGGCATCCGAAGAGTACGAGTCCGACGAATGGGTGCTTGGAGTGTGATGCTTCGGAGTTGAGGTTGGAGCTTTTGCAGTTTCCCGAGGGCTATCCGTCTCAGTCGGTACGAGCTCATCCCGCAAAGGTGGCAAGGCACTATCGAGGGCCGCGGATGGTGTGCAAGTGCAAGACGACCTGGAGACATCGGTTGGTGATCCCGTGACCATTGCAGCGACTTTGCTGTCTTGTGGAGACATTGTTGCCAAGCTATCATCGTTTATCCGATCTTTCCAGTCAGCATCACCATGGCGTGCGTTTCGCCATGATGATATGATATACATGTGCTCGTAGTCCCATGATTGAAAATTGCTCATAGTAAAAACCATCAAGAAAAAGAAAGCAAAGATGACGCAGCATGATAGAATAGCAAACTGCGCCTTTTGCGACGACCGAGGAGTACCGAACAACATGGCAGAAGATGCGACAATATGCCCGTTGCTGGCGTTTTAGAGTTCAATAGTGTAGACTCTTCCAGTCAGATGGAGACGCAAAAGTTTCGCCCTCGTAGACCGCAGGAGCGAAAAACTATACATACATTAGTAAATTATGACGAGGTTTTATCTGATATAATTCTGTTTTACATACTTGTTACCAACCGTGTAAAGGCACACAAGTTATGTCGTCATGTGTGGTTTTCTTTGACCGGTTATAGTGTCTTCTCTGAAGGGTTCTAGTCAGAGCAGACCCCGGTGGGCAATGTTGGCAATCCGCGCGGTTGCCAACTCGTCGTAGTATAATGCGCTGACCGGAAGGCTTTAACAAGTACGTCTTCAAACCGAACACGCCCAGAGAATGCAATCCTAGCGCGAGACCGTGACTGTCGGTTGCCAAATGAACTAAGTGAAGAAAAACAGGTCTTGCAGAAAGGGACGGAAGTGGGAGATTTCAGAAGTTAAGATAGAGATACGGACATGCTGGGATTCGTTGGTTGCATCAGGCATGCTTCGTAAAGAGCGAAGAGCACGGTGATATGTACTCTGTAATGCATAATGAATGAAATGAACGAGCGAATGCTTACTCCGTAATGCATAACGAATGGGACGAACGAGTGAAGGCTGACGCCGTACTCCGTACTTGGCAGGGAATTATGCTGGGACTCAGCCAATGGGTGGCCTGGCTTGCAAATATAGACCTTGTGCTCACATCTCGGCTCATCTGAAGGCTTAGCTGATGGCTGCAATTCCTGCCCAAAACAAGCTACAGGCCGCCCGCGAGCCAAGGAAAGCCGCCTGTGATACAACTGGCAGAGCGGATGATCGTCGACTTCCATCTGGGGCCATAACTTCTGTCCTTTGATTAAGCATGACGCACGAAGGAGGGACAGCTTACCAGGGTGAGCATCCGCTTTTGAACACATACGTTGCGCTCCTACTCGAAGGCTCGTCTCGCAAGGTTCGCCAGAGGAGGACCGTGACAAGCTTACCTAGATCCGTGCGATTGGTAGGATTGTGCCATTGTGGCGGACTGCGGTCGAGCTGAAGGGTGCCAAGTGTACTGCGGCAGCGCCTCTAGCCTAAACCCGATAGAGACCGCCCAAGAAATGAAGGGACCCTGCCATCCTGCATTAATCACCTACTACTGTTAATCGGCTTTGCTTCGACAACAAAAGAGCGACAATCCTCTCTTAAGCATTAACGTCCGAGATGAACTCGCCCTTAACATGTCGCATTCGCTTTGAAGATGGTCGTGCGACGTCGCCCCTTATCGCGTTCTGCATTCGTTCGATTACTGCTGTACGGAGTACCTTGTATTTTGTCGAGTTTGGGGGTACTCTGTACCACCTTCAACCGACTGGTGCATGCCAAGCGCCCCTTTTTCGCCGCGGCATGCAAGCTTTCTTTGCAAATCATACCTCCACTTCTGCAGGCTAAACTGCAAAATCTATTTATCTAGACTCTCGAAACCTTAGCCTGGATTTCGCCCCCAAAGCCCGCCCTCCTCAAACATGAAAACACTAATTTAAGTAGGTAGGTACGGCACAATGTTGCCCCAAATCTTATTACAGGTAGCCTAAGCACAGAGAGGCTCTGCGAACTCCGACGCGAGGTGCGTCTTCTGATTGGACAACGCTTGCATCCGGCCCCTCCGGAGTACCACGGTTGCGGTGTCACCGAGTACGTACAGGCCCTGGACGATAAGGCCGAACAGATACGCAGTCGCCCTGCAGTATGCAGAAGAGAGGGCAGGCGCTGCTCATGCCGCCTCGCACAGTGTATCTCGCATGTGCATTGCGCAAATTACATAACAGTATTCAAATCCCGCGTAACAAGGCACCAGCCTGGTTCTCGATACTATTCTATGTCATGCCAGAAGATGAAGGGGGCGTTTCGATATCAAGAGAACTGAAGCCATACCTTGCACTTTTCGCTTCTTGTATCTAAGAATTGAACCCACAGAAAACGGAGAAACGACTGCGAACAGCCTTCTAAGGAATTCAGGGTGCTTCCGAAGTTCAGGGACAAAGTAAAATCCAAGGTGCCGCAGTCTGTCCACCACAACGACTTTACTTCTAGGTCATGTCAGCGCCTTGAGCAATCAGAGCACCTGCGTCGTTGGAGTATTTGCCATCAGCTGTTTGACGCATATAGGTAATCGATGCGAGACCCGACGCGTTCATGCCTCCCGTGGTCGCCTAGTCTACAGAGATTCATACTCGGCGGCCGCCTGTGCCTCAAAGCCGCAACCAAAAACCTCGGACAAGGCGATGACAGAGACGGAATGCCTTGTTGCGTTTCATGGGGAATGGTGGAGATTTTCTGTGAGCGTCTCGGCCGACACCGTCCTCAGTCGTGCCTTCAGCATGGAGTTCGCAGCGTCTTGCCACGGCCATCGAACTCCAACAAGGAGCTTATTTGAAGAAAACTGCGTTCTGTCGTTGCTGAATTGTAAATCAGTCCTAGTCAAACTCGGCGGTGTTGCTATCATGATCCCATTTGCTTCATCTTTACTCCAATTGCTTGACTTTCACACCTGTTTGCAATCCGCTGTCCATTTCTTCTTTCTTCATCGAGCTTCATGACAAGGAGATGCATTGTGGTCTGTATATATATATCGGGGCTATGATTTTTTCAAAGTCCATAAGCGGATCTTCTTTATCTAGCTGAGGTTCCCGAAGGGAAGGGTGGCGTAGCTGTCCGACGCAAAGAACCAACTACAGAGAGTGGGAGTAAGAACCGAAAGGAGTAACGCGATAGGATGTACCGCATGAGAGAAACTTTACTATTATAAAAGGTAGCGCAGCGATTCTAATTATATGGTATAACGCCTCCAATGCTGGCATGCGCAGGGTATCTCATGATTCAACGTCCTAAGTGACTTGATTATTTGGCCAAGCACTATATCTATGCTGAGCCTTTACTATTCCGGCTTTGTTCATGGACATCAATCTCTGTATGTACATTGATTCCTTCGAATCCTTTGAAGATGCTCATCTTGATCTCATTCTGCGTCTTCCAGCTCGCCTTACGCACTGACACCTGCCGACTTACGGAAGCTGGGGTGGTGCCGCAGCTCATACTCGCTAGTTGCGTGAAGGAATCGTTTCTCATGCTGACCTCCGAAGATCCTGTCTGATTCTGCTTGCGAAGATAGCCTATCGGCAAGAAGTGCGCGAGGCGATTTGCTGCTTTGGATGGCAATGACTTGATCGAGCCAGAAAGAGTTTCGTGCTGCTCGAAGAATGAGCCTGAGTTCTGGGATGATTTGCGGCTTTTAGAGCTCTTTTCTTGCGTCTTAGTAGGCTCTGCGCTAGCACCGGACCTATCGACAGAGCCATATAAAATGAGATTAAGAAGAGGTCGGAGAGACGCGAGAGACGCGCACACTATGGCCGTATTGATCTCAACAGCACTCCAGATTTGCGTGTTAACAAAGGTCCAAGTGACGTCAATGGATTGGACAAGCTGAAGTTCGAATTGGATGATGAAGACGAAGCGAGAGATTGCAACCCCAATGTCGCTGTTCGATCATTAGTAAGAAGAGCAAATTCATGGAATAGAGGGTGTGTAAGACATATAGCGGGATTAGTGAGGTATGAAAATAAAGACTTACAAGATACCAATGGCGAAGATGGCGCACACTGCGAGCTTTTGTGCCTTCGGAAGATTCAGGCCCCAAACCAAAGGCAAAGGGAGGATCAAGATCGCAATATCCGTCACGATGTTTATCGCTGAGTTCGACAGGTACGCAGGTTCCGGCTTAACTCTGCACACTGGGGCCGCCGGCGGATTCGTCAACGCCTCCACTGAAAATCGAGTCCAGGCGCCTTTCACAGGCATGCAATCAAAAACTGTAATTAACACAAACGAAATGCCCCACGCGCTCACTAAGCCACCAAGCACGTAGATGGCGACTCTCACTGCCTTCTTCGTCCAAAAGATTCTGGAGTAGAACGCCAGAATCGAAAATTTGACGGCGACAATAGTAAGCGTGTATGTGATTTCGGTCACGAAAAGACCGATGGCCCAAAGAACTGCGGCGTTTTGAGGATCAGGAGCAACATAAATGTGCTTTCCGAGGCCATTGTTGACCATGTAAATGGTGTCAGTGAAGAAGAGGGCAGCGGCGGAGATGAGCGCCGGAAGCATGAGAAAGTCGTCCCACCAGAAAGGAAGGTGAGAGATTCGACGAGAAACGAACCGCAGTATCACAGTTAAGAGAGCGAAGGAGAAGGTGAAGACATTGGCAAAGAGAAGCCCTGGAACCCGGGACTCAGAGAGGTCGATGTTGGGAGGGGGAGAGAGGAGAGAAGCCATAACGTGGGAAAGAGAGACAACTTTCGATTTTTTAGAGAATAGTGATGCAAGCAATTATTTTGATCACATGGTAAATGTGAAATGTTGTTCCTACTGAAAGTTTGCACCTTGGGCCTGGGGATAGTCCCGGTATTTGTTCACGCGAATAACCATCTATCAGTAACTTTTGACGAGACAACAAAAGAGTTGTTCGACTCTAACGTAGTTTGCGTTTCTCTACGAGATCAGGTGTCACAGCTTTACTTGAGCTCCTTAGCTGAAAACTCCGCGTCTCTGCGTGGAACTGGGAATGGCCATGGCTCACACAGCACAATCATCTGTTGACTGGGGTCGGTGAGACAATGGCGTTGGAGATGGCACTCAAATCTCGTCTGTCGAGGCGCGCGGCTCGAGTCTTCACTCACATTGGATATCCTGATCTGCTGAATTAATGGATGAGTTAGGTGGTTAGATCAAAGATCGACGAACAGGATGTTCGCCAAACGAGCTCTGCTTCAAGGGGGTCCTTGCTCAAACTTCACCTCATACATACGGCGGAGCGCCCTCGTGTAAGGATTCCCCACCGGTTCCTGACCCAATGTTTTGCATTGCGAACTTCAGAGCCATTTATAGCATCTCTGTTGTACCTTCCGCGGGTTAAGCTGATCCACGCAATCCGGATTCTTCCGAACTAAAAACTGCTCCTATCACGTTTCTTTTGCATCAAAGCCCCGGCATCCTTCGCGGCTTGAGCTTATCTTCACTTCACCAAGTTTCGCTCTCTGTTTGACTACCGAGATACAATGTTCGTCGCTGCATCTCTCTCATCTCTGAGGAAGTCGGGCACGGAAGCGTATACGAACTTCCCGTTAGAATCTACAAGTTGCATCTCCTCCAGGAATGCGCCCAAATACTCCTCGAGTCTCAGAACCATGAGCTCTTCTACCAACCAATCATGTCCAACGTCATTGCCGACGAGGAAGGTCTTCGTTTTCTGCATCATGATTCAGCAATAAGCCTGAGAGGTCTCTTCAACTAACCAAATAGGATACCATACCCAATAAACCTCCCTCAAACTTATCAACCCATCATCCGCCGCCAGCACCATCGACCGAAAGAAATCTACCTTCCTAAACCCCTTGTCCCGCATAAACCGGAAGCTCTCCTTCAGCGTGTCCCGCAGGAGCCGAATCTTCGCATCATGGTCCTGGATCCGCCTCCGATGCGACTCCCCCGCGCCCAGCGGTCCAATATGCCGTTCGTAGTGTCGGGATAGTACCGACTGGATGGTCTCTATGTCGCGGCGCGTCGGTCTCGGGTTTGCATGAATGTAGACTTTGCGGCAACTGATGAAGTCCTGGAAGGCCTTGTCGAAGCGGGAGGTGGCGGTCGCGTATGCGGCTGAGACGTCTTTGGCATGGCGCGAGGGAGCGCCATAGAGGATGCGGCCGAGGACGTGAAATGTTGCGAGAGTGCGCTTGAGTTCTAGGACCAGGTGAGACTTGTGGTTTGCGGAGGTGCAGGTGAGTACAGTCTAATAACGTACTGACTTTGAGCAAGATCCACAGTTGTGCTTGCTCTTCGATGCTGAATTCCTGTCTTCTGATTTGTCGTCAACGGAGATTTTGCCCAGAAGAGACGGGTTTTCAGTGCTTACTCTTCTATCCAAAGATCTTCAAGGTTGACTATAGCCATGGTGATACTCTACTGAAGTGTGAAGACTGTGCAGTCCTAGATCCTGGATCCTGGATTTTAATAAGAAGGATAGACGGAGGTTTGTGATTGTAAAAATGAGCGAATGAAAGCAATCGTATTGAATGTCGCTGAGCAACAATATCAAGGTGTTTGACTGTGGGGACTCCAGTGTCAGCGCCTGAATCAATCTTGTCTGTGAGTAATTGAATCTCACAGTAAAGTGCCAAAACCCATTTCAAGTCAAAAAGCCATGTGTCTACCTTCAAGTACATTTAACAATATTGACACGGTCTTGCGTGCCTACCATATTTCCTACTGAAGGCTAATCTTCCGAGATCTAAGGAAACTGCGTTTACAATCTTGTCCTTCTCATGCTATATGCGCTTCTTTCAAGTTCTCTTCTCCTATTCAATGTAGGTCAAATTTGTATCGATCTCTGCTCCTTTGCCGGGAATCTTGACACGTCCACTTTGGCAACGGTTGTGGCATGTTTCTCGGTTTGATACGTTCTATTCCTGGAGCCGTGTGATATTATTGTGCGAGAATCTCTTGAATCGGATATGATCGGTAGAGCAACAGTATGTGCAATTGCCATAATCATGAAGATATGATGCAATGCGGAACATGATTTTTTATCTGATGATCTCCAGAGGGAGATTTCTCAGGGGAGTCACTAGCAGTTCCCGTGCAACACAGTCACGTTGAAATCACTCACGAGGGTATCTTTGCTGCCTGGTCTCAAATTAAAGCAGCGCGAGAACGCTCAATTCGAGTAAATTATCTAAGAAGTCCGAAAGTACTTATCACCTATCATACAGGCCCAGAACGTGGAGATTCTATATAGTATTTACAGTTCCCGTCCAAACCCATCACTCCTCCCCTGGACTTATTCCTTGCTCCTCACCTCTCCCAATCCTCCGCGCACGATCCTCCTCTTCCCTATCCAGGACAAACCTCCTCATCCGCCCAGCAATCCTCTCATCCAGCACCACCCCATCCAACCACACGCTCTCCCCCCTCTTCAACCCTTTCTCCCCATCCTCCTCCCACCGCTTCTCCCACTCCTTCCTCACGCTCTTCGGCCAATCCTGTTCTTCCCAACCCAGCGCCCCCACCAACTCCTCCTCCCCTCCAGCCTCGTCGCCCTCTCCGTCCGACGACGGCGGTGGCGCATTCCACGGCTCGGAGGCCGCCAGCGACGACGATGAGGATTGAAGGGAGGAGTGGACCGGGCGCGACGACGCGAACACGGCGGCGGCGACTTCCCGCCCGATCTGGTCGGCGAGCGTGCGCTGATTCAGAAAGCGCCAGAGTCGGATCCGGGTGTTGAGGAAGCCGAGGATGTGAGGGTACGGGATTATGGCGGCCGGGCCGAGGGTGTCGGGGATGCTGGGGGGGAGGGAGGTAGAGGGGTAGGCGGAGGGAGAGAGATATGGTTCTGGAGGAGTGGGCTTCTTGGGTTTTTGTTCGGCGTCGGCATCGGATGGTTTCTTTTCCTCGGGAGTTGGTTGGGAGGTCGGAGGAGACTGGGCGGCAGGAGAGGCGTCGTCATCAGGAGTGCCTGTGGATGGGTCTGAGAGGAAGTCGACTGAGTCGTTTGTTGTTGAGTCTGTCTCTGATGTCGAAGCCGTCTGCCAGGTCTCGCCTCCATCTGTGCCTGAATTTGTTGTCGACTGTTGACTTTCAACCTTCTCCCCCTCCCGCGGTCTTTTCAGGGGCCCCAACCATCCTTCATGTATTCCCCTGACATACTCCTTCCAGGCATTTCTACCAATGATGATGTCTCCTCCGATACCGTCATATTCTTGAACTCCGTTCAACTCCCTTACTGCCTGAATCGCCTCCTCTTTATTCGCCTCCTCGCTCCCCCAAGCCTCTTGATTGTCCTCGATGACCGCCACTCCCTCTGCCTTCCTCCTCCTCCGTCGAATCTTCTCTGCAGTCCCGGCTCGCACATCCCCTTCCCTCCTCCCCTCAACCACATCCCAGTCCACCCCTCCCTTCTCCAGCACCGGCCGCACATACTCGTGAAAGTGCTCACGTGCAACGCGTAACCCGTCACCAGGGGGAGCTGCGAGGTAGACGGTGAGGCGCCTCGGCATCTGTTTCGTGGGTAGAGGATCATTTTGTAGATGTGTAACTAGCCGCGCCCATTTCTCTTGGTTCTTTTTCTTGTAGTGACGGTCGTAAAGGACGGCACATGTGAAGGAAGTGGTGACGGAGAGGAAGATAAGCCAGTTTCGCGATGGGAGTTTAGGCTTCCAGTTTGGAATGCCTGACCAGGGAACTATTAGTTAATTGTTTTATTATCAAGAAATCTGAACTCGGCAGACCTAGCATGCGCAACGCGGGATTCTGCTTCGGCGCCGCCTCCGCCGTCTTTGCTGTGGAACCCGCATAGGTGCTGCTTGGAGTTGTTGGTTTTTCTGGAGAAGCTGACGGAGCATTTTGGTTTGGAGGGTCGGACATGGCCTGCGTGGCCCGGTGCGAGTTGAAAATGTGCCCAAAGATTGCGGATGAAGCTTTTTTTATGCGGATGTGCCCCGAGCTTCAGGATATTCTAAATCACGACCTAGGGAGGTAGCTTTCCCTTGCAAGTTTTCGATTCAAACCAAGTCCGCGGGTTATTACCAAGATTCAGGTACTCTAATAATCATGTTCTTTCCTAGTGAGCACGGAAATCTACTAAGGTACATTTCGAAATCCTTGCAGTCGAATCTTACCATCTCTTTTCCCATTTTCCACGTTCGCTTTTTTGCTAACCATCAAAAATTAATGTTAAAAAGAAGTTGAAACTGTGTGCTGGAAGTGAAAGGGATATCTCGCTCTGAAAACTCGAAAAAAACAGAAAGAAGCAAGGACGAAAACACAATTCTAATCAAACTTCCTCTCTGAGCCCGAACCCTGCTCCTTCATACGGTCCGCAATCCTGTCCACGGTCCGTCCTCTTCCCACCTGACTTCCACTGCGTTTGCTACTCAGCTTGCTACTCAGCTTGCTGCCTCCGCCTCCGCCATCTCTTCCTTCCCTTCTCAGGTATTCCGCGTACAATCTATTTCCCGTGTATCGCGCACTCGCCGCACCTAGATTGGGACTGGATATTCCCGATTCGTGGGGCGAGCTGTTCATGTTCAATTTGGACAGCACATTCAATTGTCCAGTAATATCTTCATGCTCCACCATAACCACCATCCACACTCCGACTTTTTCGTCGCTCCCAAGCAGTGGTGTACAGTGGATCCAGCGCGGTTTGCCTTCAAAGCTGTTATTTCTACCGTCGCCAAGACTGTACTCATCGCTAGGGCCTGAGTCGGTGCTATGCTGATGCGCATGATTCGAATAGGATTGGGATTGGGCATGTGTGAGCCACGAGACTTTCGCGGTAATGCTGATACCGTGGGATAATGCGTCAAGAACCCCCTCGCGTATGTGCTGAGGGCCACCGATGCGATCGAGGAACTTCGATTGCATGAGACCGGGAATGCGGAGAGTAGGAGAAGTGAAGGTAATGCGCAGAGAAGGCCATGGACGGACAAGAAGGAACTGCCATGAAATTAACATCTCACGGAAGACGACGAAGCCGCCGTGCGAAACTTGTAATATGTGTACTCACGTTTTGATAGACACCCGGCAATCTCCCCGAACTGCCAAACTGCGGATGCGCCCATAGACTTCGCTCTTGCGCTGTCTCCATGCCTAGGATACGCCTTGGTGGCTTTCCGCCGTCTCTTGTTCCCGGTCGAGCTGGCGTGGAAGACTCGCTTCCGTGACTGTAGCTACGGTCTCTCTTCTTGATCACCTCAACCTCCTCGTTTGTCAACAGCTGGCCCAGTTCTCCAATCGCTGCAAGCGATGTCTTCTGTTGCAGATCACCAAATCTTGTTTCGACCTTATCTCGGAGAAGAAGATGCTCAAATGACTCAAGACCCCGGCCACCAATGATGAGGTTGCTCACATCTATTTGGCAACCGATGAAATAGCGCACATTACCTTTGTTGTCATAGAGTGGAGCAATCATGACGAGGTTCATAAATGGAGAGCCATCTCTTCTATAGTTGAGGATTGTTTCGCAAATTTCTTGACCGGCTGTTATTGCTTCGATAAGTCTTTTCGTAGCGGAGGGTTGCGTCTTTGGCCCCTGAAGGAAGCGGCAGTTGCGGCCAATGACATAGTCTTTGCCGTACTGCGTCGTCCGGTAGAACTCTTCAGATGCGTAAACAAGAGGATTATCCGGAACTAAGACCTGGTCAACAAGCTGAACGGAAGCCATGAAATCGTATTTCGCTCACTTGAAGGGTCGCTCAGGCAGTAGACCTCTGCCAACCCACTCACCATTTCGCGCATTATTGGCGAATTGTTGCCTGTGATTTCTTTGACAAGACATTCAGTCACGAGCTGCACAAGGCGGTATGTGATATATCCAGGCAGAGCCTCCTCAACGAGTTCATCTTCTATCCTCCTGGATCGCGCTTCGAACGTGGTATCCAGGTGGGCTGCTGCTTGATCATGACCTAACGATGGACCCATGCCATGTGCGACTGCATTGGCGTACTCTATTGCCTTTGTCGCCTTTTGCGATTCGAGAAATCGAGCCAGTATCGGTTCATCGTTGGATCGGTAGTGATGCAGGAATGCATGAAACCGTGTAGCCTGTGTCTGATCCTGTAGAATGGCTTTCAGATGATCGCTTGAGAACAATCTTTCCGACAAGGCCTCGACATTGGACTGTGAAATTGACGGTGGAGGTGGTTTAAGGTCATATGCTTGGAGTTCGTCGGAGGGGGAGAGGTCTTGGGTAGTGGGATCTGTCGGAGCCGGGTCCTTCGCTCCGTTTTCCGCATTGTCCTGATCGAATATGGACGATGGGGTATCAGATGCGTCGGTTATCGTAGACATTGCGGTAGGTGGGAGCTCATTAACATCACCCGAATCTTGCCCATAATTTAAATGAGGGAATTGGTCGTTAGGTAAAGGTATTAAGTTCGAGGCGCTAAAGGTAGATTTCGGCATGATTGGTTTGCTTTTCCAGAGAGTTTAAAACAATGAATGACACGGTTATCAACAATAGTGCGTCAATCGTCATGCAACCAACGAGCGACGAGCCGTCATAGAGCTACCTCGATCGGCCCCGAGTTCAAGCTCCGTAGCCTATCAGGATGGGCTGGATTGCACCAGAAAGAATGAACGAGAGGATCTCGTAAAATACGAAAAAAAGATCTTGAATGATTGTTGGGGGTATGCGCAAAGCCAAGCTGTAATGAGACACTTGCTGTTACTTCAACACTATCAATAATTCGCATATTCCGTCATCGCACTTACTCCTTCTCGACTCCAGGACGCGCCATCCAACTACCTAATGATATACCTAGCCACATTCAGCTTGACCCCGAAGGAGGGCCGGAAGGTTTGGCAGCGTGTTGCAGAGCCTTGCCCGCCGCTCTCTCCATGCTTTGCAGCGGAGGCTTGCAAGGTTGGAGTCATGAATGGCCAGGGCGAACTGCCAGCTGCAGTTTGGTACCGCTGTGAGGCCTAGGAGGCGCACAAAGACGGCTCTTGGAAATGCCACAATCTGGTGCGAACCGTCAAGAATCCTCGTAGGATGACCAGGAATGAGCGCCCCATCAAAGATTAGCCGATGCATCTGCGATCCACCGGGAGATTGTCCTTCCACCAAATCTACGAGGATGAGGTACACCAACCTTACGTGTGCGCTATGGAAGGCTAGGCGACTAGCCCAGCCCAATGACAGCTGTCGCACTCTCGCATCAACGTCATTTCCAGTCGACTGGGCTTGAAGCTTCGGCCCGTACTCCGTCTCGCGTCTCTCACCACGCTAGAATATCATAACTGAACTTTCCAGCCCGCGTCTGAAGGCATTGCATCTTAAGCCACATTTGTTTATTTTTATCCTCCAACTAATAACATTGATCACAGCTCGCGCATCGCTTCCGAAAAAAAGAAAAAGAAAAACATCAATCGAACGTGATTTAAGTTCGACGATAAGAGAGTGTTGTTCCAAAGGTAGGGGTTGTTACCGAGTACTTTGTAAGGTTTTCTCAGAAAGAAGAGTTGAGATCGTTATCCCAGGAGCATACCCTGCAGGTCGTGAGATCGTGACAAGGCTTTTCCAAGCGAGCCCTGGTCATGCAGGAGATTACCTCGTATGGCTTGATTTCGCAGATGCCCCCGACTTCAGTTTCGAGGCCTGAAGTTTTAGGGGTTTGAGTTGCGAAGGCTCTCGCTTGTCAGCGATCAAGGCTAAATTCAGCCGCGCATGTTCAAATATTCGCCATGTAGGCGCGATCCAAGGCACATCCGTATAATGAGTTCCTTGAGAGTAAAAAATGCAATGCTGGGAAGGAGACATATGTAGAGCGAACGATCCGCGCTGGGACCTACCATACGTTTGGGTGAACCCGCCTCCATTCTAGATAATATCCGCAAGGCCCGATTGATGGACGACAAGTCCTGCATAATTGAAACTTGGCCGTGCGTTAATGTCATAGATGTGGTGCTGTTGCTGGATGAATGGACAAGATCATCTGCTGGAGTTTTCCTTTGCTGGATGGTAGTACTGAAGAAACGGCCATGGAGTACGGAGTACTTGTTCGCTGGTAAAAGGACAAGCTCGGTAAGTAATATCCAGAGCATGGCGTTCCCAATTTGGTTAGGGGACGAGGTATACCGCTCATGCTGCCGAGCACGAGCACGAGCACGTGGAGGGGGAGGATATGTAGGGGGGTGGGGGTATAGGGGACGTAATTACTTCGTATTACGGGAAGCATTCGGGTGCGAGAGGAGATGGGATCCTTGGCTGAAACAGCATCTAATGAAAACGTCCCTGACGAGTTTCGACAGCGTTGAAATGAACGGTTGGCATTGCTCCGCTAGCGCGTGTGGCGCATACCTACGGAGCACCATACTGGAAGAAGCTGCGATGCTGCCCAGCTCAACTCGCTTGCACGACCCCTTTGAGGCCGAATTCTCTCAGTAATGCGGCTGCTCGGTGACTTGCGAGAGAGCCGAGACTGCGGTCCACGACTCCTCATCACTCGCTAATAGCTTGCTCTACCTCTAGGTACGTTTCGATCCATCAATCTGGCTATTTCTCAGCTTAGCGTATCTACCGAGTACCAGCCGCGGTGAACCTCCTTTTTCAGCCACAGCGACCATTGATCCTCAATGCATCCTCCCGCTGCGTGGACACCGTGCGCCTGACCACCGCGCTGGAAAATGGCAGGGCAAACTCTTCCTTTTCAGAAAGCTGGCGTGGAATTGCCTTCACCCACACTCACTAACCCAGACATGATTCTTCCTAATGGACATGGAGAACATTATCGCAATACCTCTTTGTCGTCTCTACCAGACCGCAACGTCCCCCCTTCGCCGCCGCAAATGCGATTGAGAGCGGCGCCGAAGTCGTCGCAAGCTCGGGAGCATAGAAGACAGCGATTGAGCCGGGAGATACTGCGCGACAGCGATGCCGAAAACGGATCTGGAAATGCGCATAAGAGACTGAGCGCAAAGGCTTCGGCTCCAGCTTTGAAAACACAAGATTCGTTTGAGATGGCCAAGAAGAGACTGTCAATAGAGAGGAAGTGGAGCGACGGCTCGGTCGAATCCATAAGCAGCGAGTTACTCGAGCAAATGAGGTGGCCTCCCGCACATGAGCCAAATGGCATCAATGGAGAAGATTTGGAGGACGACGAGTATGATGAGCAGGGGATTGCAGAACTTATAGATCGTAATCCCAATGTCACAGAGGAGGATGACGAACAGGAAGAAGAACAGAGTGGAAAAGAAGAAGATCCGTATTCGAGCATGAGCAGAAGGGCTGAACTCATCCTTGCAAACGCAAAAAGAAGACTGAACGTGAGTGTCTAGAATTGGAGCTGGACATTGGAACCTTCACTAACAGAAGATATTTGCAGCTTATGGAAGGAAATTTGAGAGGCGCCAGGACGTCACTTAGATCACCTACACCGTATTTGTTCAATCAATCTAGCCCAGATTCCACGGGGAGTCCGACATTCGCCAAATCCCTTGGCACTCGAGAAGGGCGGATACACTCGTCTCTTGGATTTTCCCCTCTACAGAACCACAGTACCCCAAAGCGAACCTCTTCAGTCCTCCATTCGGGAAGTCCAGGCCACTCAAGGAATTTCAGCGATTCGCACGCCCCTGTTCGTAGCTTGTCTTTATCGAATCGCACATCCGGACGAGACCCACAGTCCTTCACAACGAATGGCGGTGGATTGGCCCCATCATTTCTGCAATCAAGGTCTCTTAGGGGAACCCGCAGTTCAGAAGTGCTGGGGGACAGCAGGCGCCTTCATCATCCCTTGCGTAAACCATCGCTCGATTGGTCATCAGCCACTAGTCTTGACACCCTACCTGAAGATGAAAGTGCTGATCGATTAAACACGGCAGGAAAAACAAACGAGCAGGGCTTACATCGCTCATCCTCTGCCACGAATGATCTGCGCAATCAAATGCATTTACTCAAAGGCCGCATATCATCGTTACGTGAGCGTACAATTGAAGATAATCTTAGGCGCCGCAGTATGCAAAGCGCACGAATCCCGAGTCCTTTCACCGATGCTGAGGCTTGGTACACGGGCGCCGAGACATACCAAGGTCAGCCGGTCAATACAGATGCTGGTGTTGGTTATAGCCCGACCGAGCGACCGGGTGAAGATGACTCCCAAAATACACTGCACAACTCGACGGTTCTCGACCCTTCATTAGATGAAGGTAGCACTCCAGACCCACGCTACTCAAATCCGTATAGCTCTTTGCCTATTGATCCTCGTCTCGGTGGGCAACCACAGCAAGCACAGTCCAATGTTAACGTTCAGGTTAAGGAGCTTGATTCAGACGTAATGACACCAGGGGACGAGGTAGATCCACGCGCTCCGAGTATTACAGGCGAGACCGCCTATGAGGATGCGGAAGAAGGCATTGAAGACAAAGAAAGACAGTCTACACCTACTGCAGAGGACGAGAAATTTCAAACAAGTTATTTCGACGATTATGACGAAGATGCGGAAGAACCCCAGACAGCGACCCGAGGAACTTTCAACATGGGGCAGAATCAACTAAATCACCATGAGCAAAATCGCTCGATATCCAAGAGGCACGAAGATCGTGCTGACGCTTTTGACTACGAACATTTCTTCCTGCACAGCTCCATGGGTTCCATGAGTCGTAGTCGAAGCTCTAGCCAAAGTTCGAACGAGTCAGTGGAGACTACCAAAGGGCCGCAAGCCGAAAATCAAATGGACAGAGAAGCTTCTGAAAGGGGTCTCCAGAGCCCGCAAGACTTGCGCGACGGGGAGTCGCGCGTTTCCCATATTCGTCGAGAAAGTGCTTCTTCTGTCTCGACGATGGCCACATTTGCAACGGCCACCGAAGGAAATAGCACGCCGGCCGATGAGAAGGAAGAAGAGAACGTACTACCCGTTATGACTAACGAACTTCGAATAACATCCCATCATCCCGGAAATAATGGTACTCTAAATATCCCTATGCCTAATCTACAAGGTCGGCCGGATTCTGGAGTTGGAATTCAGGCGCGCGACGCTGGTGGTCAACAATCCCCTCCCACCTCGAGCAACCCACAAGGTCAGGGTGATCCCGCTCCAAGTGTGTTCGCTCGCAACCGGGGCTCTTCTGGCTCAGTCGTGTTTTCCGCCCCGTCCAGAATCCAGTCTCACTCCAACTCCAAGCGCTGGGTCGCCCCAGTCGTCACCCCAGTTGTGAACTCTTTGCTCAATAGTACGCGTCCAGCTATCAAACTCGAGAAATCTGACGAGACGAACCTGAGGATTCTAGTGGAGAGCTTAAGGGAGGTCTGCCTGAGACTCTCTGAGGGAGGAGATGAAGATGAGATCCGAGAGTGGAGAGGAAGATTAGAAGAAGCAAGGCGAGTATTGGACGGTCGGTCGAGACGGCAGAACCAATCGCTTTTTTGAAGTGGATATGTCTTGCTGTTATTTTTTAGAGTACGGGACGGCCCTGAAGCTGGGTTTCTCTCGATAACGTTCTTGATATCCCCAATTTTCGAGTACAGTCGATTCGCAGTACATTTTGATGAGATGCGATACTTCGGCATCATGTACCATTGTATCATAGCCAGTGTAGTAGTCGCTAATGCCGAAAAATTCCCACTGACTTGTCCTACTGATGTAGTCACGCTTCTGCATGTCTGATGAAGTGGTCAGGCTTCACCGCGCCGTGCCTATGCTCCAGAGCTCCACATTTTCCTACTTTGATCCGTGACAAATCCATTTTACCTCGTAACAACCGCGCCAAAGACGTCCACGGTACTGCTTCCGCGTGATGTGCCCCGCTCATTGGATACCAACGCCACACCGCAGCACTTAGTGACTTTGGTGTGGTGCACCAACGAAAGTTGAGATGTGTTCGGGGATGCTCGCTCATTCGTTCGCCACAGCAACTACAGCATGATTTACAGGAACAGAGAATCGCGAATGGCTATCATGGTCGGGGATGCAGATGTGCGGTGAGTCGACCGAGTGTTGGCCATCTGGGTAAGGAGAAATTGGAAGGGTCGGGACGAACGGGAATGGACACAGGGAGGGAGAGCCCTGCATCCAATGCGTGTTGAGGGGCACGAGGGGAAAGGGAAGATGCTGCCGCGCCGGGAATGGCCAATTGTGAGTGCGTCTCCTTCGGCGCAAGGCATGGAGCATGCGGCGCTACCTACCTTCATGTACGATGTACGGTAAATCTCGCGAGACTCTTTTTACGCGACCAGTCTCACTAGGTATCTGGACCTCACTTCTTGCCTACAAAAGACACTCGTACCAGATCGAGGCTGGCCACACTGAGAGGCTCCCTTTCGATTCTCGGTCACTGCGAAAGGCGAAGGCGTAGGTGGAAATCCGACCCTGGCCCAGCCACGGGGTTGTGTATCGATTGCTACTGTTACAAACTGCCAATCGGGGCATGCGATACACGTTTGACACGGACACCCCTGATTGCCCTTTGACACCAGCTGACGCCCGGCCGAAACAGAGGAAGTTGGATACGCGAGAATTCTGCGCCCTCCCTTTTCGGAATCCGGTCTAGCAACAATTTTTTTGCCAGGCCATTTTGGCGAACGTCGGTACGTATCCGGTGCATTAGGTGCCAGCCCGCGGGAGTGATCCTGTGACAGAAGCTTGACCTTCCCTTTGGGCAACGTCTTTCTCCCAACTTTTGCCCGGTTTCACCGCTAACGTCCACAAATCTGCAGCATCGCTCAAACGATTCACTCACATATCGCCATTTAGGAGGCAATTGATAGCCTTCTGGAAATTTTCTTTTTTATTTTTCCATTGCCATTGTACAGTCTCTCGCTTGAGTCCCGTCACTGCGTCCTCCAATGCGTCAAGAAACAACTTTTTCGCAAACGGTCCGATCAAACACCCACAATGGCCGAAGCAGCCGTATTCGCAGCGCGTTTTGTCGAAGGAACAATCAACGAGGATCAGACAGAGACCATGCAATGGATGATTGGATTGGATGACACGATTCCGAAAGGTTTACAGGACTTCGGAGAGAGTATTGACTTGCGACAGAAATATACAACAGTGAATATAGACAGACTGCTGAATTCTCTTGATTCTGGTAATCCAGTGATCGCGAACGAACACACAGCTCAAAGGCACGGTGGTGGCGCTTCCACGAAACTGGATTTTCAGATGTCACCAACACCCCGATCCATGAAAGGCACCCCCGTCCAGGACTTTACCACCCCCCGCAAACTCGAATCCAGAATCGCACCTCTACTGATAACGCTTCCGAACCCAGCCGATCCTCCACCATCATACAATGATAGCATCTTTGACGTCCCTCCCGATTATACCACCACTACCAGCTTGGCCGCACAAAAGCTCGACCATACATACCTCGCACCTCCGTCATATGCCGATTCTTGCAGCTCTTCAAACAGCAAGTCGCTCAATCCCGATCCCATGGCCGCGCCCAAGGTAGACTTCTCTAACCCGATGAACGTCCGTCAACATGTTAGCAAAAAACAGAAGCAAGCCCAAAAAAAGGCCCAACTGGACAAATGGAATGATGACGATGATGGGGGAGCAGCAGGAGGTGAAGGTGGTGATCAAAATGGCCAAAGTGGAGGCGGAAATGATGGAGGTGCTGGTGCCGGAGGAGGCGGTGACGGAGGGGATGGTGCAGGGGGAGGCGGCGACGATGGATGGGATGACGTGAATGGAGCGAAGGGGAAGAAAGGCAAGAAGAATAAGAAGAAGAATGCCTTCTCATGGGATGATG
Organism: Astrothelium subdiscretum; assembly: GCA_021030935.1. Lineage (NCBI taxonomy): Eukaryota > Fungi > Ascomycota > Dothideomycetes > Trypetheliales > Trypetheliaceae > Astrothelium > Astrothelium subdiscretum. The sequence goes on from JAGFMW010000026.1 coordinate 147,565, forward strand.
ATGAAAATGAAAAGAAGAAGAAAGAGGAAGAAGAAGCTAGAAAGGCAGAAGAAGATGCTGCTGCAAACGTGTGGGGCGATGAACCTACGAATGGCGGTGCCGGTGCGGCAGCTGGCGGAGAAGCCAACCCAACCGATGAATGGGGAGATTTTACACAAGCTAGTGGCAAGAAAAACAAGAAGAAGAACAAAAAGGTATTATCCAATTTATTTTTCTTAGGCACTGAATATAGTGTGAAGCGATTCAGCTGGAGAACCGCACGCGACTCAGCTCCAGATTTGGGGAATTGGCGCTAATGCATTCTTAAAAGGGGGCCGACCCGACACCGCCTCCTCCACCCGCGGAACCCGAAATGGCCTTTGACAGCATCGATCTTAACGACAACAGCGGATCGGCGCCGAGATTGGACTTGGATCTTGGTCTCAATGACAAGGATAACAAGTCCTCGAACTTTGGATTCGGTAGCGGCGGGTGGGGGAATTGGGGCACGGCAAATACCTCGAAAGGCTGGAATTTCTCAAACCTTGACAATGACAAGAAAGATGGGGACGACTTACAATTCGACTCGGCCTGGGGATTTGGAAACAACAAGAAGGACAAGGATAAAAAGAAGACGAACGATGGCTTCGACTTCGACCTTGGTAACCTGGGTGCGAACGGAGACATTGGAGCCGTCGTCTCGGAAACGAAACAAGATGATGATTGGGGAGCTTTTACATCGGTTGGCAAGAAGGACAAGAAGAAGAAGAAGGGCGGTGCACTCGGAGAAGTCCCCTTCGAGCCGGTTGCTATCGATGTTCCTGCCCCAGCAGCGCCTGCCACTGCTGAAATTGATGACTGGGCTTCATGGGACAAGAATGACAAGAAGAAAAAGAAAGGTGGCAAAGAGCCAACTCCGCCTGTTCCACCTCCTCCCCCCCCAGCTCCAGTAGAAGCGAAACAAGAGGACGATATATGGGCGAACTTCGGATCTAAGAAAGATAAGAAAAAGAACAAAAAGGGTGACTCTGATCCTATCTCTGATCCTGGTACTGAACCCACGAAAGGCCCTGAGTCTAATGTTACTGAAGATATGTGGTCTTTGGGTGGAAACAAGAAGGACAAGAAGAAGGGCAAAAAGGCGGGTAAAGACGATCCACCTAAGGTAGAAGAGGTCAAGACTGTTGATATTCTAGAGCCCGTAGCGATCACTGAGCTGGGAGCGGAGGCGAATACGGTTGATGATTGGAGCACCTGGACGATGGGCTCCAAAGAAAAGAAGAAGAAGGGTAAGAAAGACACAGCCACAGAAGCGGAACTTCCTCTTCCACCTGTGGTCCCGGTAACAGTACCTACTGCGCCCGCAGAGGATGACTGGATGGACTGGAGCACTAGTAAGAAAGACAAGAAGAAAAACAAGAAGGCTGACCCCGATCCTGTTGCACCAGTATCTCAGCCACCTCCAGCAGTCCCTGAGGCCCCTAAAGCCGATGACGACTGGATGAGTGGCGGCTTCTGGGGCACCGGCAAGAAGGACAAGAAAAATAACAAAAAGACCAAGGATGAGGACAAGGGAAAAACGATCATGGCATCTGGCGCAGTGGAAAATTCCTTGTTCCCCGATGGTGTAGACGAGCCCGTAGCTACAGGCGGTGATGACGACTGGCTCAGCGGTTGGGGCACTACTAGTGCGACCAAGAGCAAAAAGAAGAGCACCAAAAAGGATCTTATCGCTGCCGTCGAAGATAAAGATACGCCCAAGGGTTCGGTTGTCCAGCCTGATGAGGTCGCTGATTCCGGTGCCAAAGATGACGAAGGTTGGGGCATCTGGGGTACTGGAACGAGGAAGAAAGATAAGAAGAAAGGCCTCTTTGCTGAGCCACCACCACCAGTGCCTACGCCTCCGGATCAGGGCCTAACTCCTGAACCGACGGAATTGGGACACCCTCCACCTCCTGCTGCTACCAATGACGACATTTGGGGTGCATTTTCGACGGCAGGAAAGAAGGGCAAGAAGGAGACGCCAAAGGAAAAGAAGGAGCGCGAGAAGAAAGAGAAGGAAGAGAAGGAAAAGGCTGAACAGGAAGCCAGAGAAAAGGAAGAAGCTGAGAAGAAAGCGAAGGCAGAGGCTGAAAAAAAGAAAGCCACTGAAACTGACATTTGGGGCTTCGCCAAGACGAAGGAGACGCCAAGGGCGAAGAAGGAGCGTGAGAAGAGAGAAAAGGAGGAGAGAGAGAAAGCAGAGCAAGAAGCGAAAGAAAGGGAGGAAGCTGAAAAGAAGGCCCAAGAAGAGGCTGAAAAGAACAAGGCTACCGAAGATGTATGGGGCTTCGCGAAACCAAAGAAGAAGGAGACGACGAAAGAGCGTAAGGAACGAGAGAAGAGAGAGGAGAGAGAGAAAGTCGAACGAGAAGAGAAAGAAAGAGAAGAGGCTGAGATGCGAGAAAAGGAAGAGGCCGAGAGGAGAGCGCAAGAAGAAGCCGAACTTGCTGCACTAGAAAAGAAGAAGTCGAAAGACTCCAAGTCGTCGAAAAAGGACGAGGACGACACTCCTGCCAAAGCTGTCAAAGGCTTCTGGGGTAGCTTGGGAACAAGCTCTTCTAAAGCCAAGACCACCAAGGAAAAGGAGAAAGAGAAAAAGGAGAAGGAAGAGAAGGAAAAGAAAGAAGCCGAAGCAGCTGAAAAGGCCAAGAGAGAAGAAGCAGAAGCCGAAATGGCAGCTTTTCTGGATGATCCCATAGTCGCAATCGTGGATGAAGGCCCACCCAAGGATAGCAAGAAAAAGGGCACCAAGTTAGCCGATTCCAAAGTCAAGAAATCCAGCAAATCGAAGGAGGATTCGCAAATGGAGGCTCCCGACCCGCTCATCGATCTTCTGGATGCAACTGCGCCTCCACCGCCACCGACCGTTGATGAGACACCGGATGCCAAAAAGGCCGACGGCTGGAGTTTCTGGGGCTCGTCCCTCAAATCGACTAAAAAGGGCGCTAGTGGTGCGGCCGATACTAAGAAGGAAATTAACAATAGTGGCGCCACCAATGAGAAGCGCTCGCTTAAAAATGGCGACCCGGAGAAGCTACTCGAAGCTCCCGGCGCTGACGTACTGCAATTTCCTCCTAGCAAAGAAGGAAAGGGCAAAAACAGTGGAAATCTGGCATCTTCTGTTACTTTTGCTGATGAAGTGCTGAAGAAAGATTCTGCAAAAGAGAAGAAAACCTCGTCGTCGAAGAAAACCAGTTCTGTTGCGGACAAAGTCAAAGCGTTGCAGGGTGAGAAGGAAAAAGAAAAAGATAAACAGAAGAAAACAGACTTCGATTTTGAGGCTCTCCTTGTCGCAGACCCACCTCCGATCGATCCAACACCTCCACCGCCCCCTCCGCCAGTTGCAACCGCAAAGCCGTCGCTCAAAGACGCCAAAAAATCTTCCAAATCCTCCTCCAAGAAGAAGGATAAGGATCATTTCCCTGAACCTCTCGACGTCCCTACCGACGTCTTTCCCTCCGCGCCATCACCCATTCCCGGTGGTTTTCCGCTCGACGATCTGATCGTCGACCCTCCAGCCGATCCTGTTGACCTTGCTATGCCAACGGCGACCCCAAAGAAACCTTCCAAGACCGTGAAGACTCCCAAGAAAGACACCAAGTCTTCCTCTAAGAAGACTACCACCGAATCTCCCCCTCTTTCTCCTCCCGACGCACTCGTCGACACCGAGCTTATTGGTGCGCCTCTCGACGCAAAACCAGCCGAGCCGAAAAAAGAGAAAAAGGAACGTCCCAAGATCTCCAAAGACCAAGGCACATCATCGTCTTGGGGCTTCTGGGGTACAACACCGACACCAAAGAAGGACTCGAAGCGCGTAAAAGACGACGCTTCGCCCCTCAAAGAGAAAGGCACGGATACTGAGGCCGAAACAAAGAAGACGAAGAAGAGCTCGTCAGGCAAAGACGCGCGACCGGCAATCAGTCGCTCAAAGTCTGCAAGGAAAGCAACGGACAAGGACCCTGTGGACAAAGCCTCGCGCTCTTCGGGTTCAGGAGAGATGCCTTCGCGACGTGAAAGCGAACGTCCAAAAACGAGTCGGGGGATGAGCTTCTCCGGTCTGTTCGGAATGGGTGGCGCTGCTGCGGCGGCACAGCCTTCGATGGCCAGAAGACATTCGACTCGGGAAAAGCCGAGCCGTCGTCATTCTACAGCGGTGGATGAGGGCTTTGGCCTCGTCACACCACCGCCTGACGATGCTGATGCAGAGAAGAAGGAGCGAAGGGAGAGAAGGAAGAAGGAAAAGGACATCGTAGTGAACGAAAAAGCCGCAAAAGTGATGGGAATCGGGGCAGATAGCAAGCGGCGTGGAAGTGTTCGGAGAAAGTCTACAGGTAAGATATTCAATAAGCGGAATCAGCGTTTGAGACGATTTGGTCGGTCAGGCTGGAAACGCACTCGTGTTCGCAGTCGTGTACAAGGGACAAAGAGAGCTAACACGTCGATTCCTCCTCCAGTTCCCGACCCCTACGCCCTCGACGACGATATTGTTATGGTCGATCCAGTTCCTGGTGACGATACCGGTGTCGCCTCTCCTCCTCCGGCGGGACCAGCAAAGCGAAACCGTCCTGGTGTCTCCCGTAGTAAGTCCTCCAAATCGAAGCGGGACTCCAAAATCGACTCTGCCTCTGGCGGGTCCGGTGACGCTGTCCTGGTCGATGCCCCGGCTCAAGGCGACATTTTATCCGGGCCTGAAGACCTTGCCTTCGTTGAGACGCCCGCGAAGCGTCCCCCGCTCAAACGCGCGGCAACGAGTGCGACTCGAAAGAAGGAGGACACGTCAGGCGGGATTGTGCGTGGACTCTTCGGCTCCTTCAGAGCAAAGCCAGCTCGTGGCATGTCCGATGACGAATATGGACGTGATAAACGTCGCTCGCGTGCGTATGAGTCGGCAGACGAGCACGGCGCAAGAAAGAAGCGTACAGCGGCCGTCGAACCTGATTCCCAGAAACGGCTGCGTAGGGAGGGGAGGAAGGTGGAGCGCTCCTCGCGGACAAAGAGCAGCAGATATGTCGATGCGGAGGAGGGCATGACTACAGATGCGGCACCTCGCGAAGGCAGCGCGAGTGACGCAGAAGCAACCAATGCACGGCGCTCAAAGCGGAAGAGCGTGGACGCTGCTGGCATGAGCGAGTCAGAGCGACTGGCCGCATTGCGGCGCGAGAAAGAGCGTATCGTGCGAGACGCGAAGAAAGCGAAAGCGCGCGAGCGCGTCGAGGCTGCAGAAAACGATATCGAGGCTCAGCGCCGTGAAGACCGTCGTGCGCGGCGCAAGGAAGAAGAAGCCGCGAGACGAGAGGCGGATGAACGCCGTGCAGCTCGCCGTCGTGATTCTGCCGCATACGAGCGCCCAAGGGCCGACCGCCGACGTAGCAGCTACGCAGACAAGCCAAGCAAATCTGCTGACGAGGACGCCGCTCGCAGGATCCGCCGTGAAGACCGCCGCGTGCGACGGGACCGCGAGGGCCGCAAGGATCACCTCGACGTTCCCAACGCCGGGCCGTACAAAGCGGACGCGGGTGACAAGACGTCGTCGTGGGTCAACTCTATCAACATGGACCCGCCTCTCCCACCCCCGGACCAGGGCACCGTTATCGACGAGGCCTTCACTGCCCGTGAGGGCGTCGACGAGACGGCCGGTCTCGACGGCATCGAAGACGCGGTCATGAGGGCGAGGAGGGAGCGGAAGAGAGGCAAGAGGGTTGAGGAGGAGAAGAGACGAGGGGATGAGAGGACGATGAGGAGTGGCGAGTCGAGCGGTGATGGGAAGGGCAGGCGACGCAGTATGTATGCTGCTTATCCTGACCCCGCGGCTGCCCAGCCGCCCACACCGGCTGGGAAGAGGACGAGCTGGTTCAAGGGATTGTTTTAGGAAATTTGAGGGTCTTGTCAGATGGAGGTGTGCCTGTTGAGAGGTGGGAATGCGTCCAATCACTGGAATCTACGCGGTGGAATCTAATTCGTGGAGGACGAGGTGTACCTTCTGGGAAGCGCGGGAGCGCGGGATGAGTTTCGCATCCTTGGAAGGTTTGCAGCAAGGGCGGCAGGAGAGTGTTTGTGGATTACATTTGTTGTGTCGCTCGCTTCTGGAAATGTGTTAGAAAGCCCTTTGGAGGAGATTCAAGATTTTGGTGGCATAATGGTTTTTTGGTGAGTCGCGCTTGAAGTATGAGATACCCCCCTGTGAAGCGCAGAGCGTGGAGGCTGGCATTTGCTTGGATTTCAAGACTGTCGTTGATACATGTAGAAGATTACAATTTGAATATCCACGTCTCGTCGAGAACTTCATCCAACGTGTAGTCGAGATTATTGGACTGATCATTGTGACGTTGCCTGTACGTAAGAAGGTGAGGTACCTTACCCAGGTACTTATTTTTATCTTGGGTACCCCGGGTGGGTACAAAGTACATACACGTGATGCATGACCATCGCGAAATCCGGGGTCTGGTGTAGCTGCAACACCGCGCTTTCGGTTTCAGCAGCGCTGGAGCCAGAACATGGCACGTCTCCCCACTCTTTTGTACTTGTTTCTTCGAACTCCCTAGTATGACCGTACATACGACGACCACTGGTGAAGATGCGGTTTCTCAAGCCGCAGTGGCTAGTTCATCCAGGTATTTAATCTCGACGCTTCCATTTGCGCGCCAGTTCGACGCGACCGGCTGACACAGATTTCCTCATGACATAGGTGAAAAGAAGGACCATGAAGTTTACAGCTGTCATGTATCTCCCGATGGCACTCGGCTGGTCACAGCTGCCGGAGGTATGCCTTTTCCCCAATAGTAGACGCCGAATCGCGCTTTTGGCCAGCCCGAAATATTGATAGCTTTGAACAGATGGATACGTCCGAATCTGGTCGACTGAGGCAATATACAATATCGACAGGCCCGAATATGCATCTAAACCGAAGCAGCTTGCTGCTATGACCTACCACTCTGGCACAATACATTCAGTACGGTTTTCTGGGAATAACAAGTATCTGGCATCAGGCGCAGATGACAAGCTCGTGTGTATATATGTGTTAGATACGAGCGCACCGCCGCAACACTCTACATTCGGTCTGCCAGCCGTTGCAAGCCCGAGAAGGTACACAGAAAGCTAAGACGTCGGAAATAGGCTCGAACGAACCTCCTCCCGTCGAGAACTGGCGTGTCTTTCGCCGCCTCATCGGTCATGAAAATGACGTGCAGGATCTTGGCTGGTCTTACGATTCCTCGATCCTCGTCTCCGTCGGCCTTGACTCGAAAGTCGTCGTCTGGTCTGGGCATACATTCGAGAAGCTCAAGACACTACCCCAACATCAGAGCCATGTCAAAGGAATTACGTTTGATCCTGCTAACAAGTATTTCGCTACTGCGAGTGATGATCGCTCTATCAAGATATTTCGCTTTACGAGCCCGCCTCCGAATGCGACGGCCCATGATCAGGTGCACAACTTTGTTCTGGAGCACACGGTTTCCAAGCCCTTTTCAGCCTCACCTCTAACCACGTATTTCCGGCGGTGTTCGTGGTCCCCAGATGGAAATCATATCGCAGCCGCAAATGCGACCAACGGACCTGTCAGCTCAGTTGCGATCGTGAACCGAGGGACATGGGAAAGCGAAATTAACCTCATAGGTCATGAAGGGCCGGTAGAGGTCACAGCCTTCTCCCCTCGTCTATTTTGTAGGGAACCACCACCGCCGATGGGGTCGACGGAGCAGCAACCACCTTCGGTGACCGTAATAGCTTGCGCCGGACAGGATAAGACGCTGACTGTCTGGAATACGAGTTTTCCGCGACCGTTCTTCGTCTCGCATGAGCTTGCTGCAAAATCTATTTCCGATTTTGCTTGGACGCCTGACGGGGAAAAACTGTTTCTTACAAGTTTGGACGGCACTGTCGGGCTTTTCATGTTTGAAAAGGGAGAGTTGGGATACCCAGTAGATACAGCCCAGAACGAGAAAGCTCTGGAGAAATTTGGGGTCGGTAGAAAAATAGGTGTCGTTGAAGGAACAGATGCCTATCTACTGGAAGAGCAGAGCAAGGCGGGCGAGCTCCGAGGGGTTCAAGGCCGTATGGGCGAGATCATGGGCGATGACACTATACAACGAGGACCTGTAACAAATGGTATTTCTAACGGCTTACCCCCTAATGGCACTGCCAGCGTACCCGGAGCATCTGACCCTTCAGCTCCATTGACAAATGGACATACTACAACTTCTGCAGCAATCCAGCCGCCTGTACCACAACCCCCGCCCCCAGATCCCCAACAACAACGCATCGATAAGATCAAACAGCGAGTGACCATCACCAAAGACGGCAAAAAGCGCATCGCGCCTCTCCTTCTGTCTTCTTCTTCGGGCGTCGCTGAATCTGCCCTCCCCAAACCTAACCTCCAAGCCTCCGCTCAACAGCGTACTCAGCCCTCTGGTGAAAGTGCTCCAGAAACCATTCTCGACCTCTCGAAACCGTTTGATGGATTGCCAAAAGGCGGGCTCGGGGCGCTTTTATTCGGTAATAAGAGGAAGTACGCAGAGATGGTGGACGAGAACGAAATCACTCCCGAGAAGCGAGCACAGGAAATAAGCAGACAAGGCGGACAAGCAGCGGTAGTGACGAATCGACCGGAAGGGTTGGTAGTGCCGCAGGGCCCACCACAAAAGGATGATACTGTGCCTGAGTTCATAAGGCCAGCGATTCCAAACCCAAGTCTCAGCGTAGCGCAAATGCGTCTGGCAGTGCCGCTAATCCGCTCAGTCATTCTACGCCCGCTTGATCGTAAGAACCCACCTCCGACGTCTTCCGCTGACGCACAGCAAGATGGCGGAGTGGACGGGAATACTGTGACAAATTCCAACTCATCCATCGTTTTCGAGTGTAGAAACTCGACAAATCCACCTCGGACTGGAAGACCTCAGGATAAAGAACCTACACGCATAACGCTCATGCGCGGCGGCCTAGCTCAATGGACGGATTTCCTCCCTCGCGCGGTCATTCAAGCAACTGGCAACAAGCACTTCTGGGCCGCTTGCTGCGAAGACGGCTCCGTGCACGTCTGGACGCCTGCCGGACGCCGCTACTTGAACCCGCTGATCCTCGAGGCCCAGGGCGTGATCCTCGACTGTCGGGGCTGGTGGCTCATGTGCATCACTTCAGTCGGGCTCGTCCACCTCTGGGACATTCGCCGTCTGAAGAGCGGATTCGGCGCTGGGAGCGGGGGCCCCGTCAGTCTGGCTCCTGTCCTCGACACGGCTGTTCTGAGCCAGGGCCCGCATCTGACGGGCGGACCCAGCCTCGTGTGGGCGCGGCTGAACAGCAAGGGGCGGGTCGTGGTCGCGATGAGCAATGGCGACGGTTTCACGTACTCTCCAGACCTCGGCGTGTGGCAGCGGCTGAGCGAGGTGTGGTGGGCGGTGGGGAGTCAGTACTGGAATACCCTGGACGAAAGCGTCCGCAGCGTGTCTTCGGCGGGAGCGTCCAAGGGGAAGACGAAGGGCGGCGTGGCAGATGCAGAAGATGAGGATGAGGATGGCGACGACGACCTCGTCGGCATTGAAAATCTCTCGGCTGGCATCGTCCCCTTGCTCGAGCGCAACACCACTAATCAGACCCTCCTTCGCGGCCGCGCATATTTCCTCCAGCGACTCGTCAATACTCTGTTCTCCGCTGAGGGATACGAGAACCTCGAGTCCGTGGTCTCAATCGGGCATCTTGAGAATCGGCTTGCGGCGGCGCTGACACTGGGGGCGAAGGAAGAGTTCCGGATGTATCTGCTCATGTATGCGAAGCGGCTTGGGAGCGAAGGGTTAAAGGGGAAGGTAGAGGAGTTGCTTAGGAGTTTGGTGGGACATTGGTTTGTAGATGATGGGAAAAAGGAAGATGGAAAGGGATGGCAAACACAAGGAGAGGAATTGGGAGGATGGAAGAGGGAGGACCTGGTGAGAGAGGTAGTGCTGATTCTTGGTATGTTCTTTGTTACTTTCTCGTTATCGAGGTTTTATTGCGGAAACTGGCTAACACTTTGGATTTCAGGTAAACATCGCGACTTGCAGAGGATAACGCTACCATATGCGAGGCTACTCGGCATTGTGACGCAGCCTGTTGACGGGGACGGCGACGAGATGGTTACGGACATTTGAGCGGTTTATACCCAGCATGGCGTTCGGGATGTCATGGTATTGCTAGGAATTGCTTTCGAGAGATTCATTTCCACACTCTGTATTAAATTGCTTGCTATAGTGGCGTAGAAATCGATAGATGTCTTACTTACTGGAATTATAGTAAGTACAAAAGAATAAGAACCTAGGTTGTCGATAAGATTAGCCCCGAAAGCCTTGAACAATTTACAAAAGTAAAGAGAACCTCACGATACTCTGCTCCCGCGAATATAGCGAAAATGAAGACGGTGTGAGTGGGCGGAGATCGAGTGCAAGAGATGTTGCTGCCTGTAGGGGGTCTGTCCTCAGCTTTGATACGGAAAGGATGCCGCACCAGCTGAAGCCGAGAGCTGGGAAAGCACCAGTTATGCATGAGCCATAATTGCCCATTTTGTATATATTGAGCGACCGTCTATAGCTCAAGGTTCAAATTCAACGTGGAGTCGAGGTATCGTTTTCGTCCCTTTGCCAGTACTGTTTCGATTCATTCAGGGTACATGCCTAGATTTCCGTCATCCTGCAGGCGGTGAGATCTACGAGACATGGCTGGCTCGGCGTAAGATTCTCAACTCGTCTTTGAGAAACATGCCATTACCTAGAAAGGAAGGTGACTGGCCCTCGATCTAAAATAAAAAAGGGGGTTGCAAGCGGGCCTGCAAAGCCTCGGCTGGAAAAACTATAATGATAGAGGCATGCTTGTGAGGTATTGTAACCGGAGAATGCAGTAGACGTAGGCAACCAGCATGGTCGTCTGTATTTTGTGATGGTGATAGCATTGGCAAGACGCCCCACGATTACTCTTTACCGAGTAGCCTCCTTGCAAGCATATTTCTACGCAGCTGGTTACACTGCAGGAAGCAGCTAGATCTTTAATCGAACGTCGGACATTGTAGACTTCGGAAAGGTAGATTTTCGACGGTCAACGTAGCGGCGGCGCTTGTTTCCGTTTTGAGAGAAGATTGCAGCTTGCAGAAATGCGCGCGATTGGAGACGGATGGATGGCGGTGAGGCGGACGTGTGGAAGAAGGCCCGCGGTAGGGCTGAAAGCATAGGGCTGCGCTAGTGCCACCCAACCGTCTGGTTCGCCCGCTTCGACACCAACTTCATCCGTGAACTCAATTAACATAGCATCTCCATCGCGTCTCCATCGCGTCTGCCTGCCCACCCTCTTTGACCGCTGTGACACTACACCAGAGTCGAGCATATCAAACAGCGGTATGCATTCGTCCGAATGCGGTGCTCGTCCATCATAAGGAGCCATGTACTGGCCGCTGGGGTCACCGAGTATCCACGCGGCAACTAAGCAGTCGCTACAGAAGAAGGCCACCAAAACGGATGATGGCATCGATTCGCCTATCGATGAATCGACCGATGAGAGGTTTTTGGGCCGACAACAATCCATTGATTCCTCGGATCCGGCTATAACAACCGATGAAGATAGTGAAAATGAGAATGGCGCTACTGCAAAAGAACGGTTGTTGGCCCACCCAGTTGATAAGGAAGGTTCTTCGAACCTCCGTCCTGCTAAACGACTACCTCGTAGAGATACGTATAATGTAGACGACGATGGCGAGATCCTTGCAATGCGCGTGGCTCGAGCAGGGCACATGTTTGTTACTATCACTAAAACAATGTTGACGGTCTGGCAAACTAAGGTAGGTCGGAATCAATTCCTCAAAAAAGTATACGGACCTCTAATGTTCGGGATTGAAGCCGACAGTTGTCTTGGGCTCAGTTATTCGTTCGCCGCAATCTCTGCAAACTTATGGACTAAACCTGTCCCTGTCACTCAGACCGGATTCTTTGATCGTCGTAGTGCAGACTGAACTTGGGTTTCTGATAACCTACTCCGTGGCTACAGATCCTTCAGCTCTCGTTTACAGACAGCAACCGGTGCAGACAAGCCATTCGCGCAGACATAGCATCACGAATGGAACTGCTAATCCTGGCTTCGGCCATCGGGATCCGGCAGCAGGAGATTACATTCCAGAAATCAATATACGGTTTCGAATGGTCATCAAAATCGATGCTGGTATCGGCTGGGCTCTTGCATTGGATGACGAACTGGTGGTGTCGACTATTAAACCTGCAGCTGTGCAGTGTATACGCTGGACTCCTGATCAAAACGGCTCACAGACAAGCACTGAACTCATCAACAAGATGACGTGGATGACGACGGAGGGAAAGATCATTGATATGAAACACGATCGTCCTATGAATCTCTCTACTTGGGTCACAGATGACGGTAAGGCGTATGTTGTACAGCGAGTTCCTGGAACGTGGGCGAGTCCGAACCCTAAGCGGTCGGTCAGCATGTTCAAAGGCTATTGCTTTCACTCCCCGAATGTAGAGTCTGAATATGCTGTCAAAGCAGCAATCAATGCTCGCTTCTCACTGGTCGCGGTTGGTTGTGTGAACGGAAACATTGTAGTCTACACCGCTCGCGACTATGATGGTCATATACCTCTGTCGCATACGTTCCGTCCGGTAAACTCGGCAGACTCGTTGGGTAAACTTACATGCCTTACGTATTCTCCAGACGGATATTGCCTATTTGCGGGCTATGAACGCGGATGGATGAACTGGAGCGTTTTTGGCAAACTCAGCGGTAGTAGCTTCGGCTCAGATCGAGCCACCTCTGCAGCCAATGATGAGAGGTGGCTACTCGGTATCCAAGAGGCGTATTGGATTGGGGGCGGCTCCTCATTGCTGACACTCAGCCTTAAGGATGACCGGATATGGACGCTTGAGATGGCTCGAAGCGCGACAACTGGCTGCTTTTCTCCTGACAATATATCCCGCCCTCTTCTTCAAACTGACACCGGTTTCATGATTTACAGGGGTTACGATGTACCTGACCTGACCGCAATCTCCGTGGAAGCGTCGCTCTGGAACCACGTCCAGGTACCTACTGGCTATATCGCCGATCAATGGCCAATTCGATGCTCAGTCATTTCACCAGACGGTAGGTACGTAGCTGTGGCAGGAAGACGAGGTCTTGCGCATTATAGCGTCAATAGTGGGAGATGGAAAACCTTTGACGATCCAAATAGCGAGAATGAGTTTGCAGTCAGAGGTGGAATGTGCTGGCGCCAGCACATACTCGTTGCGGCCGTGGAGTCAGGCACTCAATATCAAGTGAGTCTCGCAATTCCTCGTATTTGATTGATTCCATTGACGTAGCCACAAGCTTCGCCTTTTTTCCCGAGAAAAGCGATTGGACGAGACGGAAGTATTATGCGTCGAAAACTTCGAAGCACCAATCATTTATATTACTTCATCAGGTAACGATTCGTTACTGATCTATACCTACGAAAATGTTCTTTTCCACTACATCATGGACGCTGTCGATTCAACAGTAACACTTACCCAAGTGGGTCAAATTGGTTTACAGGGAATTATTCGAGCACCGCCACGAGTCCGATCAGTGAGCTGGATGATTCCCGAGGAGCAGCTGGGTATGCGCCATTATGATTGCCCGGCGTCGCTTGTACTGATATGTTACAGATCATGGAGATCCTTCTCAAGACGTCGCCACAGCTACTGTCTTGTTCCTTGTAGACGGGAAGTTAGTCATGCTGCAGCCGTCCTCTACTGATCATGGGGAGCTGAAATATGATATGCGCGTGATCGCGCAGGACGTTGAGTATTATTCGCTCATGCGGGATCAAGAGACCGTTGGCGGCGAAGACGGCTCGGTTTCTCTGCCTCTGACTCCGGACGGCGGCCTAAAAATACACACAACACGATCCAATGGCCTTCGCGATTCGCTCTGGTACTTTGACGGCTCGTCGGTGCGAGTGTGGACAGACATGCAAGACGTGTTAAACTCTGCTTCTATGGATTTTGGGCGTGACCTCCCTACTGCGATACAGATCAATGTGGACTTCTACCCACTTTGTGCACTCGTGTCAAAAGGCATACTGTTTGGCATTGAGCCTGAGCTGGCTCAAAGACGGGATCTTTGCTTTGCCTTTTGGCGCTTTACGACAAGGGTAAGTCATGCGAGACATTAAAACTAGCGATCGTGGATTGACAGCCGTGTCCAGACCCACCTCTTCCTCCCGTCGCTCCTGCGACATCATCTTTCTCAATACAATTCTCCTGCGGCTCTTCACCTTTCCCACCAGTACCAAACATTGCCATATTTTCCGCATGCTTTAGAGGTTCTCTTACACGACGTGCTCGATGAAGAAGTCGAGACGTCACCTGCGCCGGAGAATGCTCTATTGCCGAGTGTACTTTCGTTCTTATCATCATTCCCTCAGTATCTTGACATTATTGTGCAATGCACCCGTAAGACAGAAGTGCGGTCTTGGCGAACGCTATTCGCGCACTTGCCTTCACCACAAGAGCTCTTTGAAGAGTCTTTAGACAAAGGTTCACTAAAGACAGCAGGTGGCTACCTACTCGTGTTGCACAATCTGGAAGAGCTGCATACCGGTTCCGATCAGTCATTGCGGTTGCTTCACCGCGCGAAAGAGGATCGTGACTGGGAACTATGCAAAGAGTTGGCTCGCTTTCTGATGGCTCTGGACGAGTCAGGGACTACATTACGGGAAGCTCTCACCGAGGTGGACTTGCGAAGCACGCCTATTGGCGAGAGGCCGACAAAACGTGATACGCACGCTCAGTTCAGCCCTACCAAGCTAACCGTGCCACCAGGAGCGGGGACGAACGGTGCGCATGTGTCTTCACGCGCACGAGGAGTGTCCTCACCATCCAGTCGGTCCTTCAGCGGCGGGAACCAAAGTCCCGACAGCGTGGGTGCTAATGACGGTGCGGCGGGAATGTGCACGACGCGTGGGATTGGAGACTACTTCGATCCTCAGACTGGCCCGTGAGAGACTCCGGTCATTAAGACTCAAGTCCACGGTGCCCTGGTCATGCATATAAGATTATTGCTTTGAGCTAGGCAGCCAGACGCAATGAATGTGGGATGGTCTATTGGGCCCACCGCTTTTTGAATGGTATTCGGCCAGATGGCTTCCGCTCCAAACAATGCTTGCCTTGAGGTCTCCTTTTATTGCCTACTTTGGCCCCAAAGACGAGCAATTGCCGGGCCGCGAGGCAAACAGCAAAGTCCGCTAATTGGCTGGACAGTTTCGAAACTTGTATAGATAAGGTATAGTTAAAACGTGTTGGCGGCCTACTCTGGGTAGTCGGCCACGAACCATGGGAATTACTTTTTGTGTTCTTTTCGAGGTCACTCAATCTCATGCTGCCCGGGAAATGATGCGGTGAAGATCGCCGCAGTCAGCTGCCTGAGTGAGAAGGTCTGGTAAGGTACGTACGTCAACCAGCGGCGCGCCTACTCCCCGCGCCACCGTTAAGTGCATCTTTCCCTGTCCCTGTCCCGCAAGCGAATGGAGGTCAGAGTATGCATGTGCGATCCTTTGGGAACCAGCGGGATCGCGGGGCCTTACGACAAGGCTGACCGCATTTGCTTTGCGGCTCTCAGCTATCGCCGTAGACGACTCTTGCAGAACACACCCTGCAACGGCGCAAGGCTGAGGCTAGGCATCACTGCCACAGTCGGCCAATTGATCACTCGTTCGACGAGATTCGCCACTTGGGTCCTGGTGGTGCGCATTCCGCATTCCCCTGTAACGGACTAGGCAGATGAGGTCTGTCGGGGAGAGCGAAGAGCGGACAGGCCGGTGATTGGCTTCGTCGTTCGCCTCCACGAATAGAGCAGTACGTACACTGTACTTGGGTAGCCGTGGTAGCGACGATTGCAGCACGATTGCAGCACGCTACGGTTATCTGCACTAGAATTCTGCCGGTCGTACCAAGCCAGGGTCGAAGCGCTACCTACGCCCGGCCTTTTGGCGCCTCTGCTCACCTCTGATTTCATTCAATTGTCTCCTCGACCTAGTCGCACAACTAGATAATATGACTCCTCGGACGGCCGCGCGCTCCTTCTCGTTTGTCGTAGCTGCCTGGAGCGTCGCGCGACTTCGCCATGAATTATACTCCAACGTTTTGTCTTGACCTCGAACCTGACGACGACAACCGGCCCCAGTACGAGTGGCCCTACGGCAATTCCTACCTTAGCATGGCCCAGCATCAAGCATTCTACAATCGACAGGCCCAGCAGCACTATCAGCAGGATCAACCGGTCGACCAGCAACATCCAAACGCCGTCAATGCCGCCGTGCCGCTCTCTGCTGCGGATGATTGGACTTGGCACCAGGCCATGTTAGAGATGTCATCCCCTTCTTCGATGAGTAGTCTAAGCAGCATGCCCCCAGGGCTGCCGTATTCCGCCGTGACCCTGGACGGAACGGACGCGGACCCCTTTAGCGATCTCCCACCTACATCTATGACTAGTGCTGGGAGCACGACTAGCACCATTCCTTCTTCTAAACCTTCTTCACTATTTACTCGTAAGATCTAGCAGCCCCCTCCTTGTCGCCATCTTGGCTTGACTTTTTTTTGATCATGGCAAACTAAAAATGTCAGAAGAGTCTGCCTCGCCCAGCGAGCATCTTGGTCCCGGGACTGGTCGGGGGAGCTCCAGCTCTCGCCGTACCAGTCCTGGCAGAGAAAAAGCCTCTCTGTCAGAGCAAGATGCATCGTCTTCATCCAAGACATCTGCTCATAAGGACCTTGAATTTATTACCGCCGGACATCCTAGTCAGTTCAAAGACAAGAAAACCATGAAAAAGGTGCGATCGGTAGTGATGAGCGACTATGTCAGCAAACACGAATCTCGCCGAGCTACCTCGACACCAACTCGGGGGACAAGTGCCAAGTCTAGAGGATCAAAGAAACCCAGGACTTTATCGTCCGAGGCCATTTCTCAGACTCAACCTTCCATAACTTCGGCACCTGATTACACCCGGATATCACCGTCGCTTTCACTACCCATCCACCATGCATTACACCCACTCGCTCCAGGCTCTTTCTCCCCGGGCGCTCTAGTCGTCCAAAGCCCATCCAGTCATTCATCTTCCTCCAGCGAGTCTGAAAGCTCTCTGGCTCACAAGCAACGAGTCCATCGTCGATACCAGCAGACTCTGGACATGCTTCTCGGTCAACATTCCCTGGCCGAGTTACGAACACGATCGGAACTCATTGAATTCGCATCGCGACGCTTCTTTGACCCGGAGCGACGACAGCCGACACCTCTATCGAATTTTCTTGGTGCTACATTGGATCCATTCCGGACAATGCCTCAGTCTTCGAGCCGGAAGGTCAATGTATCAAGGCTCAAATTTAGCTGTACTGAACGCTTGCCTTCTAATGAGAATACCATTCAAACATGGCTGACTACTGTGTAGGCGCCAAATTCTTCGGCACTCGATCGATGAGCGTGTCTTGGGTCCCCGCCATGCTCCACAACCGACTCGCTTTCCTCAGCACGCTTTGTATTGCAGCTGCCCATGAGGATGCGATGCATTTTCGGACGTCGGACTCGGATGAAATGACAGCCATCAAAACCGAGGTTACCCACCTCATGATCTACGAGATGCAGTCCGTGGACAATCTTGAAATCATGGCAATCTTAGAGCTGCTCTGCAGTGAAATCATACGAACGGGCGCGGATGAGAGTCAGCTTTATATGCATTCGCAGAGTATTATGAAGTTTGTAAAGCAGAAAGGCGGATTGGAAACGTTGGGACTTGGGGGTGATTTGGCCAAATTTCTTACGACGTAAGTGAGATTTCTTTGGCTCGCTTTTGGCATATGCGCTCGCGGCTACCAAGTGTCATGGCTTCCACGAAGGCTTCGATTGAAGTCTTGGACACCGGTGGGCAGAGGAAAGGCTATTTTGATGCTATTGGAACTCTCTCCTGTCTTGATGACATGGAATGTAGTGCATTGGAAAAACAATTGACTGATCTATCACTAGGATGACCTTTAACATTTCCGTATTCTGCGAAATTCAACCTCACACGATGTATCTCCAATACATTGACAGTTTCCGATTCCCACCACCCCCTCCTCCCAACGCTACCATTCCCGAATCTCCGCTCTTCTGTCCCCGAACCGAATTTTTCACCTTAATCCAAATCGGCAAGGACGAAGCGCGGAATCGGAGATGCAGACCACATACCTACGAATTATTGACTGAAATGCGTGACCTAACAAACCATTTCTGCGTCGAGGGCAAAACGCTGCAAGCTCTCGAAGCCAAAGCCCAGGAATCAAGCACCGAGCAATCCTTGGCGCAAGAAGAATACCTTAAGCAACAAGAAAATGCTCGTCGCAAATTCGAGCGCATCTCCTCCCGTGCTACCCAAAAAATCAGCCGTCTCCACAGTGCCTCAGAACCAGGACGGGATGAGACTAACGATTGGTTCTACGAATCAACACGGCTCTGCAGCATTCTATACACCTTCGCTCTTGCTAATCATCAACCTTTCTCTGTTGCCGCCCAAAATCTAGGAACGACGACAGCAACGGAAAACGGCCGACCGGTAGAAGTTAGTTACCCCAGCGCCATCATGCTCGCTCTCTCCAAAGCCGGTATTGATGACTGCTGGGCTGATATGGCCGGCGTCCTGTTCTGGATCTCGCTCGTCGCCGCGGCTGGAGCCCGTCGACGCCCCAGCACTCCCACTCCTCCCGCCGCCACCGGCGCTGAAGGCTTCTCCGACCCTTTCTCCGACCCTGAACTCGAGCTCTCAGCCTACGACCCCGCCGCTACCGATCCCTTCGCCGCCGAGCTCGGCGAGTCTTCTGCCATGAGCGCGGCGTCGATGCAGCGGCTCTCGCCTACACCGGCACCATCGACATCGACTGCGCTGTCGCCGCTGTCGAGGAGTCCGCTGAGGGACGAGGAAATTAAGAGAAGGGTAGAAGCCAGGAAGTGGCTAGTGGCACTTGCAATCAGATGCTCAGTATTACTGGGTTTCAGTCACGGGGTTCCCCTGATGGGGAGTCTGAGGAGACTGATTATGGTGCAGCAGTTATTGGGATGGGGCGGGCGGAGAATGAGTGCGAGCCCGTGGTGAGAGCACGAGCGAGCAGGCGAGTTCAAAGCCACGGGTCCACTTTTGCGACTCTGTGATCCCGAGAAGACTCCTTCGGTTAGCGGACGTTTGATGATTGGAAGGCAATACCTCGAGGCAAAACCGCCTAATTTAGGTCCAGCCTGGAGCTGAGGGCCTCTCAAACCTTTACTACGTTCTGTGTTGATGCTTTCTTTTTACGATACCATTTTGTTTTTTTTAAGTCTGATGATAATTTCTTTTCCTTTATTCGGTTAGATCGATGAGCTGTGCCCTCGATCTCACATGTTTTTCACGACATGTAACATTCTGGACTACCCCCCACAAAAAAGAAGCGGAGTGGCTGGACCTATCATCTCATGAATCTTATGTTTCATGTCATAGCGATCGCCAGTGGCGAACGTCAATCACTACTACTATCAGGCAGTCCTATTATTTCATACGAGATCTACGCAGCGAGTTTGACACATCTTCGTTGGCATTCTGATGTCCTTGTCTCATTTCCTGGTACATGCATTCACCGCCCTGACGAGCGTTTGATTGCTTAGTCTAGAACCATGATCATAGCCGCGGACAAAATAAAAGTCGACATTTTCAGAATGTCATTGGACAGCTGCAGCTGCAGCAATGGAGATGCAAATCTCGGATCCAACAACTTCACGTGCAGAGCCAATCGTTCCTCAGTCGAGGAAATCGGCCTATCCAAATGACCATACTGTCGGAAACGTCGGGGTGATCAGGTCATTCCCTACGCCCGACATAATCACTTGTCCAACAACAAACCTTGGCTCTATTGTTCAGATAACCTTTTCATGCATGCAGTCCCTGTAAATTGCCTGACTATCAGTCCCCAAAAAGGTGCCCCGCGTCTTTGTTCACGGGCCAGCGATGCGACACACCGCCCTCGCTCTCATTGGCCATTGCGGCCGATCCCGAGGTACTCAGGGTTCTTGAGGCAGAGCCACGAGCCAGCCACCCCTGTGGCTGAGCCTCGCGTTTCCCGGATTCGGCAAATGGATTTCTGTCGAGGATTTACCCAATTGGGGAAATGGAGAGAATGGATGATGGCATGAGAAATACAGACATGCATGGAGAAGCGGATAAGGAAGGAGGTGGGAGACTTGAGCAGCTCGTGGATCGGGGATAGGAGTTCGGGATGGGTGGAGTTCGGGATTTCGAAAGTGTTTTGCGTGCAGTTGCGTTTCATCGGATCGCCCTTTCTCAAGTACGCGTCTTTGAACTGTGAGCCTATGATTTTTGACCTCATGCATAGCAACGTGGATCGCATGCTAAAGTTCGAGTAAATGGAGAGTGATCCGAATCTTCACCAAATTGTGGAGAGCGCCATACCTAGAAGTCTTTCCATAATATGCTAAGAGTGAAGGTTTTGAAAGGGGCTTACTCAAACGAGACAGGGCATATACAGTTTCAATGAATTCATTAATGCGTCCACAATGACTCTCTCCTCGTTGGTAGCATATGATCGCTCGCTCAGCTTTGCGAAGCCCATGCCGTAGAGGTTCATTATTGATTCTAAGCCGTGGCCCGTGGAACGCAGGAGGTCCATCCCAGGAAGTCGTTGTGCCCGTTTATCAAGCACACAAGAGATAGATACCTAGACTCTCGTTCCAACTGCATCTGGGGCTTTCCGGGGCATTGAAAAATCTGCCCCTGAAGGCTCTGATAGCCCTGTGTTGAAAAATAAAGTGCCGTTATTATCAGCTTGTGTAGAAGCAGAAGTCGACGTGGAATGAATCGAGGATGGATAAAACAAGGCATTCAAGTACAATTCGCATAGCCGCTCCAGTGAGTTCCAAGTTCCATGGATTTCTTCAGTCAGTATTCCGCGGAAGGAGAAAAGACTTGAAAACATTTTCTTTCAATTAATCCAGGTTTGCTTTCCCAGACCGAACCGAAGGAGTGCCTCAACCAATGAGCAATTGTCTAACAAATGGAATCCTTCTTATGGTCTAGTCTTCCCAAAGTGGACCGTGTAGCCACGACAAACCAACAAATGGCCAGAGAAAGCTCTCTCCACATGACGAAACATGGAATTGGGGTGGTCCTGAATAGTCTCATGTCCTGGATCTCTGTACTCATAGACTGCCTCATCCTGTCGTTGCTGGTCCAAAGGACACAAGAAATTCTCAGCATACCTGTCGCTGTCCCAGAGGAAGCAAGATTAGCTGAATGCGTCCGAGAAGAGATTTCACCCATGTTCGTCACATTGAAGTTCCAACAGGAGCCTGTCATGGACTTCAATGACGATATCCGGAAGCCAAATTTTACCGAAAGGCAGTTTCGGTCATTTCGATAAATCAACGAGTCACTCTCCGAATGCGATTCCATGCGCAAACAGGATCTGCCAACCAGATAGTTTCTACCCAAAGCTCGGGAGAAAGCATCAGCATTGTTGTGTCAGCGCACTACTTAACGTAGCTGTCGCAGTTAAATAGATTCCAAGGTGTTGATATTGCACGCGTTGTTGCGTATCTCCACGGAAATTAGGCGGAGCAATTTCGCGAGATAGACTTTTTGAAAATAACTGCCCTTGTAAAGATTATTCAAGAATGATAGATCTGAAGGCGAGGTTTCAACTTTTGAGCTTTGTCGAGAGCGTAAGAAATGAGACAGTTTTGCGAGCTTCGCTAGGGTCGGTAAAGACGATGGGAGTGAAAACACGCCAAGACCAGGAGAATCGTACATACATGCCCCTGTAAAAGTTTCTTGAAAGCGTGTTCTACCTCACCCCCGAAATCTAGCTACCTAAGCTCTTTTCAGAGTGTCGGAGCCAGAGGATTGGAGAAACCCCCAAGTTTGTACGGATCACAGTATGACGTTGCAGCTCAGACGACGTACTATTGGCCAAAGCTCCGCTGTCTGCACGCGAAAGACCAATCACATGTTCATCTCCACGAGCCAACCCATCCATAGCTTTACACCTAAAGGCTTCAAACAGCACTGAACCTCAAGTCTCCACTTCCGATTCTGTGCTGGCCCTCTTCCGAAGACTTCTGTGCTCCCTTCCGTACTTCTCCCTGCTGATCTGAGTCCATCGAATACCAATCACTGAAACTTGACGAAACCTTCTCCAAAGGAACGAAGCGCACACGGGACGGATAGGATTTTCACAGACAACGGGCGGAGTCGCCCTTATGCGACGCCTTGAATGCACCCGTTAAATCCGTTTCTGCGCTCATTCTTCAAGAGTGTCCTACCGTCGCAGTGCCTCCCCTCTCAGCATCACGTTTGTCTCATCTTCCTCAGCTTTGGCTATCTTCTAACATTTGGATCAGGTGCTCCTCGTCCCGACCACTGAAAGCCTACTCTACGGTCGAGACCGCGAAACACAAGCCCGTTTTTCGGACCTCTGCAATTCCGAGGATTTTCTAGCCAGCCATGTCTTGCGCGTACCGGGCGGACTGGCGCCTTCGAATTCCGTGCGAGAGAACGGTCAACAGAGGGAGACTAGGAGTAAAGCAAAGCAGTATTCAACGGCGAATGGAAAGACAGTAGTCGTCAAGGAGACTTTCGTATACAGTAATAAAGGTACACCTCTTCTGCTACTCCGTATTTCGGTTTCTCATGACTAAAACTATGCAGGTTTCCGAACTCTGAACCAGGCGCAACTGGTGTACGACATCGTGTTTTGGCCCGATCTACCAGACTCACAACAATGGATCGTCTACTACATTTCGAAACCTCTCATAGGCATCTTCGAGTCCACGGGGATCACCTCCGCTGCGGCCGCATCTTTCAAAAGTTTGGTCTCCAACAACGTAGCGCCAAAGACCGACTCGGGTTCGGACGCTGAGTCTCCTCATAAGAAAGATGTCAAGTCATTTCCAGATCTACTCAATAACTTTCCAATGATTGCGCGACAAATGCTACCGGGTTTAGAGCGTTTATTCAAAGAGTTCGGTGCAGAATTCGAGAAGCCGCTACCTCCGATTCCATCATCGAAACCAGCTTCTATAAAGTCGCGCGCTTCGATCGGATCAGGAGAGGATGGAGCGCCATTAGCGAAGACCATCTCGAATAGTAGTACGCTACGGCCGCCATCATCAATAGCACTAGATGACGAAGAGGATGCAATGAGGCGCGCACTAGAGACGGCGGTCACTGCAGCTATCGACCTCTTCCAGATGGTAGACAAACAGCAACTGTCCCTACTTGGGGCGACGACAGATCTGACTGGACCGCTTGTCGAGCGCATGATTGAGCGGTACATCACCGAACAGGTCCATGATACTATCCTATTTCCCAGAATATGTACAATCCGGAAAGAAAAGGATGGTGAGCTGGAGTCGAAGATCCGACAGACGGCAGACATTGATATCTCACAAGTCGGCATTCCGATCGAAGGTGGGCAAAAGGGGAAGAGAGCACTTGCGATTCGATTGCGCAAAGCTGGAGAGGTATTCAGAAAAATGGGTGTCGCGGGGAGTCCGCAAGAAATGATGGATATCCTGCTCAATACGCAAAAGGCAATTACTCTGCCAGACACGGCTCCAACCTCCCAAAATCATGAGAATATTGGAAGCCCGGACATAAAAACCGAGAAACCGACAAGTGATCTGACAATTAATGCAGATACCCTTGTCTCAATGCTGCTTATCGTTGTCATACGTTCTTCGGTTCGCAAACTACAAGCAAGGATGTCTTATATGCGCCATTTCATCTTCATTGATGACGTCGAGAGCGGTGAAATGGGTTACGCCCTAAGCACTTTTGAGGCTGTCATTGCATACCTTGCAAAGGATTCTGGGGGCCTAAGAAAAGCAAGTAAACAGAATAGAAGACTTTGGCTGGCGACAAAATCGGGCGATATCAAGACGCTGAGGACCATCTTTCAAACGAGCAAAATCCCAAATAACGAGAATGCACTTATAGAAGAGCCTGACGTCGGTGAAAGGTCAAAAGATTCAGACTCCGAAGGAGAAGATTCTGCCACTCATGTGATGCATGAATCGACGAGTGGGACTAGCAAGAACGGAGATATCCCAGGGTCACCTCTCAGTAATAGTGAGCCATCCCAACAGGCGTCGTTATCACATATTTTTCCCTTCCAACGACCTCCAACTTCCCCACCAGAGGAAAACCCGCCAAAGACGAAGAAACGCGTGTCAATGGCGTCGCGCCATGCGTCGATCTCTTCAGGGTATTCGTCAGGTGGTTACTCGTCAAGGTCCCGGAGCCTGATCAGTGACTTTCTGGACTTAGATCTGGAAGGCGACATTTCCATGGAGACATTATCCAAAACACAAAGCCCCAGCAACGGCGAGTCTGTGCTAATGATGGCGGTAGACTCAGGTCAGGTCGAGAGTCTACGGTTTCTCCTTCATCTTCCGGAAATTTACTCGTGCGACTTTGTGATGAATGATACCGACAATGAGGGAAC
Organism: Astrothelium subdiscretum; assembly: GCA_021030935.1. Taxonomy (NCBI): domain Eukaryota; kingdom Fungi; phylum Ascomycota; class Dothideomycetes; order Trypetheliales; family Trypetheliaceae; genus Astrothelium; species Astrothelium subdiscretum. The sequence goes on from JAGFMW010000026.1 coordinate 172,083, forward strand.
GACACTCCTCAGTGCTGCAATTCAGCACGGTCATGAGAATATAATCGAAGTTGTGCTTGATTTTATCTTCAAAAACGCCCGTAGTGACGATGAGATTGTGTCTTATTTTGCACGACAAGACACTAAAGGTAGATGCGTTGCGCATTACTTGTTCAATAAACCTCAGCTGATACCGACAATTGGATCAATGCTGCCGTGGAGACTCAAGGATAAGAATGGACAGACCCCGCTTTTTGCCATGTCTAGATCCTACGACCATGAAAACTATACCTGGATGGTCTACAGTGCTTTGGAAGCAACAAAGAAAACGCAGGGTGATGATCAGATCCTCCATCTTGATGACCATGTTGATGGAAAAGGCAACACCCTACTACATGCCATCAACAACCCCCAGGTGACTTCTACTGTGCTTCAGACGTGCGATTCGGATGTGAACGCCTCAAACGATAAGCGCTTTACTCCATTGATGATTGCAAGCAAATATGGACGCGTTGACCAAGTTCGGGCTCTTTTTGCTGACCCTAGGGTTGACCTTTTCGCCAGAGATCTCCGTGGCCTCACGGCAGTGGAACTTGCCAAAGACGACGAGGTTCGTAACCAGATTGATGATCTAGCCCTCCTCTCATCGCCACGGGGAGAAGACGGACGTGTCACTACCGTCGTCCGATCCTTCTTCGTCGAAGATGCGACTCTACGTCTCGTTCTCAAATCCGGCGCCCCTTCCGAAAATGACACCATCACGGTTACTACCTGCCGGCGTTCTGTCTCCGACTTTCAGTCCCTTGCCCGGTGCCTTGCGCTCGAATACCCTGCCTCGTGGCTTCCCAGCATCGCGAATCTCCCCTCGCCTTTTCTCATCCCTTCGAAACCATCGCGGGCCGTTCTCCGTGACATCCAGTTTCGTCTCGATGCCTTTCTCAAGACACTGCTCACGCACCCTTCCTTTGCGACCCATGAACTCGTATGGGAATTCTTTCTAGTGCCTGATATCGACATGACCACGATTGGTGAGCGAAGTGCACGCAAAGCCGAGACGCGAGCAGAGAATGTCAAAGACGAGTACGAAGCACTGGCCATGACCGACGTCCGAGACGTTGAGCTCTTCGTCGCTCACGCACGCGATATGGTCCGCAGCATCAATTTCGCGACGAGGTCCATCGTCCGCCGCACCAACGCCCAGCGCATGGGCCTTTCTGATCTCCATCATGCCCAACAGATGACCTCTTCTGCTCTCGCAACCGTCGACTTCCTCCCGGAATCGCACATCAAAGCGTTCCAGCGGTACTCTCAAACCCTGCATCAAACCGATTACTCGCCCTTCACCCACCTCTTCTACTCGCTCTCCTCCCAAACGGCAACCACAGCCGCCCTCCTGGACGCCCTCTCCCGGCCCTCCGCTCTCATCAGTAGAATGCAGCACACCTCCCGCGCCGTCGACAAACACGCCTCCAGCCTCTCCCGCTCCACCCGCTTCCCTTTCTCCCCTAAGAGCGGCATCGGCATCGGGATTTTCGAAGACACGCGCAAGCATCTGGTCGAAGAGAGCGAGCGGAAGGAGGCCGAGAAGCGCGCGGAGCTGCAGGGGTTGGGGAGCGAGCTCAGGTACATGCAGAGTACGGTGGCGAGCGAGCTGAGCGGATGGCAGGGGGAGCGGGAGAAGTTGGTCAAGGGTGTCCTGAAAGAGTTTGCGCGGAAGATGGTGGTCGTGGAGCGGGACCGGTTGGATGGGATGAGGCGAGCGGTCAGGGGTCTGGGGTTAAAAGTCGGGGAAAATAAAGCGAGGGTGGATTTCGAGGGGAAGGATCAGGTGAAGGGAAAGACAAAGTTGTAATATTTTCGACGGCATACGGGGCGTTTGACCGGTAGGAGGGACTTGTGCTTTGAGCGAGGAGTCTGGACGGCGAGCTACGGACTTCTATCCACGGCGTGAGCATTTTCTCAGAGATCTCTTCGGGTGCTGGCCCGTTAGGCAAGCCGTCGAATGAGCTTAGTGAAGAAACTGATATGTACGAATATCCAAAGAAATTATGCAACAATACTTTGTTGAAAGTTCACTAAGCTTGCAGTGCACAGATATTTTTTATTGTACTCTGCGGATCTGGATGAATTGCAGTTATATATTTCTAAGAAGGTACACAGACGCTTACTTCCTGGCCTTCACTTTTTTTTTCCTGACATGGATTGGCGATTGGTAATAAGTGCGGTGCTAGCTGCAATCCGACTTCATCTTGCGACTGAGCGGATTTAAGGGTGGGGAAAGCCGCTGTCCGCCGCGGCGCTTCATCAGTCAATTCTGATTGGGCAAATTTTGGCTCTGCAGGGACACGGCACCCATAGGATCAATAGGATGTGTCGATAATAGTTTATGCAGGTCCAGGAAGGCATCACAGCTGCGTAAGGAGAGCCCCATCGGGTTAGCAACTATCCCAGCCGAACAACCTTCGGGTCCAGACTCATTTGCCATCCGATAGGAATTAAAGCACGGCGTAATCATAGAGCCGCCCGGAGCTGGGCAAAGAAATCAATTACGTGTCTTATTGTATAGGTTATTAGTGTCAATCAGGCCTACCTGCAGTTCCAATTGAGCGCTATATAAGACGAGGTTTGTCGCTCGAGATCGAGACATCAGTTCATCAATCGATATTGATATTCAAAGATACTTGAGGACATCTCCGACACATTCCAGCACTATCTTCCAATCTTGATATATCAAGTACGCTCAGCAATATGGTCAAGCTTGTGGGTAAAGAAGTTGGGCCAATTGGCTACGGTCTCATGGGTATGCATTCATCTTCCATCGCCCTACCACCTCGCCACTCACACTCATGGCTACAGGCCTCACATGGCGCAAGAACCCTCCACCCCAATCGCAGGCCTTCACGGCCATGAAAACCGCCCTCAAACAGGGCTGCTACTTCTGGAACGGCGGCGAGATCTACGGCACCCCCGAGCGCAACTCGCTGCACCTCCTCAACGAATATTTCACGCAGAACCCCGCCGACGCGGACAAGGTCACCATCAGCATCAAGGGCGGCGCCGTGCCCGGCACCATGACCATCGACGGATCGCGCGAGGGCGTACGCCGTAGCATCGACGAGTGCCTGCGCGTGCTCGACGGCAAGAAGAAGCTCGACATCTTCGAGTTCGGCCGCGTCGATGCCAAGACGCCGATCGAGGTCACGATCCGCGCCATGGCCGAGTATGTCAAGGAGGGGAAGCTGGGCGGCATTTCGTTGAGCGAGGTGAGCGCGGACTCGATCCGGCGCGCGGCGAAAGTTCATCCCATTACGTGTGTCGAGGTCGAGTACAGTCTCTTCTCGACGGAAATCTTGGAGAACGGCGTCGCGAAGGCGTGTCAGGAGAATAATATTCCGATCGTGGCGTACTCGCCGCTCGGACGAGGCTTTTTGGTAAGCAGAGTCGTTGGCAGATTCGAAATCGTAATCACTGGCTAATGGGAGTTTTGTTGGTACTAGACCGGCCAGATCAAGTCCCCCACGGACTTTCCAGAAGACGACTTGCGCCGTCTGTTTCCCCGTTTTCAGCCGGATGTCTTCGACGAGAACTTGAAACTCGTCCACGCAATCACGGACATTGCGAACAAGAAGGGTTGCAAGCCGGGTCAGCTAGGAGTTGCTTGGATTTTGAAGAGTAGCGGCCGAGAAGGGATGCCGGAAGTCATCCCAATCCCCGGTGCTACAACCGAGGAACGTGTGGTGGAGAACTCAGCAGTGGTTAGCCTGACGGATGCCGAATATGAGGATATCAACGCAGTGTTGAAGAGGTTGCCGGTCCAAGGTGGCAGATATCCTGAGCTGTATGCCCACCTTTCCGTTGGTGATACTCCTCCAGAGAAGTAGGTCGATAGTTCATCGCGTGAATAGTGAGTAGCGAGATAGCTATAAAAATAGGGAAATCGGATTTGAATAGATCCAGTCTGACAGAATAGGTTCATTGTAAATGTTTCGTGCTTAAAATGAGTTCATTAGCTCTGATTGATTGGGCGGGAGGTGGTTGAAATATGTGGAAAAGTGACAAATCAGATCAAGTGTAGTTAAAATGGGAATCGTCGTTTGGCTTGCGCCATCCGTATTGCAGAATTATCTTGTTCATCATCGAAAAAAATTAGGAGATATGGGCAAACTTACTGAATGCTCAATGGCCAAATGGCTATCTATAATTCTGAGAAAGGAAGATGTCAAAAAAAGAGTGAGAGAGAGTTGGGGCAGCGAGCAGCTGGAGTTACTCGGACCACGCTAGACCCCATCGGATTTCACGGGCTTTGGAACAACAACTCAGCACGCTTAATTCTCTTTTTCTTAGCAGCCCGCGATATCGCTCAATCCACTTTACAAAGGAATCATCCCCTGGTCTCAGCCCAGAAGTGTTACTATGGCTGAATCTCCGGCCTCTACCCTTTCTGACGTTCCCTCCGATGAGTTCCCCGACGACGTCAAAGTCGAGGACCGCAGCATTAGCGGCGACGCATATCTTGACCAGGAGGCCGATGCACCTGCTGAACGGCCCAAAAAGAAACGACGGACTGCTCGAGGCGAGGAAGCCATGCTTGAAGAACCGCGCGAGCCCTCTCCGCCTGACACTGATGTCTCCTCCGATACTGACGGTTCCGTGCCTGGTTCCCCCGCCTTGGGCGTGCACCAGGACGAAGAAGCCATGGGCGCAGAGCAGATAACCGTGTGCAAATGGGAGGGTTGCGATGCTGGCGACTTGGGCAATATGGATAATCTAGTGCAACATATCCATGATTCACATATTGGAGCCAAGAGGCAGAGGTATAGTTGCGAATGGGGCGACTGCGCGAGAAAGGGAACAGCACATGCCAGTGGCTATGCGCTGAGGGCCCATATGAGGAGCCACACAAGAGAGAAGCCCTTTTACTGTCTCTTACCTGGTACGTCCAACTTCACCTCCCACCCATGCCCCTTCCAACTCATTGACCACCACCACCCCCAGAATGCGACCGCTCCTTCACCCGCTCCGACGCCCTCGCCAAACACATGCGCACCGTCCACGAAACCGAGCCCCCCCGCCCCTCCGACCCAATCCCCAAACACCACCCCTCGCACCCCTCGCACTCCGTCGCCGGCGGCACCTCGACCCCCTCCAAACCCACGCGCCTGCGCCTCGTCGTCAACCAATCCGGCACCACCACCAGCACTACGACCAAAAAAGAACTATCACTACCCGCGACGCCGACGACGGCCTCGGACGGCCGCGACCCAGACGAGGAAGACCCCAACGACGCGAACAACATCGCGTACATGCCGGGCTTCCACCCGCTGACGGGCCAGGCCGGCTACATGATCCACTGGCCGGCCGACATCAACTTCTCGGAGCACGAGAAGCAGATGCGGGCGGATCAGCTGCGGCGCTTGCTGCGGCGGCAGCTGAAGTGGGCCGAGCAGGAGCACGAGGGGCTGAAGCGCGAGTGTGCGGAGTTGGAGCGGCGGATGCGGGGGGAGTGGGTGGGGAAGGAAGGGGTGTTGGAGAATGTGATGGAGGGGGAGTTGGCGTTTGGAGAGAAGCGTGGGGTTGAGCTTGGGGTTGATGAGGCGAAGGGGATGAAGGAGGGGATGAGGAAGTTGGAGTTGAGGGATAGGATGGGGAAGGTTGGAGAGGAGCCGTGGTGGAGGAGGAATGGGGAGATCAAGGCCGATGGTGGGTTGGCGGCGGATCAATCCAGGTCAGTGCAGATGGCGGGCACTCATGCTTCTGATGCCATGCAGGCGGATCCAACACTTATGGCTGCAAAGGAGCTATTAGAGATGAGTGCTGGGAAGGGTCAAGATGAGAGGATGGGAGGAGTGGCGACTCGGAACGACATCTCGACGAATGTGTAGGCACGCACTACACTGGATGCCTTATTTTATTTGACTTTCTTCAAGCGATATCCAAATGTTGTGTTTCTGCCGAATGCTGAATGGCTCGAGAATATAGATGAGATTAGATTATTTCTTTTCCTATTTCTCAAAACCTTGTGGGATCAATGCTATCCAAATCCTGGATCAAAATGCTCAATATATACAACGCTCGAACGCGACGAAAACAAATTCCCCCCACACATAAACGGCTACCTTGAGCGAATAACACTCATCGGTTTAGGCAGACAACGTATTCAATCGAGATCATCGCTGCTCCGCATATCCACTCTCAGGGCCCGTTAATATCGTAGGGCTCTGCATCGTCACGTCCTCCTTCCTATCTTCCAAATCATTCCCACCTCTCCTATTCTTCCCTAACACAGTGCTCTCGCCCCCTTCGTCCCCGACATAGCTGTCCATCTCGACGCCGATGCCAAACGCCCTTCCCCTTGACCGGGGTCCCCACGCCCACCCTACAGCAAGATTTTGCGAGAGCGGCATCTGATAGTAACGAAACGATAGAATAGACGTCACGATGCCGATCAGAGAACCGCAAATGACATCAAAGCCGTGGTGGTGGAAATCCGCGTAGCGAGAGCTGGAGATGTAGATTGCTGCTACCGTAGGTACGAATGCGAGCACAAGAAGATACGTCGGGGGTGCAGCAGAGGTGTTCTCAACACCGCGGTTCTGATGAACAGGAAGCACAGAATCGGTATCCTGCTGGTGGAGAGGCAATACAGCCGCAGCCTTTTGGTCTGCCGGCAAGGGTGCAGGACCCCGAAAAGACGGGAGCGCCGGGAGGCGGACGCCAAATTTGGCGCAGAACCACAGGCTGAGATACAGCAGCCCGCTCCAGCTCATGCTCGCGTGGCCGGACGGGAAACTGCGGAAGCTATCGCTCAACTGCGCCGAATCAGTCGTCTGGCAAATCGAGGCTGAGACGAGCGTCCACCGCGCCGAGAGGTCCTGGCCGAGGCCGCCGACGACGTGCGGCGCAATGTCGCTCAGGTCCGGCTGGCAGACGGCGAGCATGTGCGGCCGTGCCACGCCGAACAGGTTCTTCATGGCTTGCGTGATGAAGAATGCGCAGGCGAGCGAGAGGCCAAGCCCCATCCAGCCGACGTTCCATTCCCAGAGCTTGCGACGCCAGATTTGCGCGCGAGAGAGGCGCTTGAGCGCGGTCGGGCCGGGAATGAGGAGGATGGTCAAGAGCAAGATTAGGATGCCGGGAGCGACGAGGGAGACGAGGACGAGAGTTGTTACGGAGACAGTACTAGGGGCGAAGGGAAAGGCGATGTCGAGGTCCAAAAGAGAAAAGGGTCGTTTGTAGGGTTCGATGGAGTTTAAAGCCCCTCCGACACCTGCTACTACACTTGGGTTGCTATTAGCATCGCAGTCGTCGCCTTATTCTAGGGAGTCTGCGTGGAGTGGACTCACAGAATGATCACCCAATCCAGAATGTATGAAAACGTAAGACGTAATGACGGACGTCCACGAGATTCAAGGAAAAGCATTTTTATTGAACAGCGAGAAATCCTTCAAGGAGAAGAAAAACAAAGGTTAAGAAAATTTGATATGTAGAAATATGACGGGGACTGGCCATTAAAGCCTTAACTTACGCGTTCAGTCTTCTTTGTTCTCTTCATCTACTGCATAGAACGACAGACAAAGTTACAAACGTGTCGAGGCTGAGCACCTGCAGTGACGAAAGCCGAGATCAGCTAGCGCGGCTGCTCATTGGATGGCTCGAGGAAAGACATGTTCTCCGCTAACGTCAGTCCCGCCACGCACCCACCACCGACAGCACGCACACGACAGCTTACCTAGAGCAGAACGAATCACACGGTAGCGGGGTCAAGCCCGACGCAAATTTTCGAAACGTCGCTGGGCGGGTGGCTCTGTTTCCAAGCGCTGCGTTTCTAAACTTTCAACATACGTGCATATTCGTCAATTTTAACTACCATTATCGAATGGCTATGTTCTCGTCCCGTATCTGCGCCGACTGAGTCTCACTAAGCAGCCCATCAAGCCTTGAGCTCTGGTTCACGTCTCTTCTTAGTCATACCCTTTCATAGTCATCCACCACCAAACGCGTAATACTCAGTCCTCAATGCATCCCTCGCCGAAAAAGACTTTGACTGGCAACCATCCGTCCTTGCACACCTTGAAGCGGTCGGGAAGATTATCGAGCTGAGTCATCTCCTCCTTGCTGAGCTCCCAACCGTCCAGATCAAAGTTCTTCTCTATCCTCGATGCCGTGACTGACTTTGGGATGACGCTGGTGCCGCGCTGAAGACCCCACATGAGCCTATCCGGATGTATCAGCACTTTTCTACGTAGAGAGACGTGAATATCGATTTCGGACGTACATGCACAGTTGCGGAGTCTTGCCCTTGGCTTCAGCAAGTTTGAGCAGGGTTACATCCTTGTAGAGAGGAGAGTCGGTCGACCCAAGGCAGGAATATGCCGTGCAGTGGATACCCTTCGACTTGTTGTATTCGAGCAGCTTTGGCGAGGGGCAGTTCGGATGAAGCTCGATCTGGTTGACAGCTGGTACGATTTTGCAGCTCGGGTCAGAGAGAAGCTTCTCCAGATTCGGGATGGCGAAGTTTGAAACACCAATGTTCTTGACGCGACCGGAGGCGGGGAGCTTCTGCATCTCTTGCCATGTCTTGATAAAGTTCCAGTCCGGGAGGTGCTTTTTCTTGTCACTTGGGTCAGTTGAAGATGGCCAGTGCATGAGGTACAAGTCGACATAGTCCATCTGCAAGCTCTTCAAAGAACTTGTTATGCCATCCTCAACCACATGATGCCATTTATTATCGAGCTTCGTCGTAACCCAAATCTGCTCGCGCGGTACGCCAAAGTCCTTGATTCCCAGGCCAACTTCGTGTTCATTGCCATATGCAAGCGCAGTGTCGATGTGACGATATCCAGCCTTAAGAGCTGCTTTCACAGCCTCGCGGACTTCATTGGGCTTCGATTGCCAAGTGCCAAGGCCAACTGCAGGCACCTCGGCACCGGTATTGAGAGTGAAAGTCCATTTCGTATGGTTGAGATCTTGCTGATCAGCCATGGCGAAGCCGTTTGAAATTTGGTTTGGGATGTTTCGGATTGAGGAATCTTAGTGAAATTGAAAGGGTCAAAGTACAACACAAGGTAATCAAAATTTTTCAGAATTAGGCTCTTTCCTATGATTGACATATTCACCGTCACTCGGTGTGACGTCGGGCCCAAAAATTAGTAGACACCGGCCTGTATGGTGAGCGGGAAAATCCAGATTTTGGCATTCATGCTATCCCTCTATCATGATATCCTATCCGAGATCGACACGACAATCTATTATCTTGCAGCAGCTATCTCATCGGTTACGAGGGACGGGCTTGGTAGCCCATGCCGGGGTGTTCCCACCCACATCTAGGCTTCTTGACTTCAACTCATTTCTCTTGGACAAATTTGATATTCGACAAAGAGAAAGAAAGTTAAACCCAAAAAATACACTACGGTTGATCGAGAGAAGCCTCGAATGAGTTGCACTCGATTGCAGCGAGGCTTGAGGAAATAGGACGTGGCCGATTTTCGTGGGGCTGCGCGGTGGGAGTAACTATCGACCACGTTCATTTTTCTCAGGCATCGCAGCACTAATCCCTGTCGTCGGGGATAAGTCCGAACCCTAAAGAAACGCCGCGACTGGCTTCATCACATCTGCAGCAAGATGAGCTACAAGATGCAAATATATCTACATCGCGCAGTTGGCACGATCGTGCAGCTAAAAGAGAGGCGCCAAGCTCCAGCACAATCAGTTCGCCCAGTGAAGAGACAGCCCTAATGCTGCGAAAGATCCAAGTACCAAAGCCGTGTAAGCACAGCGCCTCTTGGTTGATGGGCCAGCAACGAGCGTTTGGCTCCCGTTTATTCTGAGAGCCTGCCAATAGTCATCAACAGAATTCAGCAAAATGCTACTCACTCTCCTCTCCGCCGTCTACCGCGCAAGATTAGAGACCGCATCTGGACTCTGGCGCTCGGGGATCGGAGGATGCTACACCTCAAGCATATAAGTAACGAGGACTGTGATTCAGACCTGGAATTTGTCGACTTACCGACGAGATCGCCTAGGGGACAAAGCCTATTGATCTAGTAGAGTGCCTTTCTCATGTAGCTGGCAGAACGGAGAGCGCGTGGTAGGAAGACTGCAGGGAACATCACCTAAAGCATGTCTTCTGACATGGCTCATCAGTAGAGGATTCTTTAGGGATATTCCGATAAAGGGTCAAGTATCCTACATCATTTTGAACCTCATTTGGACTGCCAAACCTCTCTTTATATACAAGATAGTCGAGAAAGTTTGCGTGCAGTAAGGGAAGGTAAGTAGGCAGGCAGCGTCAATGATTAGTTGTGAAGAGTTAGCGAGAAAAGTCACAAAGAAAGAGGCAACGAACGATTGTATTGTGTCGTATGAACAGAACAGGACTAAGGTGATATAATGGAAATGTAATGGAAATGACCGTCAAAGATGAACGAAGAATGATGGTGATGGGGAAAGAGTGTATACCCAAGCGTCAGGTGGCACGATGGATTCCTGGACAGATGGTAGCTCCGACTCTACGAGAAGGGCCCCCTGGATGACCCTTCGCCTCTGGGTCCCCCGCCTCGTGGAACGAATGGATAGTAAGGGTGACTGCCCCCTCTCCCCCTGCTCGAGCTCGCTTGAGGATTCCAATATGCTGGCTCTTCCGGGAGCTCCTCAGGCTGGTACACTTCATAATAGTAGCCTGTTTGAGGGTCGTATTCCCATCCAGCAGATTGAGCGTACTCGATTCTCTGCTGAAGGTCCGCCGTGTCGAAGTCGCTGAAAGAAAAAGTCACGAGTATCAGCTCAGGCATCGGCTCCAATGCGGCGGGAACTGCTACTCACTTATCTGGCATATTCTCAAAACTTTCAAGAATAGGTCGGTCTCTGGGTGCTCGGGCATAGACGCTTCCTTGATCTCGGAGAAGTTAGTAGTCTTGGTAATGGCTGCCGCTACTCGGTTTGATGCTTACATGCTTGCTCCTGCTGGTTGGCAAAGGTATGTTGGGGTCGGGCCAGTGGTCGAGAAGGGTCGTAAGCTCCCATCGAAGCTGCATGCGCTTCTTCATCTTGAAGTGCCCCACCAGTTTGCAGTGCAGGATTGTTAGCAGCATATGGTGGGAACCCAATGCCCAACTGCTGGTTCAACCACTGGTTGTTAGGTCTACCTGCATTTCCACTGTCTATACGGGACTGTCTTGTGTCGCCAAGCCGTGTCATCGGTGTCTGCTCGTCAACGTAATCCGGGAATTGTCTCCGGTCGAGTTCGCCACGACGGTAGGCCATTCGTGTAGCAGCCATGTCGGGCATTCGCGGGTAGTCTTGTACCAGAACAGTCATTCGCTCCGTTTCGCCAGGACGAATCTCGTCTTCTGCAAAAGCGACTTCATTAAGCCACGTCCCTCTCATACCATTATAAACATCACGCCTGCCTGTTCTCGCTCCATACGGTAAATGTCTCTGTCCTCGTCCTCTTCCACCTCCGCTTCCGCGCCCGGACCGTTTGTGCGGAGGGTTTTGTTTAGCATCTTGACCTTCGCTGGTGGAGCTATTGCTAAAGTCTGTTTGCCATGTAGGTTTCTTAGGTATCGAAGGGGGTTTCTTTATCTTGACATGAATGGCCGTTCCGTTCCAATGAAGCACAGAACCATCCTTGGGCTTCTTTGGACGCACCAGCTGGTTGTATTTCGAATTATCTGGGGCGCTCTGGCTTCGTGACGTTAAGGAGACAGCTAAGCTTTGGTCCCCAGAGTCGGCCGGCAATGCATTCACAAGGGAAACGATGCCGATGATTGCAGCAGCAAGGCCTTTCATGGTGGAGATTTCGGGACCAAACCAAGACTAATGGGGAATTTCTGATGGACGGTTCAGGAAAACTGTTGCAAAATACTAGACAACCAAGAGGACCAGCTCTTTGCTGTCAAAGGAAAGATATGAATGTAATTAAAGTAATATTGCAGATGCATTTGTATGAAGATAATCGCTCGATTTTATACTTAATCCATTTCTCTACAGGATGGAGAACATATCTTCTTTCCTTGCTTTCCCGTGTGCTCGTTGGTACAGCGTGACGATACGTCACAGTGAGTACTCAGATCCGTGGCTATTCATACGTAACACTAGTGAAGATCTGCTGCTAGAGATGCTTACTGTGAAGATTGTCTCATCGCTAAGATGGGATTTTATGAGGATGGTGCTTTCTTCCCGTCACAATGTCGAGCAGAATAATAGAGCTATGCATGTTTTGAATTTTACCGACCGTTGGTGTCTGAAACTTGCGCTTGGACATAGGAAAGAGATGAAATGCCAGATTGACTGTCTGGCGCACCGTCTGGGGGCCATGTTTCCAGAGCGATGACTTGTGTACCTATTGGTTGTTGAGGGTCCAGCCTAGGTCAGAGGAAAGTGTCGAAACGCCCACGACAGGTGTCTCGCATCTCTGCTTCTTCGAACAAAACGTGAGCAGTTATGGTATAAAAGTTCATAGCTCATCAACCGACTAGTCTGGAGTGGGTAATCGTTAGGCCTCCATCGCAGGTGATAGTCAGCTTCGAAAAGGCAAATACCTGAAACTAGCGCGAGTATCATGTACAAGGCCTCGTCCATGGCAGTTGAAGTTGGCTCTTGTTAATCCCGGCTACAACTCGAGAGGTGTGCTGAGGGAGAGACAGAAGTCAGATCAGACAATAAAAAGCAAATTTCACCTACCATGAGCTATGGTTAGTGCTAAATTAAGAAGAATTGGGGGGTTTTTCTACTCGACAAGGAAGTATTATCATGTTCAAAGCAACATTAGCTAACCAGACTTTCGACTGATGAGTGAGATTGTTGGAAAAGCTGATCTCGCTTAGCGTGCATAGTGCTATCGCCCGAGAGGCAACCTTCGTTCGTAATAACTGAAACACCAACTCAAGCCTCACGATGCTTCTAGAATAATCACAGACAATGTATACGTGCATATCAATCACAACTCGTCTGGACCAACTTCGAGCAGACCTTCGAGTTGGGCTGTCCAAAGGGTGTGAGAGCTTTGGTAATGTTTACGTCCCTGTTTTGACCTGAGGTCAGCATGAAGCAAATGCAGCTATTGATTCCCGGTACTGTGTGAAATGTCATTATCTTCCCTCTTTGGTATGATGCTACGTTGACTGCTTAGATTTTCTGGATCAATCGTGCGGCAAGTTAGAAGCAGACGGAAAGCGGATTGAGGCGTTCGACGCTGAGGTCGAGTATATCTTCAAGAACTAATCAGATTGATTGTCCAATTGTATGTGTGAGCTGACATGATAGCTTTGAGAGTGACAGTAACATCGAAGGAAAAGGCAATTGACAGCGTGACGGTACTGAATACATACCTAGGGTAATGCTAGAGTTCCAATGTTTTGACCGCAAATCATAGTGACATGCCAGAAAGGAGCTCAGCCAAATAACGTTATAAATCGTTCGAAGTCTTACAACTCGAACTATTACGGCATGACCCTCGCCATGAGATATGCCGTGTGGAGCCAAGTGGTGACTCTGATGGAGGGGAAGGGCTATTCGCGTACCTACACCCCGGAACAGGACTAGCCTCCTTCACGTCTTCGTCTTTTTCCAAAGCAGGATTTCTACATAACCCGCGTGAACATGTCGAAACACGCGCCACTTCCTCTCTTCCTTCACCCTCTAAGAACGCCTCAACGCTCAATCTGCATTCGGTGCCAATATCGTCTCTTTGCTTACTCCGCCCGCTTGCATAAACCCAAAGAACCTTCCAATCCATCCCCTACTCCCCCCAAACCCCTTCAATATCGCAACGCGTCTCCCAAGGAAAGCCCCGAAACTCTCGACGATGTCCTCAAATCCGAATCCGCGAATCCCATACCACAGCCTCTTGGCCGGCCCATTGGAATGCCCTACCCACCATCTCCAGAAGAAAACTCTGGCGTCGACAATCGCTCCTCCGGCCAACGTCAGAGTAACATGTCTACTAAAGAGAAAATCTACGACCGGCGGAGGCAGCTGAAGCAGGAGTTGTTCGAGAAACCGTATTTTCGGGATTGGAGTAACTTGAAGTACAACCAGGGTAAGACGTTTGTGGCGAATCCGCGGCTCTTTCGGCAGGATCGGGGACTCTGGTTTCCAAATATAGTAGGAGAAACATTGGTACCAGGGAGTTCACGGGCAGAGAATATAACACCGCTGTTGTCAGGAAAGGTGAGCATCGTGTGCGTGTACAGTAGTGAATGGGCACATGCGCAGGTGGAAAGCTTTGTAGGCAAGGACAATCCTGAGACAAGGGAGCTACTGAAGGAGAACGGGGATGTGGCGCAGATGATCGATATTAGTGTGGAAGAGAGCACGGCTAAATATTGGATATTGAGGCCATTTTTCTATCGCTTGCGGAGGCAAAGGGATAAAAAGGATTACGGAAAATACTTTATTGTGAGAAGAGGGATTTCGGCAGAAATCAAAGAAGCGATTGGTGTAATCAATAGCAAGGTCGGATATGTGTACCTGGTAGATGGAGAATGTAAGATAAGGTGGGGTGGCAGTGGACCTAGTTGGCCGGAAGAAAGAGAAGGCATGATAAAGGGGTTAAGAAAGATGATAGAAGAGGCAAAGAAGGCAAGCTAGCAAAATAGGCAGCTGTGGCTCCTGTAATAACTCGCATCATAACTCATGTAGATGCTATCTATAATACATCTCGACCAGGATTCCAGCGCCAGAACTCCGTCAATCCTTGCCGTCTTCGCCAATGGAAAATGCAAGAACATCCACTAATTGATACATACTCAGAAGAGCTGCGCGCCTTAGGAACGCTACCTGAAAAACAATAAAGCCAGGAAGCATATCGCAATGAATACCCCCAAGATAATGCCATCCCTCCTCTTCTTAGCCCCAATCCGCCCAATCAACGAATTAATCCCCGGCACCTGGCCCGCCACATTCACGATCCTCCTCTGTACACTCCCCAGCATCTCCCGATCCACCCGAAAATTCTCCTGCACCGCATACGCCTGGCTCAGCACCTGGTCCGCCACGCTGTGACTCCCTTCGATCCGCCTCCGCTCATCGAGCATGTAGTCGGCCTCGGCCGCCTCCGGGTCGGTGTTCGGTCCCGGGGACCGCTGGCGGTTGCGGTAGCTATCGATGTCCGAGCGGACGGAGGAGAGCAGGTTGGCCCGGTTGCGGGACTCGGCGATCTGCGATTTGAGCCGGTTGAGCTCGCGGCGGTGGTCCAGCAGGATCTCGCGGTGGCGGCTGAGGTTGTTTTGCTTGAGGGCGGATGAGGTGAGGGTGCTTTCGGAGTCGAGGAGGCGGGTGAGTTGGGCGAGGAGGGATTCGCGCTGAATGGTGAGACATGAGGTTAGAGTGCGGCTTCTGGGAAAGATTGGGTCGAGAGGATAGGTACTTTTTCAAGAATGTCGCTAAGTTGAGCTTCTGTTCGTTCTTCTTCTTCTGTGGGTTTGGCGGGGAGATTGCTCATGGAGGCGTATTGGGAGTATCTGTGGAATAACGACTCTGTCTGTGTAGGCACACATTTAGCACATGGCTTTCCAAATGGCTTATAAAGCTGGGGCTCACTTGAGTCTCGAGTGATCGCGCCTGCTGACGCAACTGCGCCCATCCTCCGCCCGACGAAGCCATGATGTTTTTATTTGTTCTTGCTAAGCAGCTGTAACGCATCTACTTTACGGTCACCACGACGTTGCCTACCGCGCGGATAACAAACCAATCACAGCCCTTTGGCGGCTGATCGTCGGCACAATCCCATGCTGCGTCTCCGCCCGCACACCATCCAAAATTGAATCACTACCGACTTAATTGATACAACCATTGTCAACGTCGCCATTCCGTAGCGTCTCACGATGGTAGCTGCCCTGTCTCACATAGGATCTCGATTTCAAAAAGCTTACCGTTGTTGCAGGCACCATCAGAGAACCGCGTCAAAGCCGCCCAGCTCTGGGGCAAGAATAAAGATGAACTCAAATCCGAACTCGAGCGGCTCAAGAGCAATCTCGTTACATTACGCACGCAGAAGATCGCCGGCGGTGCATCTTCTAAGCTTAACCAAATGTACAGTGTCCCATCTTCATCCTTGGCAGTCCCCCAATCCCAGCAGGACGGATGGAGACTGACAATGTATTTTCTTACAGTCATGACGTGCGGAAATCTATTGCCAGAGTCTTAACGGTCATCAATGCGAACCAACGTCACCAGCTTCGCCTATACTACAAGAACAAGAAGTACCTTCCACTCGATTTGCGACCGAAGCAGACGCGGGCGATGCGGAGGCGATTAACGAAGGAGGAGGCAAGCCGGATTTCGGAAAAACAGCGAAAGAGGCAGTCTCATTTTCCGCAGAGGAATTATGCTGTCAAGGCATGAACGAGTGCTACTCTTCTTAGACGACGGAATTGGAGGCTGATCACTGCCCACAGGCGTAACGCTGGAAGGGCATAGGGATATGGGTTTCGGGGATCATGCATTTGCAATTGGCTCCATTGATGTACACAACCAAGCGAGTTAACCAAAGCTATCGAATTATTCAAACGTTTCCGCTGTCCCGCCTCTCCTCGTGTGTATCCAAGATACAGCCGAACGATGTACCGCTTACACAAAATTGCGGCGAAAATAGTCCCGACGTCAAGATTTGCTAATGTGAGAGTGATTTTGAGTAGGACGTGATATGTACCGAAAACATAACTTCAATATGTAAGGTTGCTGTTATAGCGTAGCGCCCACAGAAATGCTCCACGATATCCACCACAGATGCTAACAACGCCTGTCAACTTCTCCCATCCCATCTTCCATGACACATACCCGTAACATCGTAAATCGCTTTTTGTCTTCTTCCAGAGCCGCAAAACGCCTAAGCAAACATGATATTCAGCCCCCATCATAACCATGCCTAAGCCCGTAGGCCAGTGACTCATTCCAGCCAAGCTCTTCCTGCTTTGTCCCTCAAAACTCCGACAATATTCAACGAGAGAGCCACTCAGTCAATGTCCTCGTAATTCAATCCAGCTCAAACCCCAAGCAACAACCTCGCAACCCATTTCCCCTCCCAACACCTCGCATCCCCCTCTTTCCACTCCGCCTCAGCGCGCGATCGCAACCACTCCGCACTCACCCCACCACCCCCACCTCCTCCCTCCGCATCGGTCCTCGTCCCCTCCCCCAGACTCTCCAACCACTCCTTCACCAGCCCGTCCGAGCCCGCACCCGCCTGCGGCGTCCCCCCTCCCCCTCCACTCGTCCTCCTCGCTTCCGGCTCGCCCACGCCATTAGCTCCACCCGCCAACGTCGGCGTGCTCGGCTGGTCCACGGCGACGAGCTTGGTGCGCGGCGGCGCGGGCGAAGACGGGGACGACGACGACAACAACAACGCCGCTGCGGTGGGATCGGGTCGGGTCTTGGGCGGCAGGCCGCGCATCTTGAGGAGCATGTAGAGGATCTCGGCGAAGCGCTCGCCCTGGTGGATGTAGTATGCCGGCGGACGGTCGAGCGGGTAGCGGGGGAGGGCGGAGCGTGAGGGGGCGGGACTGGTGGTGGGAGGGTTGTGAGAGGGAGAGGAGTAAGGAGCTGCTGTTTCTGCGGTGCGGAAAGGCGAGGATTGGGAAGGTTGAGGCTGTAGCGGGGATGAGGGAGGATTAGGATTAGAGTTAGGAGTCTCCAGAGTGCTGTCCGTCATTTCAGTGTCAGGATTCGCAGCGGGGATGCCATTTGTAGGAGTGACGGGAGGTCGTGATTGCTGGGTGGGTTGTGGAGCTGAGGACGGAGAGGTGTTTGCAGCAGCGAGGAGCTGCTGTGCGATCTCACGATCAGATTGAGGGATATGCTCGAGATTTTCGGATGAAGATCCATTCTGCAGAGGTGTCTCATGTACCGAGTTTGAAACCATTCCATTCTCGTTTACAGCTTCATAATGTGGGGTGGCATTTGGATCTTCCCAGCCTTTGAAGAGAGTTGCAACGCGTTCGATGCAAGCCAGTAGAATGACGGCGGCGAGGAAGGTAGAGAAGGGAGATGAGTAATGCCGTTGCAAAAGCCGTTTTTCGAGCTCGTTCAGAGCGCTTTTGCAGAGGGTAGAACAGCGCTTCTCAGTCGCAGCAGCGAGTTGCGAAGAGATGAGGCGATGTGATGGTAAGTCAGACGGTATAGGTTGAGTGGAGGAGTAGGATGATTCCGAGGTATTTTCTGGCGAGATGTATTGACCTCGAACAGGAGCAGGTTGAGGAGGCGATACTGGATTGTAGAAAATATTCCACGAAGTCGCGGTGTCGGTGAGGATTTGCGTACTCACCCAGAGCTCGAGTGCTCTTTGTAAAAGTGTGTCCTAGACTTCCATCAGCGATTGTGTACGCTGAGGTGTTGGAGATGACTTACACTTTGCTCTTGCACTAGTCGCTGAGCTATCAACAGCGTGGGCTTCATGAAAGCGGACTGCTCGCGCTCAAAGAATGTAGATGCAAGGTCCCTCAAGTATAGCTCAATCTTGCCGCCCAAGTCGTCTGCTTCTGCGTCAAGCATCTCAAGGTTTGACCCATCAGCTGCGATTCCAACTGGAGCAAGTAATGCTGGATCAATATCAGATTGGGCCAATTTGTGGCTTCTAGCACCCTGAAAAGAGGCCGCGACTCCAACATCCGGAAAGTGGGTGGCCTCCAATCGACCTTGCGATTGTTGAAAAGCCGTCAGGGCCTTGGCGCGGTTGACATCGTGAAACGCTAATACAGCATGTAGGCCAGTCGAGTACAGATTGAACTCTTCAGCTATCCGGGTGCGAATACAAGGCGACTTCCATAATCTTGCGCTCTCAACATTGACACAAGTACTGCAAGGGTCTTCTCCTGAACAAGGCTTCTTCAACATCCTACACCTTATACAAGCTCCTCGTTTTCGCACATCCTGTACTTCTTTGCGTCTGTGATCGGAAAATCTCCCTCTTACCTTCGGTTTTTGTCTCGTATGTGTCATACTGATCTCCGGAAACGGTAGCTGATGTTGATGTGGATTCATCGCAATTGGTCTTGGGTAGGCCGCGACTCCATTACGTAATAATTCCGCCAGCGCATTTTGACTCTGGTCACCCTGCTGTAGTTGGGGATCTATATTCGAAGCCCAATTTGGTCGCTGTCCGAAAAACTTATCCGTTATCGCACTGTCTGATTCACCTTCGGCCTGCCCTATAGGCTCTGGATCTACGGTGAGACTTGAGTTTGACGCCATCTGCGCCTGAAGCTCTTGCGCTGCAGATGCTGCGATCTCTAGGGGCGACGGAACCATTGGCGCAGTCGGTGCAACTCCGGGGGCAGCACTCGTGACAGCAGGGTGGGGCGAGCTTGATTGCGGGGGTTCCTCGTACATGTGCGTATTCTGTGCTTCTGGGCCATTTTGGCCTAATACAATGTAAGCATCCACGGGCACCGTTATTGCCTCGTCAGACCCACCATTTCTGGGAGCGCCAGTTTCATTTTCTACACCTTGTGGTGGGGGTTCTTGGACTAGGAAATCTTCCGGCATGAATCCTGGCTGCATGCCATTGTCTTGTCCGGGCGTTCGCCTCCCATCTCCTCCATTCACGTGGTCAGTGGGTGGTCTGCCGGAAAGGTGGAGATGTTGCTGTCGCGAGACCTCTGCCAAGGTCTCGAGGGCCGACATCTCGTGCTTAGGCGCAGACGCATAGCCCAGGTCCACGGACTGAGCACTATTGATTCCATTATGTGGGTCATTTGTAGAGTTGTCATTCTCGTTAGCCTTTGTAGGGGTTTGGACGGTACGAGGTACTTCGTGCGCGCGGAGAGAAATTTCAGTGCGTTGTTGGACGCTAAGACAGGGACATCGCTTGACGAGGTGGTTGATTAAAGTGTCTATTCTTCCTTTGGGGAACTGCGCATGAAGATTTAAACCTTATTCTGCCGGCTCTCCGAACAGATGGGGTCGGCGGCGTACCTTTTCACCGCATGAGCGGCAAGTATGCTGATAGCGATTGCTTGCATCCTCGAGCTTTTGACCTCGTTCAAAATATTCATTGATGATCGGATTCGGCTTGCGACCCATATTTCCAGGTAAGCTAGATGTGACCACTGGCACTACCAGCCCCACGGCTGTTCATCGACACAGCGAGAGCGTAAAGGTGGGTTGGCAAAATGAGAGGCAGAATGAATCGCCGCGTCCACCGCCAGAGATTTTCGAGGCGGAATGACGAAAGCGGTATAGACGTGTGACTAAGCTGTCCGTCACTCCTGTCGCTCAACGAAAATCAGCTGCTCAAGTTCTTAACCATGCGCAAATTACGGAATGCTCTATAACGTACGGACAAATCTCGAGAATCAGACTATGGAAATTCCTTACAGATTTGGCAATCGGCATGTTATTAGACTCTGGTCAAGTGAATGCATAAATCGCATTCGAGAATCAAGATTCTAAGACTCACTTCGAAAATTTTCATAATAGAATTGTGGCTAAATGCGGACTGTCCGACTAAACTATATACATATCAAGACAATAATCCAGTGCTGAAGCTCTAAGTTCGGGATGCAGCCAACGCAGTTCCAGCTTGTGGGCGTTGTAATAGTGCCGCTATGCTTTCTTGCTCTGCTTTCCTCTTCTGCTCACAGATCCAATATATCCGGCCCCATTTCCCTCAATCCCAATTCCTTCTTCCTCAAACCTCTCATGTCCTAGCGCGACGACTTTGATTCCGTTGCCAAATCCAACCGCCACCGACCGTTGTCCGAGTCTGCAAATCGGGCCCGCACTGGCGACAAGGAGAGGATCGGATTCATCGGCAGGCGTAGGCGAAGGGTGTAGAGGTGTTGTGTAAAAGTCGCCAGAGGTAGATAGAGTATACGCTTCCCAATCCTCATTGTCGTGCCGCCGAGCTCGCGTTGAAAGTTCTGCGTCATGTTTGCGGCTGCGTAAAGTATGCAAGAACCTTGTGGTGTCCTTCGTGAACCCCGCACTCTTAGTCGTCTCGGAAAAGGATTTTACAGTTGGAGGGCGCTTGCGAATACCGAGGATGGCCTGCGCATTACACGACTCCCAGACACCTGAATCCTCGATCCAGTGAAGCGATTCTACTGCATGTGCGAAGCCTCTACATGCCTGGCTATCCTGTTGAATGCCAGACTGTAGACATATGGATGCATTCAGTCCTTCTCCAGCAGTGAAGGTGTGCATGATGCATTTTCCCGTTTCGCTTTCAGTATAAGCGACCGAGAAGGATTGCACAGCTAATCCATTGCAATTCGAGCATTTGCGTCGGTGCGAATGTAAGACGCGAAGTGATCCCTGTTTTGCTTGACCAATTTGAAAAGTATGAAGAACAGCCAATGGGTCGAGGAGCACTAGGGATACCTCGCAAAGCTTTTTAGCAGCAAGGATGTTGATTGCTGGTGCGGACACAATGTTCTTGACTCGGGCAAACTTTACGTTGTGCACGATGGCCGGTCCAAAGGGTCGGATTTCGGTAGAGATCCAGTCGGATTCTGGCCTGGATGCAAGGTGCATGCATCCATTCCGTGACACCGCGGCCAATCTGAGTGGTACGCTTTTGGAGCAGTCCAAAACCGCTACGCTTGAAAGGGGACTGTCGCAAAGTCGCGCGGTTTGATAATGACGAAGTTGGAAGTCCAACTCGGTCAGAATACCATCCGTTGCGACAATGAGCAGTCGCAGACTCGATGGAGTGTCTGCATATAGTAGCTTGAACGAGAAATGGCATGGTTGTTCTTGTATGTCCAGTTGTTTAAAACCAGTAAACTGATGTTGCGCAATGCTCCAGACCGCAATAATGCCGTTGAGACAGTATAGAGCGAACAAGGATCCGGTGTCGTCAACTGCAGATGTGACTATCGGCCACAAAAAGGGATTTTCTGGAGTTGGTAGAGTATAATGTGAGTACGAGAGACTGTGGCTTTCAAAGCTCCATATACAGGTAGTTCGATCCAAGCCGACAGATGCCATGTGTCCTCTTCCGCAAGCAGTAAGTTTGATGATATCCAGTCCGTGTGATCTGGGAAGGTCCTTGACAGTAAGAAACGAGTCTTCGGTACCTTCCAAGTCCTCAACATCCGGCAGCTCGTTGAAAAGTAGGTAGCGCAGTAACAAGACCACGAAACCAAAACTAGATAGAAGAACGAAGAGAAAGGCGAACAAATGGTCATCGATTAAATCCAGCGTTCGGTGTAGCAAGTTGTGCTTTCCCGCTGCTGCAGTTGCTCCAGTTCTGTCGGCGCCAGATAAAACGATTGTGAGTGGTTCGTAGACGCTCGCGAGGAGACTGTACGTATCAGGACTAACTACAGAAATTACTTCCTTTGCAGTATGATATTCCTGCATCCGGAGCCAGGCTGCCGGGGTCCTCGTCTGACCAACATGTTGAGGCAGAGACGTCTGACCATCCGCGTAGGCACCAGTTACCTCGTGTGGAATCAAGCCCAAAACCTGCTTCAGCGTCCGTTTTTGGCTCTCCTGGTCGAAAAAATGCCAATTTAGGATAGAAACGAAGCCAACGATGGCTGCGGACCCAGCAATCCGGGTACTAAAAGGAAACGGACGAAATGATAAGAGATACCTCAACATTTGTCGGTTTCGCTCAGGTGAAGCGCCGGACCTCACATGCGCTCTATTTGCTCGATCCAGGGAATCTTTCAATTCCATTCGTTTGACGTCGACACTGAGAACAGCGAGGAAGAATGTCAAATGAAAGAAAAAATCAATAACCAAAGCAACGGCAGCGAACGCACAAAAAGAAGCAACGTCTGGTGAAAATACACGCGAAAGCATCCATAGTAATAGCAGGTTGAAAGTAACAGCAGCTAAAGATAAATGACCAACGTCTCCTAACGCATTCGCGATCCGGTAGATGACAGGCATCTCAAGAGGATAGCTGAGAACGGCATTGATTAAACGAAACCTGATCGGATTTGAGTCAGTCAGGAAAGAGTTGGATGTGTCAACACATGATATGTATACTTGCGAGATTAAAGACGAGTTACTTACGTGTTTTCAAGTCCTATGACGAGAACAACAAATGGGAACACCGGCCTGGGTATCTGCGAAAGATTGAAACCCAAAATAGCACAAATTGTGAAACTCGCACAAATAGAAGCTGCGATCTACATTTTGTCAGTCGGGATCGGCAGATCTACTCATGGATACTTGCCTGTACAAGAACCGTAATAACCAATCCAAAAGTACTCTTCACAGCACGAATCTTCCGTAGGCTCGCCATGACATACACCCCCATGATGCTATAGGCAAGTCCGAGAGCAAAGTCGTCACTGAAACTCATAGGTTGGAACCGAAAATCGTACAGCTTGCTTCTGGCGATGGCTCCGACAGCCGGGAACAAGGACCAGAAGTGTGGCGCATAATCCGCCAATTGTTTCATCCGTCGATCCCATACCTCGCCGATCCCAAGGCGTGGGTCGTTGAAGAAGGTGAGAACAAGAGCATCGGCGGCAGTAAGATTGTTCTTGTAGAAGGTTTTGCCGGCGAAGACCGAACTAGGTCGCATGGTCAAGTTCAGGAAGGTTTGCTGATTTGCTTGCAGGTTGATTGTGGAAGGGAAATCCTGGTCGCTGCGAATATGAGACAGCGAACAGTTCCAATACAACAATGGAGAATGAAATCCCCAGGTTAGTGCACCTGCTTTGGTCTCGAATGGTATCAGGGTCAGATTGAGCTTCCCATAATCCATTTCTGGATTGCCGAATCCATCGTCTTCCGAGTCGACGGCTTCGCGCTGAGAGCCAATGCCTAACACAAAGTTCTGTATCTTCAAAGCTTTTGCGACCACTTCTGGATCAAGTGCCTTCATGTAGCTGCCGTAAATCCATATCTGCCGCATCTCGATGTCCGGCAGTGTGCTCCGGCTTCCGGTGTGCAACCTCGCCGAGGTCCACACATGATGCGGTAGATTGGAGGTGCCAGTGGCCGGATTGTCGTAGTAGAGGAACAGGGCCGGGTAGCAGAGGGCGACGCCCACGGCGACCTGGATGAGGAGTACGATGAGCCAATGTCGCGCAGCTTCGGTCCCATAGCTGAAGAACGTCTTCCCTGGTGAGGGTCACACGTCAGTGCGGTTTGCGCCGGACAGCGGGGCGCAAGACGTACTTATCGGATGGTCATGAGAAAGCACCGGCGGTTTGGTTGTGCTGCAATCGTGGTCAATTGGACGGGGAAGGCATGGTTGTCTGTCGGCATCGCACTCACCCACGGAGGGGGTACAGCAGGTACCAAAACATCCAGAAGGCGTGATGACAGGCTTAGGACCAGCATGCTTTGCTGAACATTGCTGAGGCCGGGCGGCCGCCGAGGTCGAGGAGGTTATGAATGCACCGAAAAAGCATTGGGGAGGGCGTTCTGGGGCGGGTGGCTATGAGTCCCCCGCTTCGTACCGATCGCACGCTGGAGCAGCGCGGCAGCTAGTTCAAGCAGATCGTGCTCCAGGTTGGGCGAAAGGTCGAGAAACTGCTGTGGTCGGCGACGCTGACGCGGGAGCGGTACAGTACCTTACTCGTGCCGCGAGGAGAGAGATGCGACATCGTGCAGCGCAGCCGCACAGGCCACCTCCACGTTGGTCGGGACTGCCATCCGGGGCAAGAGCCGGGATTTATTACCTGGCGTTTGATCATCGAGATCTTCGTCGCTATTTGAGCCCAACTGCCCGAGCCGTCCATTTACAGGCTCTCGACTTCATCGACCGTACATTCACCATCTGTGTCTTGCTGTGAACGAGGCATAGCCCGATGACAAATTCTGGGATGTGCCTAGCGCCACTGACGATCCCTTGATTTTCGTGCCACGCGCCTAGTGCTGTAGTTTAATACTCCTGAATACTCAAGCGAGTCCGCCCACCGTCACCAAGTCCACCGCGGGGATTCCCCTGAGGAACGCCGATGCCGTACACAAGAATCGCATCTTCCCCTCAGATGGAAGTCCAGCTGAATACGAGTGGCGAATCTTGGATTGTACTGAACCTTGTGCAGATGCATGCAGATGGTACACCTATTGTGTAATGACCACTTGACCGACGCAAATAACCTTCCCACTATGGCGAACGCCGAGCCAGACTCCACCATCTCCTGCGCCAAGGCTTGATTGGCTTCCAGATTTCGAATCAAACCTCAATGAGGAACCCTAAAACTGCGAGCTCGCGGACGTCAAACTCGACACTGCCACCAGTCGAGGTGAAATGAGAGTGGCCTTTCCCTGTTCAGCTATGCAGGTCCGCTCAACTGACAAGGTCATGAGATCACTGTTTACACAACAGCTCAAGTCGTCAGTGGCAACGGATCCAGTACGGAATCGCCAATTCGGCTTGATGAGAGCTCGAGAAAAGCGCCGATCCGGTGAAGTGGCTGCAGCCCATTGTCTCACTATTTCGATCCAGCGCCGAGCCTCTTGCTTGGGTGCCGCAGCTTTCGAGGTCTTTGTTACGGAGACCGCATGTGGCGCAGCTCCGCTGGGCTATTCATCCAATTTGCGTTGAAACCATCAAAACATACTCTACCATCCACTTTGATCAGGTAGAGGCACTTAGGACCAGGTAAGGCTGGATGGAATGTGGAGAGCCGGCTTGGGTTAGCCAGGGTAAGCATCTTAAGTGTAAGAGCACCAAGGGTCTGTTCCGAGATGTTGAGAATCTTTGCCCCCTTCTGGCTGTATTATAGCTAGGTAGTCTGGGTAGTAAATGGGAATTGAAGGTACACGCAGGATGTAGTGATACGGACACCTTGATTGGCTCAGATCCTAGGGTTTCTGTGAAGGGGATACACCGAGGCTTGTCCCCTTGCCCCTATCGTCATGAACTCGCTATCCGCGCTTCTTTCCCGAGCTCTATTTTTACAGCATCTACAGCCCTTGCTTGCGCCTCTTCCATCGAACCCATAACATCAACGCTCAACACGTCCTTCTCCTCTACCGTGGGTTCCTCTAGTATGCTAAATTGACTCCTGACCATAGTTTCCTTCATAAAATGACCCCGTCTGGCTCTCACTCGCTCCAATATTAGCTCCTCGTCCGCCTTGAGATATACAAAGCGCACCAAGATCGAAGGATGATGATAGGAAGCGATACGGATGACGTCGCGGTATTTGCGCTTGAGGGCAGAACATGTCAGGACAACATCCGAAGTGACGCTTAGAGGCGAGGGCTTTGAAGATGTGGCGGTATTTGGACGGACCGGGTCGAGGGCAGCGATGGATTGCTCGCGTAGAAGGATGAGCCAGTCCCACCGATCTGCGTCGGTAAGGGGGACACCCGAGGCCATCTTTTCGATGTTGGCAGGAGGATGAAACTGGTGATTGTGAGCGACTGGACTTCAAAGTTGGAGTTGCCGTCGACACGAGGCTCTTACTTCATCCCCTTCTATGTAGGGCAGGGCAAAATGATCCGCTAGGTACTTGGCAACGGTGCTCTTTCCACAGCCGGCCGGCCCGAAGACAGCCCATATGTATTGGAACTTGGGAGTGGATGCCAAACTCTTTGTTCCATCCATGGCTGCCATCTTTGATACCTATGCTTTCTCGATGTTATGTTTTGCAGTTAAAGGCTGTCTATGTTGACGCTGCGCCAAAGATATTTTGCTCGAAGGCTTACGAAAAGTCTTGAAGACAACTTGGAAAGAACGATAGACGTTGAATTGGGCATCAACAGAAACACATTGACAAGGATTGCTGCAGTTGAGATGAAAATTCTACTCGGCCTCAACGTGGTACATACGACAAACCCGTTAGACAGGTACGATAGTCGATTAGATACTCCGATCCCAGGATAATTAGCAAGATGCAATTTGCCTCTAAACCCAGTAATCGAAGTATTCAGCCATAGATACCTAAACACAAGTTACGAAAAGATTTTGAGGATTCAAGGCGAGCGGAAGACACCCTTCTCCCGGTAGTCCAGCCGACAACGTCATGTGACGATGCACTAACATTACCTTAACGTAACTAGATAGGTAAGGTAAGGTGGATATCCGATTATTAGGGAAGGGAGAGAGAATTTACGCCAGAGCAGCTCAAATGAAGTGAATCGCATTAATCTGCATTCAAGTATTCAGGGATAATTTTCCTCTTAGCTACCTTAGTGGAATGAATGACCCTCAGAACTGATACCTAACGTCCACTTAGAAGTCGGGTTAGGTCGCAATCTCTCTTGTCAACCACGGCTTTGGTAGTCGCGACAAGAGATCAAGACAAAAGAAAGCTATCTTGAATGAATTCTTCGGGTCACTTTACATGACGTCGCAACGACTTTCGCAAGATGGGGCCATCAAAGATGGGCGTGGTTAGAGAAGGCAATGTAGTCATCACAATAAGGATTACCACGGGGTTCTCGCGCTAAAGAATATTGATCATGGAACCACATTTCAGACGCAAGCTCGTCATGCCTTATAAGAGAGGAATGTGGAGGTATGGACGTCCATACGGAGTAAGGTAGTGGTGAAATCCAAAGCGTGGGATTTCAGCGTTCTGGTACGGAGTACTGTAGGGCTGCGCACGGCCGCGAGCAGGGATCACCAACTTCCTCTCTGCCTGCACACAGCATCAAGAGATTACTACCTAATGCTGTCGCTTACACACTGACAAACGGAGACGTAGTCGGGTTCAATCAATGCTGCAATGGCGTACTTCTTTAGCACTCCAGTCGACATTGATATAGTCCTCGAAGATGGTGACGACAGGCAGATGGTGGATGTTAAGCTCGAAAAGAACCGAAGAGAAAAGGCGCCGCTATATATGGATGGCGAATCCGTGAAAGGCATCGTCACAATACGACCGAAAGACGGAAAACGGCTAGAGCATACCGGGATCAAGGTGCAGTTCATTGGCACCATAGGTAGGAAATACACAGTCTTGATTCTCAATGCTCCGCTTGGAAGACAGTCAATCACTGCTAACGCAATAATGGCAGAAATGTTTTTCGACCGAGGCAACCACTATGAATTCCTGTCTCTTGGCCAGGAGCTCGCCGCTCCAGGTGAACTCCAACATCCACAAAATTATCCTTTCAACTTCAAAAATGTCGAGAAGCAGTATGAATCGTATAACGGCATCAATGTCAGATTGCGCTACTTTGTTCGCGTGACCGTCGCGCGTCGGATGGCCGACGTGATACGAGAAAAGGATCTTTGGGTGTACTCTTATCGCATACCGCCGGAGACGAATAGCAGTATCAAGATGGATGTTGGAATCGAAGACTGTTTACATATCGAGTTCGAGTATTCTAAGAGCAAATACCACCTGAAAGACGTAATTGTGGGGAGGATATACTTTTTGTTGGTCAGGTTGAAGATCAAGCACATGGAATTGTCCATTATTCGGAGAGAAACGACCGGAGCAGCGCCCAATCAATACAATGAGAGCGAGACATTAGTGCGATTTGAGATTATGGACGGATCGCCATCGAGAGGGGAGACCATTCCGATACGATTATTTTTGGGAGGATTTGATCTCACGCCTACCTTCCGCGAAGTGAACAAAAAATACTCGACGCGATATTATCTCAGTCTCGTACTGATAGACGAAGGTCAGCTTTCCCATTGTTAAAGGAACCCAAATTTCAGGAATGCTAATTATTCGCTCAGATGCAAGACGATACTTCAAACAGTCCGAGATTGTCCTCTACCGCCAGGCACCCGAGGGTCTTGCCGCGGCTCAAGAACAAAACCGGCAAATACAACAATCGTGAGCTACTCAAATGCTCGCACATCTTCTACAATATACCTATGCCACTCTTCATATTGAGTCTCAGTTGACCAATTGTGAAGGCGCTTACGATACCGGAGCGTTCGAAGAGCAATGCAACGCTCGTCGACGACGGCGACCACTGATTCATCGTCCGCCAACACCAGATCCTCCGTCAGGACAGCTCCTGAATCTGCGTCGATGGAATCATAGATTTTATGAGGACTCTTGTGGGGTGAAGAAGGAGCGCAGCTCTAATCAGGGAGCTCTCGAGTATCTCATTCCAAAAGCTATCGATAATGCCATGACCTTTCCATGCATACTCACGGTGACGGGAGGAAGTGGAGTCCTCTTTCAAGTAAATAGCCCTCAACACTCTCTATCTGATGTGGAGAATAGTTCACCAACCCCCAAATTAAATGATGTTGCTCGGATACTCCACCTCTCCACTTCCGACAAAGTCCTCCTTCACCGCTCTCATACTCACAAAGCGACTAAGCAAATTCGCGCTCCCCGCTTTATCGTTCGTTCCGCTTGCACGCGCACCTCCAAACGGTTGCTGGCCCACCACTGCTCCCGTACACTTGCAATTGATGTAGAAATTCCCCGCCGCATTGCGGAGCTCCTCTTCCGCTTGCCGAATCGCATGACGGTCTTGAGCGAAGACGGCACCGGTGAGCGCGTAGCTAGTAGTGCGAGTGATGGTATTGCAGATAGTGGAGAAGGCCTGGTCAGCTGGAGAAGGCGACGTTGATGATGCACCATTTGTAGCAGCAGTGGTGGAGAAGGATGTTTTGTCATCATAAACATAGAGGCAGAGGACAGGTCCGAAAAGCTCGCGGCTCATGAGGTCATGATTGGGATTCGTTGTCTTGTAGATGGTTGGGTGGATAAAATACCCCTTACTCTTATTATAAGACCCGCCGCAGAGCAATTCGAGCTCTTTGTCGTCCTTGGCGGCGTCAATGACGCTTGAGAGCTTTTTGAAACTTGCTTCGTGGATGACCGGTCCAACGAAATTGGCAAAATCTTCAGGGTCCCCAACTTTGAGCTTATTCGTCTCCGAGATGAGGCCAGAGATGAACTGATCGGCTAATGAGGAAGGAATATAGGCACGGGAACAAGCGCTGCATTTCTGACCCTGATATTCGAAAGCGCCCCGCACGGTATTCACGACTGCATTGTGGACGTCGGCGGTATGGTGAATGACGTGGAAATTCTTGCCTCCAGTTTCGCCGACGATGCGAGGATAGCCGGTGTATTTGCCTTCAGCAATATTGCTGGCTATTTGACCATATAGACCGCGAAAGACCGCGGTGCTGCCGGTGTAGTGGAGAGCAGAGAATTCGGGGTGAGACAGCACGGCACGAGTGACCTCGACAGCATCGCCAGGAATAAATTGGATGACATTTGGTGGAAGGCCAGCTTCCAGAAGGATTTGGTACACAAGCCAGTTTGAGGCAATGGCAGATGGCGAAGGTTTCCAGACAACGACATTGCCCATCAATGCCGGGGCTCCAGGCAGATTTCCGGCAATCGCAGTAAAGTTGAAAGGAGTAATGGCGTAGACAAAGCCTTCGAGTGGCCGGTACTCCACGCGACTGAGGAATAAGGTTTAGCCGCACACCGTCTCTAACAAGCCTTAATTTGGGTACTTACTTCCATACACCGGGGGAGTTATGAACAGGTTGATGGCCGTAGGTCTCCTGGGCGTACTTCACATTGAACCTTGGCCCTTTCAGCCAATGTACAGTCATGAACAGAAATGCTCATACCTAAAGAAATCACAGATTTCCGCTGCAGAATCAATCTCCGCCTGCCACGCATTTTTCCCCTGTCCCACCATGGTCGCGGCCATAACATCGTAACGATATTTACCCGAGATCAAATCTGCAGCTTTCAAGAACACAGCTGCACGATCTGCAAATGGTAACGATTCCCAGGCTGGCTTCGCTGCTAGAGCTGCATCGATTGCCTGTCTAACTTGAGATTCGGAAGCATTGGAATATTTGCAGACGGAATCGGCGTGCGACGAGGGATTTGGTTGAGTGAGAGTAGATGAAGTCATGGTCTACATTCTTTCAGCTGAGAATGTTGCGATAAGTCTCAGGTTGCAGACCTCTTTTCCGCTAATGACTATGGGTACCTCAAGCGGTATTTTCCCTTTTAGAGACTTAACAGCGTCTGATAGTCCTTGCCGGTCCGCAGAGCCTTTTGTATAGTGTTTCTTGTGCTACGGTCAGCTTCAGTCTCGGGACGAAGGTGGATGAGGCTTACGTTTGGCTCATTGTCAATTGTAGGTACTTGAAACGCTGCCAAGCTCGCCATCTTTCTCGACATCAACGTCGACGTAGATATTTTAGAGCGAACCGGGCAGAAGTAACAGTATTTGACGATGGAATTCGTGCTCCTTAAGCTTCTCGACACACTCGAGCCATTAGCTACGCACTTCGAGCAGGAAGCAAGGGCGTTAGGCATGTGGCCAAACCCCATTTATAAAAATCACACAGAATCGCTTAAAGTAGAATAAAGGTAGGTTCAAGCCGGGAAAGATTGCCTCCAGGAATTCTTCTGAATTGCTTGACAGAAAGGACAGAATCCAGAACGCTCAGTAAGGTAGTACGGCTTCTACCAAAACATGGTCAAGAAATAAGGTTAGGTGTTTGCACTTGCTTTGCATTGGCTCGTGATTGAATGTGGCGGGGTAAGGTGGGGCTCCTTACATCGTCACGCATCGGGCAGCAACCCCATAAAGTAGGTAGCGGAATTTATTTCGGTCTCATTTTGACTTTTCATTAAGAAAAGCAAAACTGAACAAGAGCCTGGAAAAGATAGCAAGCTATGACCATACAGTTCAGCGGGGCAATCGTGCACAAGTCCGAAAGTGGGTGGTGGTATGTGTTCTGTACCTGTCACACTTTCATCGTGTCGTCTCCTTCGCCGTCGCCCCACAATCCTTCAAGCTTGAATTCTGCTGCCCAATCCTTGACGATTTCCTTCTGGTCTCCCATGACTGAAGATGCTTGGCCATTCACATTAGAGCCAGGCGACTCTGAAACAACTGGCAATCCCGGTGCATCTCTCCATCCTTGAATCCTCCCATCTCTCCAGTCTGTGATCACTGTTTGGGCGGCACTGTGAAGATTTGGGACGCCACCTTTGCCCAATCTTCCCCTCTTCCTGGCTACCTGTACCAAGAAATCAGTAGTCATATCGCCATCTTGAGCCATCAGTGGCGGGATATCGTAGACCTGGAGTAGCTTTTCAAAAATATCCCGAGACGATGACAGCCTATGGAGCAACAATGTGACTGCGGGAACCGGATCTTCAATTTCTTTGGGTGGGACAGCGTTCAGCAGAACCAGCCGTGCCTGCTCGTCGGTTCTATGCGCTTTCGAGGCTTCGCTCGAGGTCGGGAAAACGATACCAGGCGAATCCAGTAATTTCAGTTTGTTATCAAGCTTGACTTCTCGTAGTGCTGTCGTGACTCCAGCTTCTGCGCCAACCGGACAGCTGTTTGAGCTACCTCCAAGCCTCGAAGTCAGTGCGTTGATTACAGAGGATTTGCCAACGTTAGGATAACCAATGATGCCAACAGTGACGGATCGTTTCAATTGTTTCGTGTGCGCGTAGGTCTTGAGAGCCCTAAAGAGAGTTTCCGACGTTCCCTTGACGGTGAGCTGCTTGTGGTCGAATGTACGCGCATTTGGTGCCGGGTTTGACGCTCGTAGAGGTAATGTAGGAAAGTATCGTCGTAGATGTATTAGCCAGGCCTTGAGGTTATTCGGTGGTACCAAGTCAATCTTGTTGAGAATGAGAATTAGACGCTTTTCACCCCCCTCAGCAGCCATAATCATCCGCTCCACCTCTTTCGATCTTGTACCTTCAGGGTCTCGGGCATCCAATACGTATAGCACGACGTCGGCTGCTTCTATAACTTGCTTGAAGACTTTGTCAAATGCCCTTCTAGAAGAGTCTTTCCGTGCCGCCGGGGCTGACATGACTGTTTCTGTACCGTCTCCATCTCCAAGTCCATCCCATTCCTCTGAATCGTCTTCCTCCATTTCATCCACACTCTCGTCGCCGTGTTCATCTGCATACTCTGCAGCTCGTGCTTCTGCCGAAGCTAAGAGTGCTGCCATTGGATTCGCGCCATCATCCTTCGATCGTATTAGCCAAGTCTCCCAAAGGTCATTGCTGAGACAAACTTCATCCATAACATCGTCTTCACCTTCTTGCGGCGCAATTCTCTCATCCACCAAGCTGTCCCCATCAACGTCCTCAGACTCCACCGTTCCTTGTCCTTGTCCTACTTTTAGTCCTTGTTGCCTCGATTTCGATAGTTCCCTCTGTCGTACCGCCTCTTCTTTCTTTGATTGTTGCTTTTCTTCAATCTCTTGGAGAACTTTATCTTTGTAAGGGAATAAATTTGGAATTCCGGGGTCTTTCTTCAAGTGTGAGCGCCATTGTGGGTTCTGTTGTATACGTCAATATGCGTTCAGCATTTGTATCGTAAAACGGAGGGCTTTGCGACCTTCTTTGCGAGCTTTCGCTGTTTGCGTTGTTTCGCCGCCGAAGCTTTCTCGATTTTGTGCCGCAACCGCACAGGGACTCGTTTCGACTTCGGTTCTGGAAGATTCAATATGGATCAGACTAATCGAATAAGACCGCTTACTTCCGACTTTCATGGTGCTTGATTGGCCGAATAATTCAAAGCGTATTCCTAGATGTGTTCGGGCAATAAATCTTTTTGTGAGGTATGATTACAGAAGTCGAAATGGGGCGGTAGCGGGGCAAGTTTGCCGAAGAACACCGAGACAGGCCTGATAGTCGGTCCATACCACATGCTTAGGTAATCGGCAAATTCTTTTGGTATTTTCGCTAATAGATTGTGCGATTAGGTCCAAAGAATCAGACTTTTCATATCAGATCAAATTGTTTTCGTCGTTTCATCATGCCAGCAATGCAGGATCTCAATTTTTCAAAACCAGCAGAGGTTCATTCGTTTGGAGGCCTGGTGAGCATTTCCTCAAAGATTTCCACACCCCAAGACCAACAAACCGTAGCTTTTTGATATGGATGGTACAATCATAGATTCAACAGAAGCAATCGTAAAGCATTGGCATAAGTATTCTGACTGCCTGATGACATCACTTATCACGTCCTTAAGTTGGACTAACGTCGCCAGGATAGGAGAGGAGCTTGGCGTAGACCCAAATGTCATCCTCCAGACATCTCACGGACGAAGGTCAATTGACGTACTCGAAATATACGACAAATCGAGAGCAAACATGGAATGTCAGACAGAATGCTGATCAGATTTGTCATCCAAGTCAAAGGCTCACTAGTGTCAGATGTATCCTACATAGAAGGCCGCATCCCACGTGAGTACGGCCAGGATGCTGTAGAGATCCCCGGCAGCCGAGCATTGCTAGACGCGCTGGAGAAAGCTGGTGTTCCCTGGGCGATCGTAACATCTGGGACGAGGCCACTGGTGACCGGCTGGCTAGACGTAATGAAGCTGGCGCACCCCAGCAATCTCATAGCGGCAGAAGACGTGCCTCGTGGGAAACCCGATCCCGCATGCTATAAGATGGGCCAGAGGAGTCTGGGCATTACCGAAAACGCGAGCACGTTGGTGTTGGAGGATGCTCCCGCAGGAGTAAAGGCAGGGAAGGCGGCAGGTTTCAAGGTTGTTGCGCTAGCTACAACGCATGATGTTGTTCGCTTAAAAGACGCTGGCGCTGACTTTATTGTCCGAGACATGCGAAGCGTCTCTTTGAAAAACTGGGACAAGAAGACTGGGGAGGCGAAGATAGAGATAGTAGATGCATTGGTGGAGTAACAGGACTTGGCTGGCCTCGAGTCACGCAAGTGATTTGAGTAGCGTTGCATGGAAGGAGTTTTCTAGAAAGGTTGCAGTACAGACAGAATAGACACCGGACAATTTCGGCCCCGCACCAAAAGGAAAAAAAGTTGCTCAGGCGCAAACAAAACCGAAAAGCAAGTCATCGTCTTCCTCCTCGTTTCGTTTAGCTGGGGTTTGGGCGCTGGGGGCCGGCGTTTGAAAGCGACTCGACATCGCTGCGATAAGCAATTGCCGGTAGGAACAAGTAAGGCCGCGACGTCACAGAGCATATGGCGAAGAATCTGGGCTTTAGCCACGCCGAGTTACGCAAGACTAAGATTTGTGCACAAAGCGATGGTCCTGCAAGGTACAACTCAATTCATCCGAAAAGGTCCAGCCCTGGCAACCATGATTCCGACAGCGACCAGGGGGAACCCCTTTCTGGACTGGACCTCCGTGTCCCTGCCCAAAGCACGCTCGGCACCGATCGGCTGTCAAATGTCTTGAAGCCGAGGTGGCAGACGGCGCCCTTTGAATGGTAAAAACACCAAATGCATCTCGTCCAATGCCAGCCCTATGCGAAGCGCGCGCATGGCGACCCTTCCTCCTGACCGAAGCCACGAGGTAGAATGTAAGTATTAGAGGTTCGAAAAATATCATTGAGTGGGAGAGGAGAGGATAGAGTTGACGCTGTTCCGTGAAACAGTTGGTCGTTTCTGATCAGGAGCTATCAGGCTCTACCACCACGTACTCCGTACTCACAGCCGTTGCCCCGGGTCCGGCCAGGATGGATGCCTTTTCCCCTATCGCGCGTCCCTGACTCTCTGGTTTACGAGGACCCCTTATTCCCCCAGTCGAAATCGGAGCATATCTCGAGATGCACGACGAGAATGACGACATCAGATCTAGATAATCGCAGCGTCAAGAAGTGATTGACTTTGCCTACGATCTAATACACAGCATCCCGTATTATATACTCTCGGCAGATCGTCGCCATTAAAACGTGAATTAAGCTCTTGTACCTGGGGAAGATCACTGGTCAGTTCAGGAAAATCTCCTGCATAACTAGCTGGGAGCCGCCGTCTGGCTCGAGCGCCTACGGCACCGATGCGCGATGGTGCGTGCCTCTGCCGCCCGAAGGTTTTTTTTAATTCTGAAGCGGGCCTCGGGCGCGGGCAATTGGGGGGGGGCTTAGCCCTTCTCTCACCCTCTGACGCAGCAAATCAGGCACCGTGGATCCAAGGACGTAGCGACTGCGTGATGGCAACGCTCTCCTTTACTTTTTCTTTACTCTGGTATTTGTGTGGCTTCTATCTGGATCGTTGCGGCCACGCCAGGGTTGCTAAGCGATGCGGATCAGCGTTGCGGTCACAAGGGACGCAGCGTCGAATAACGACGAGGGCGACGATGCTTGCAACAGCAGCAATGGTAGAGGTGCAGGCGTGACGACAAGGCAGACGTCCAGTTGCAGCGAAGGGGGGTAAAAATAGAACTTTATGCGAGCTTCTGCAGAAGCTGTCTTACCTACAGCTCACCAATGGGAGCACCTGCGCCTCTGGCCCCGCCAATCCGCTGCCATCGCTGGCCGCTCGGAGGGCGCGGGAGGCGAGAAACAGGGTGTGATGCCAACAAGATCGTAGTGGTCACCGGGGCTAGGGAAGAGGTCAGTTTACTCGTGTGCTCGTCTTCAACATTTTCACCGCTGCTGGGCCAAGAGGGCGATCAACCCGGGCACGCTCCTGTGCAGTGGGCCGTGGTCGTCGGTCGCTCGCACGCTCGCGTGCAATCCAGCCAAGGGCCGGGGCGAACAGGCCCAAGACGCGTGAAGATGATGCAGACGGCGGCGGCGGAGTTGGTGGAGTGCTGATGCAGACGAGTGTCACTGGAAACCCTGCTCGGCCCGATGTAGTTAGGTGGCTAGGTGGAGGCACGACGGGGTGACGGTTCGCTGCTCGTTAGCGGCAGATGGGAGCGTGGGAGCTGAGGCGACCATCTGGACTTGATTTTTCCCAAGTATCCCTTTGCTCGCCCTCTTCTTCGCCTGCTGGCCGTAATCGTCTCGTTCTACCTAATTTCCCAGTCTCTCGTTATTGCCGACGTCAATCGTTCGGTCCACCGTTCGCTTGTACCGCCTAGATAGTAGTTGTTGACCTTCGCACCTCCTAATCCCCAGTGTCGTCGCCCTCGATGCTTTACCTCTAATCTTTTTTCATGACTGTAACGACATGACCACGCACGAGTTCTCCATCCACCCCGTCCACCCATTCGGTGCCGAGGGAGCCAGTCCCGACAACTTTCAATTCCATCATTCGGCCCCAACCAGCAGCTCGCACACGCCAGACTCGAGCCAACGAGGCGTGATGCAACAAGCATTTGGGCCACCTGGAGGCGAGGTCAAACCTCGTTTGACCAAAGAGCAGACGGACATACTGGAGGCCAACTTTCGAGTCAATCCTAAACCTAATACGCAAACCAAGAGGGAGTTCGCCACGGATTTGAAGGTCCCCCTTGACAAAGTCAATGTACGTACACTGTGCGAGGGGTGCAAGACCCGTCGACCTCTCCGCGATCCCTGCCACTCTCAGCGGCAACTCTTCAAAGTTCACCAAACCTGTAGAGCGTCCGATAAGTGCCTATCGATCAGATACTAACTGTTGGTAGAACTGGTTTCAGAATAGGAGAGCAAAAGTTAAACAGGACCTCAAGAAAGCTCAAGGAATGGGTATTGGTCCGTTTGCTCATGGCAATATCCCGGACTATGGCCAAATGACGCCAGAGCAATACAAACAATATGCGGCATTGCTCGCTTCCCACGCTTTCCTCACACAAGATCATCCTGAGACCCATCCACAAATGTTTCCAACTAACATTGTGTGTACCTCCGCTCCCGACCCGCAAATACCCGTCGATCAGAACATGGTTCTCTCATCAAACGACATGCGTTCGGAGTTTATAATGCCAGGATTTGATACGCCGATGGATAATGCTCACCAAGGACCCGTGTTTGCGTTTTCTCAAGCTGATCAATACCAGCCCGCTGGTGATGCACTGATGGCAGGGACATCTCATCTGGATGAATCGACAGGATATCCTTCAAACGTGGGTAACTTCGTTGGCACGGACTACGGAATGCAAATCCAGGATGGCAAGGCAGAGTCGATTAGTTCTGCGGACTACCCGCAGACAGCCGCTTCGCATCCGACATTTCATGATCTTTCCGCGATAGACACCGGCTCACCTGAGGACCCATTCCGGAGTAACTCTGATTTGTCTGCCGTCGACAGTGCTTTTGTGGGATGGCAAGGCGAGAAGCACCACTCGATCAGTGTCTCACCTCACGACCAGAGCCAAAATCAGTTCGAGCTTCCACACGGTCTTGGTCGGCATGGCCGCATCGTCTCCCAGCCGAACGATCAATTCAGGCTCTTCAATTCCATGAACCACGGGCACGATCCGAATGGTACATCTGATCCATTTACCGGAAATCGCGTCTTGCACCAGAGGACTTTCTCTTCCCCAGTCATATCCGTCTCCGCCGCTCCGGATTCTGAACCGCAATTTCCGGCTCAGCAGCCTCCGGTTTTTCCAGATGAATCTTTTGACCGACGGAACTCCTCCACCGCTGAGCTTGCAGATTCGATGGGTCACGTGGAAATCGACTCTGATGAACCCAGTGCTGATAATTTTCAGAAGCCGAATGGGCTGTCGAGCTTGGCTCTACGCCGCCATAAAAGACCTGCCGCTTTGGGAGATCCTGCGGCGCTTAGAAGCGTTTCATACTGTAGTCCACTGGCAAACTCGCCAAATCAGAACCTTGCTCCTGACTCCCACCTGCGGAGGATCAAATCCACGGCAGGGCTCCCTAATGGAGTTGCCTCTGGCCGTATTCAAAAGCCGGGTTCTGCTCAAAAGTCTCCAGTCAATTTCACCTTCGCTGACGCCGGGTCATCTCCGAAATTTTCGGCTCAAATCGCTGACTACTCTGTGACTTCGCCTGGTGATCCACCCTCGACGGCCAGTGCTGCTCCTCCAACGCCCCTCACCCCTCAGGAAATGGCTCCTCGATTCCCCCCTTGGCAGACTCAGCGGGCAGCTACATTCCATCCGCAAATGCCGGGTCAGAGTACAGGCATGGGCGAGCAAGGCAACTTCTCACCCCAGCTTGCATCGCCACCGACCACTCCAATGTACGGAAATCAACTCGTCCGAGCACGGCTGGGACAGGCCTTCATACCAGAAGACACTCCACCACAGTCGGCTCCTGCAACGCAGCAATGCTTTCCCCGCGCTCCATTTGCTCCCGGAAATCATTCATCTCCAGACGCCATGGCACTGTATGATTTCCCCGACATGCCAAACCAGGCCAATGCAGCGCAGCGTAGACCATCGCTACCGGAAACCAACCCGTTTTCTGGCATGGACACACAGGTCCCCTTTCCTGTACCCATGCCAATGGTCAACCAAGACGGTCAATTGGGTCTCGACTACCCTCTCCAGTGGGCGCAGGGCGTTCCGGAACAGGGATTAATGCATGACATCAACTTCCACAATCAAACTTTTATGGGGAGGCACCCATCCACTTCTTCGTCGAGTTCAATGCCTGTACAGCAGAAGCCAATGGGCGAACTGAACGTGTCGATGTGGCAGCCTCCCAACCCTGTCGCTCCAGCGGACCAGCAACCGAAGGGGCAAGATAATCAAACCAAAAACTTCACCTTCCAAAATACGGGTCCTGAAAACTACGAGAAATAGTCGTCCACCTCGTCGTAATTATTTAGCGCCTTCTACTTTTGCCGCGGTGTTCAAAGGCGTTCAAAGAGTAGGATACATCATCTATATCTAACGCCTACCTCACGAGTCTCTTACCGTACATCGATACCGGTCTTCTCCTCCTTTCGTGCGCCGCCTCTGGGACTTGAAGCGAGCGAAAAGTGGCCTGCTATTTTCCACTTCCGATCTATCCGCTGCTTCTCCATCGTGTTGTTTGTTTAGCGTGTACTTTGTGGCTAATCACGCTGTAGCTGCCAAGCTGCAAATGTGTGTACATTCCTCGCAACTACTAATACTTGACGAGGGACGGCGTTCTGCTTGATGTGCGAGCGTCTCATACCCAGCTCTGCCGGATTCGTTTCCGCGCTAATTTCCTAATGTCTCCTAATACTATCGTTTCGGCTGTTTTGATTACTGCATGGACCTGCAAATGTACCCCAACTGGGTGAATGAGGATAATGGAATCCATGTGGAGGGCGGCAAATCAGCCAAGGATCTAATCGGACAATACTCGCTCCTTACGGAAATGTTTACCCCTATTATAGTGTCTTTACTGGCCAGGCACACAGGCTTATGCCTGCTCTGTATTACTGCATCGTCCGTTACCAGCGAGGCGCAATTTAAATAATCCAATAAAGTATTAGCTATTCAAGTACTGAACTCTCAAATGCATTGGTAGAGTTGCCAGTGAATTGACAGTCAACGACTTTTCTCATCATTTAGAGTCAATACAAAGTCACCCCGCTGTATTCCAGTGACAGCCCCAACCAGATGAACGAAAAATAGTGGCCTGATTCACTATTAATATTTTTTAAGGTGGTGCGTATCTAGTAGAATAACGCTAGTCTACTGCGGAGTTATCGCCGAGGAACCTCCAGTCAACACTTTCTACATTCACTCGCCAAGCTACCTTACGCACACTAGAATAATATCTGATTTTCCAATCTTCTTGTCCTTTACACGTAATCATGGCATCCGCGTCAAACCCCGCCGCTGTCTCCCCATCGAACTTTCCCTTCCCGCCCCACCACACTTTCCCACCATTCTTCAACCTCCAACCCAACACCTCCACCCGCCGCACTCAACTCCAGGAGTGGTCCAACCTGGTGCTCGCATACTGCCGCCACCTGCGCATCTTCCGCCTCTCGCCCGTCGATGCCGTCGACTGGCCACTTTTCAACAACCATGGTCTCCGGCGCCGTCTTGCGCTCCGGGATATCCGCGAGGTCTTGAACTTCATGGCCAGTCCTGATGGCGAGCAACGGGTCGAGTGGATCGATAGTCCGAGCGGTAAGAAAGGCGGGGTGGAGGCGCCGGAGTGTTGGATCTACTGGCGGCGGCCGGAAGAGTGGGCAGGGTTGATGGAAGGGTGGGTGGATGCGACGGGGCAGAAGGGGACGGTGCTGACGCTGTATGAGCTGGTTGAGGGTGATGCGGCAAGAGGACAGGAGTGGGCGGGTATGGATGTGGAGTTGTTGCAGAAGAGCCTACAGGTACTGGTGAAGAGGGGGAAAGCGGGCGTTTTTGGAGACGAGCAGCCGGGCGTAAAATTCTTCTGACGGCATGGATCTACAGTATGTGAACGGTATCGAGACGGAGCGGGTGAGGCCATTTCAGCAAGACGCTCAGTCATTCGAGGACCGTGTGGGCCGAGAAAATTGCAACTGGAAACCCGTACATTCTCCTCACGAAACCAAACATGACTCTTAGCATGAAAGGTCCTCGAGGACTATAGTGTGGCAAGTATCGGAGAATACAAAAATCAATACTGCTGTGCTCAAGAGCTAGTGAGAAGGCTGAACAAGAGATTGGTTGTGGGCTCATTCCAAGAGCGGAATAATTATCCGGGGAGTTACTCGCACTGAGAAGTATGTATATTTTGCTTTGGCCTACTTGGCTCTACTTCCGATTCCTTTCTGCCCACTACATTGGCCACAGGAGGACTTGGTCGACTTATTGAGGGAGCACCTAGCTTGATTTCACAAGCTCGATTATACATCGTTCTTGAAACTTATCCCAAGTATCATTGTGCCTACCGGTTCCATGGCTACTTGATTTAATGGGTTGCTTCTATTCATGTTTGGCCTATTGTTTTGGCTCGATGCCTACATTCTTTTATCTTTGAATCCTCTCCTCATGATTTGCTTCAGCATCTTCAACCAAAAAGCAATTTTGACTAACCTCTAACAACTCGCAAAAGAATGGAGCTCTGTAATTTTTCGCGGATCGGCCTCCGCCGTGGTCGTTTGGCTACCCCACACAGCATTCTAGATGCGGTCACTCGCGCGTAAGTGCACGAATAAACCCCATATATAGGTACCTAGGTAGTAAGCTGATCCAAGTAGCGTCACGACCTCAGTTTCAAGAAAGATCGAGGAAACCCACTTCCCATTCCTGGAACTCCCACGTGAAATCCGTGATCTGATCTATGGATTCGCACTTGTTCAAGCAAATCCCATTTGTCACCTATCCAAGCAGGATGGACGAGTCTCGTTGACTCCGGGTGCTTTTGCCCAGCCAAGTCTCACCCAGGTCTCGCGCCTAGTGCGCAGCGAATCATTGCCAGTCTTTTATGGCGAGAACATTTTCGTTGACTCTTGCCACGAGGGAAGTGGCTTTGAAAATTCCTATTTGATCTATTGGTTCCGTCATATTGGACCAATGAATCGCAGCATGGTTAAAAATCTTCGACTCCATTTGTGCCCCGACTTTCCTTCCTCTCGTCCGCGTTCGATGGGAGATAGGATTCATTATTGGATACTATGTTTCCAGCGACTTTATGAACCTCGCTTCTACCATTTGATAGGAAATTGGCAATGGACGCTCAGTAGTCATCCGGATTGGACTGTATGGATGCCCGATTTCTTGGAAAAGACGAAGCTTATCAGGTGTACCAAATGCAAACGGCTCAGTGTCGCTGTTGAGCATCTTCTTGCATTGCGGTATGCCCTTGAGCTCGAGCAGCAATGGATTAGGTTTATACTGAGAAGGAACCTGACTGAGGAGGCAAAACAGCTAGTTGATGGAGCAAGGGTTCTGGAATGGAATTTGGAGAAAGTCCACTAATTTTGTACCCATAGAGCTAGCAGTTGTGAGATTGCTATATATGTTTTGTGTGAAAATTGACAAATATAAGACCGTATATGTCAAGTTGACAGTCGCAGTCGGACCAGAAAAGTATTTCAGTGCTGATACATATCAAACACAAGGCGCCAAGCTTGACGGCACCCCCAGTTAGATTTTCAACTTTTGTTGCCAAAAATGATAAATGAGCAGGCGTGAGAACGACAGAGATGGTACCTTGCATGGTATCGAGTATGTTTGTGTGCTACCAGCTATAATTGTTGGATGGAACAGGGCGTTCGGTTTCTATAGTCTTGCTCTATACATCTATACCTTCTTCATAATAAACAACCGTTTCACAAAACTCGATGACGACCTTTTACCAGATCCAACTACATCTTCATTGGAGGCTTCTGCGACCATGTTAACATCATCCGACTGGTTAGCCTTCTCCTGCAAAACTCGCTCAATTTCTCCAATTTTCCATGCCCTCAGAAACCATCCACACATCGCAGCGGCAATATACATGAACCCTGTGAAGAGTTGGGTGCCAAGGTAGTCGCCATCGAAATTTCTGATCTCAAGGGCGATCGGTTCCGAAAACGTCGTTGGCAAAACCAGCCATAGCCAAACCACCGACAGAGCAGCAGGTACACGTTTCAACCCCATCACCTCGGCAGTAACGGGCGCAATAGTGGCCCAAAATGTGCCGGCGACGGCACCTCCGATCAAGGAATAGAAGATGAGCACGCCGTAGCTTTTGGCAAAAGTCCATACAACAAGTGCAAACAAGCCAGAGAGGAACGTCATCGCCATAGCCATATTGATTCTTCCAATAGAGTCACTGAAATACCCAATGGGCGGTCTCCCTATTCCTTGACCGAGATTGAGGAGCGCTCCAATTACAGAGCCTTGTTTCTGTGAGAGGCCAACGCTTGTTGCAAAATTAGGCAACGAGAAGAGCAGCACAATGTACCCCAGCATACTGAAGAAGCCCCAGCCAAGAAGCAGAAGGAACTCTATTTGCTTGAACATCTTGTAATCGAATGCGAGTTGCGAGGAGCCGAGCTGCTTGTTTCTATCTTTCATCAAGAGTGCGCACACAGTGTTGACAACGCATGCAACGATACCAAGAATGCGGAAGGCCCAAGCTAGGCTTATTCGCTCGATCATAGCGTTTGCAGCAAGACTGTAAAGCAAGCCTCCGAAGCCGCTCCCTGCAGCAGCTGTTGCATTGGCCAAGCTCCGTCGGGTGGTGAACCATGATGGCGGTACGCCGACAGAACCTACAAACAAAAAGCCCATACCCCAGCCAAAGCAAATGCCTTGACTGAGGAAGAGCTGCCAAATTTCTTTGGCGAAAGAGGCTCCGATGAGGGCGAACGTCTCAAAGAAGACACCGATGAGCAGAGTAACCCTTGAACCGAAGAGACGCGTCGTGCTTGTGGCAACGGGTGAAACGAACATGGCTTGGGAAATAGAAAGACCGCCGATAAAGGCAAACTCGAGATACGTTGCGCCTGGGTAGACGTTGTTTGCAAGATAATAGGCAAGAAATACGCCGTACGACTAGAACAATATCAGACATGATTGAGTCTTATCTGCCTGCTTGTAACGTACGCTATTCAATCCCCAGGTATGAGCATTGATCCAGAAGGCTGACGCTACGCACACCCATCCGTAACCTCCGTTGGGTGGCTCATCAGGGTTCTCTTCCGCTGATGGGCTTGACACCGGGCCATTTGATCCTTTCTCAGATGCTTCTATCCCATCTTCAGGTGATACATGACTGCCTGAATTAGTTGAAAATCCATTGATTTCTTTTTCGACCTCGGATACTGGGATGCGCTGCTCGGCATCAGTGGTCATGGTAGCTCTGTTGACGTCCGATTGACCTGCGTGATACTCTTCGGACTTGAGCTCGAGTGATGGAGAAGAGACGTTTTGACGCCATGGTCATAGTTGGACGGGAATATCTTCGAGCTTTTATCGATCCTCGAGGTACGGATAGAATGGAATCGT
This sequence comes from Astrothelium subdiscretum, assembly GCA_021030935.1. NCBI lineage: Eukaryota > Fungi > Ascomycota > Dothideomycetes > Trypetheliales > Trypetheliaceae > Astrothelium > Astrothelium subdiscretum. The sequence continues at coordinate 216,423 of JAGFMW010000026.1, forward strand.
AAGTTTGTTTCGCGTAATAGACCGCGCGTGGCTGCCGTTATTCCCGGCGTTAAATTCGTTCTAGGTACGGAACCTAAGCAGATCATTCTGAGGCGCACGGGGACGGAGCTCGGTTGTAGTTCGGATGCACATCTTGATATGGCATCATTACATATAAATCTCATCTCAGCCACCGAGAAGGAAGAGCGGAATTGAAGCACGCAAGCAGAAAACATGCACCGACTGCTACACACCTCAGATGGTTTCAGGTCAGCGCAGCTGCTGGACAAAAAATGGAGCAAACGAATAAGCTTTCCAGCCTTACGATGAAACTGGTTGCTGTGGCACCACTAGCGCGCGGTACGAAGCTTGATACACGTCGTACTCCAAGCTCTGAGGTGAGGTATTCTGTGAGGTATTCCAGTACATCTCTTGGGCGTGCACATTGATTTTTCATTTTCATTGACTAAAAGGCCATATCCCTGAGTTGTATCGGATCGCGCTCATTGCTGGTTGTAATATTCATGATTTTAAGAAGCTGCAAAGTGCTTTTTACCTCCAGATAACAACGCGTTAGCCAGCGCTCGAACCACGTTCATTCCATAGATATCGTTATCATGTTCCGAAAATCGAGCAGAGAGCGCCCGCCAAATATGCCGCAGCCTACTTATATGTCTCGAGATCAAATGGGTCAGCAACCAAAATTCTCCCCTTTTCAATCTACAACTTCTCAACTTGAACGCCCACGTTCGGCACATTCAATGGGTAAAGAAAAGACGACAAGAACCTCAAACTCACCAATACTGATGACAGGAAACTTTCTCAGCGATCTCCGCACGAACCGTCCTCAACGGCCCATGGGTGTTAGACCTTTACCGTGGCTCCGTGCTGCCGCATCGAAATCCGATCTCAATTTACAGAAGACCAAGCCGCCTGACGAACTATCAAATTTGAAAGATTCCGGTCTTCCTCCACGATCCAATAGTGCCCTATCACTCCGTCGAGACTCATCCGAGGAATTTGACCAGCAGCGAGATTCTCAAGTAGCTCGACCACTTGCGCGACAAACGTCCAACAGATCCACAAGGCGACAAGTATCAGGAGAGCCAAAAGAGGAAAAGCAGGACCGAGCCAACATTCCATATGTGGAGAATGGGCTGCGTTGGATGGAGCGCCAAGAATCTCGCTCAATCACCATGGCATTGAGAGACATGGATGAGAAGGAACAGCAAAAGCTTCATGATGCTGCCCAAGATGAGGCCTCTGAACTTGTTTGGAAACATCAAAACCCAAACGCACCGTATCGCAATCCGGAGGCCGCCAAATACAAGACCCATTTGCGAAAGGGGAGTCATGCCCGTGCCCACAGCGTGGAGAAACCAAGGCAACTAGGACAGAACAGCTCACAGCCGGAACAGTCTTCAGTCCCTGACTCCTCTGTACCTACGGAAAGCGGACCGCAGAGTGATCAAAGTAGCCGAGTGCCGAGCGATACTTCATTCAAGATACCGTCTACGGGCGACAAATACGTAGACGAGGAATCTCCAATGGAAACAGAAACTGTACGCAGATCTGTCACGCTTCCGAAGAAGCCGTATACTGGTCTAGCAGAATCTGTTGCCAAGGACATCTCCACTCATCGTCGAACTAGCAGTGGTTCGAAGCGAAAACCAAGCAGGGGAACCATCAAATCTACTTTTAAAGATCCAAATGACCAAATCTATGAAGAATCCGATGAGGTTCAGAATGCAAAAATAGCAGACCCTCGGCCTCCACCAGTGCCACTGTCGATGAGAAGGAACCCGTTTGCAAGAGTCAAGTTCGCCCAGCAAGAGAAACATGAACGCTCAAACTCTGAACCCATCTTAAATACAAAGAAGTTCAACAAATATGAGATCCATAAGAATCCGCCTTCTCAATCTCGCAATCCTGGATACACTTCAAACCTCTCAACGCCGCCGCGGCCAGGTACACCAAACAACAACGGTCCTGCGAGCAACGACGACAGTCCTAAAATCAAAGATGGCAAAGAGATTCGCGGGGATGACATCCGGGCTGCGACTAGCATGAAAATGAAAGATAGAAGTCCTAAGCTACCAACTCCCAGTGTGGTCAGCGACAAGCCTGGCAGACCCATTGTCAGCTTCGATCCTAATTGGAAACCAAAAGAGATTGAACTTGAGGAAGAGACACCAAAACCTATACCTTCTTCGTCTGTGGATCCTAAGATTGAGAAGGGGCCTGAAAGACCTCCACCAATGCCGATTAAAGCTGCAACAACTACTGGAGTGCCAACACTAAACGTGCTAGATATTGCCTCTCGTGAGAGGGCTCATTCGCCTCCACCAGCTATCCACAACGATACGATGGAAACGAGCATCGTGGTGCCAGTGATCAACGTTGACGGCTCACCTCAAATCCCGCAGATTAGCGAACCAGAACCGCCAGCAAATCCGAGATTCAGCCATCCTCAGGCTCCAATAACGCGAAGCAATACAACACCAGTGCCAACTATTAATATCTCTGACGAGCCGCTGCTGGCCAGTCAGCGGACTCCTCCAACCATCAATATCGCCAACGAACTGACGCCTAAGAGCAACCAAGCACCAATCCCAAGCCTCAACATCGAAGATCAAGCTCGACCGTCAAGCAGGCAACGCCCTCTACCGGCGATCAACGTGCCTGGCGATTTGAGAGGGTCCGGCCCTCAGCGTCCCCTTCCATCAATAAGAACCCCAAACGCTTCTCAGTCTTCAGGATCCTGCCGACCCTTACCCACGATCAACGTATCCTCGTCCAACGTAGTACAGCCCAAACCAAATGCCCGTCCTCTCCCTCAACCATCTCCTTCAGCACCTCGTCCAAATCCCCCAAGACATGCCTTCACCACTTCTGCCGTCCAAACGACCCACTCCTCCACCGGACACTGGACCCCTTCCGTCCGACGCACCCAAGCCCAATGCGCCCAGTGCGCCCTCCCCATCGCCGGCCGCATCGTCTCCGCCGCAAACCAACGCTTCCACCCCGAATGCTTCACCTGCCACCACTGCGGCGAAGGGCTCGAATGCGTCGCCTTCTACCCAGAGCCCGCGACGCAGCGGGCCGCACGCCTGGACCGCATCGAGCGTCGCCAGAACGGCGCACCCGTCCCTGATGGCAGCCCGTCGGAGCTCGACGACGGCGACGCGGGGCTCCGCTTCTACTGCCACCTCGACTTCCACGAGTTCTTCAGCCCCCGGTGCAAGAGCTGCAAGACGCCGATCGAGGGCGAGGTCGTGGTCGCGTGTGGGGCCGAGTGGCATGTGGGGCACTTCTTCTGTGCTCAGTGTGGCGATCCGTTTGATGCGCAGACGCCGTTTGTGGAGAAGGATGGGTATGCGTGGTGTGTCGGGTGTCATACGAATCGGTATAGTGCCAAGTGTCGGAAATGTCGGCGGCCGGTGACGGAGGTGGTGGTGAAGGCGTTGGGGGCGGAGTGGCATCAGGAGTGCTTCGTTTGTATGGTGAGTTCATTCAATTTTCCTTGAGAAGATTTTTTGAAGCGATATCAGTGGCTAACATGGGTTGATAGGAATGCGGTGGAGACTTTGGAGATGGTAGATACTTCTTGAGAGGGGAGAGCCAGGACCCTGTCTGTATGAAGTGTGAAGCGAGGAGATTGAAGGCTTGACTTTATGAGTGCCTTTGGAGTTGAGGATTGGATAATTGTCAGGCATTTTCTTGGGCCGTTGAACGACCCAAATCTCTTATGTTCTGGTTATCGAAGTCATCCAGCGTTCTTTCGCTCAGCATGTGCACAAGGGTAATTGATCTCAGAATCTACTTCCTCTACAGGTTTCAATGATGTGAAACATCCAGAACGCTACGTGAGGAGTCTTAAACAACTGTGAAACACAAGGGCCAAGTACGTGTTCCGTAAGATGATTATGAAGGGAGCGCTGTAGCCCCCATATGTAGTAGGGGATTGAATTCTCCTACGTCGCCCCTGTAGTCCCAAACCTTCAGCCAAATCGGTTGATCTGTGCCTTAGAGGTGTGGATGTTACAGATGGCCTGTAATGCAGTTCAAACCTAATCCACATATTCTATCCATATTGTAGGGTCAAGTGGGAATGCTTAAATAGCTTACAGCAGCCGTCCGAGATGGCGAGCAGATGAGATGGTAGACAAAAGGTTGTTGAGGAGGTTCGCAAGAAGGCTAGGCTCTCGATGTACATGAATCATCTCATATAAAAACCGTCACTATATAGCAAGACGGCATCATGAAACCAAAGGGCGGCTTTTGCTTCTCCATTGTATATTATAGTCAACTTTAAAAGTATAATATCTGGTGTACCAGCGATCATTTCCCGAGGCTTGTAACATGGGAACGTTCATTTAGAAGCTCGGAAAAGGCTGGGCCTGCCACCTCGACCAGCATCTTTAACTTGCATTACTCGATTCCCTACTGACGTCTTTCATCGAGTAGATCGACCGCTGCAAGCAATGCACCTATCTGTATACGTTCCACTTGCATTGCAGCGAGGACAATGAAATGACTCCCGTTCAAATTGGCTAGCTCCATTTCACGTTTTGCAGGTATAATATTTTTTGGTGCGTGATATTGTACATGCCACAATTTTATTTAGATTTCATCCTGTACTCAGTCGGTGACGATCCAGGTACCACATTCCCGTACGAAAACGCAATGCAGACGAATATTTCATGCACTACTCCGACTCAGGACCTGGATTGGCTTAGTAAGGGTTGTGTATCCTGGCGTTCCCATGCCATGATCGACCACTGGAAAATCCACATTATCACGCTCTTGCCGAAGCACACTGTGGTCAAGGGATGGTCAGGGTCATCCAGATCTTCATGAAGCGTACGGAGTATTTTCTCCTTTAATTGTGTGGTCACATGGTAAGATAGAGTTCAGGGGAGAAAAGGAGACGGCAGGGGAGGAGAACGTAGAGAACCGATATCGATCCCCGCGCCCATTGGCTGTGCGCTATTCACATTGTACACCGTCACGACCGTGTAGGGCGTCAAGCAGTATAGTCTCTTTTTAATCCATGTTCCTGTGGCCAAATGAGATGATTCAATTTTCCCATTTAATTGCGGGTCATCGGAGCACGTAGCTCGTGGCTTTAGCTGCTATCGCTAGCCAATCCGCTCATCCGTTTCTCCTCCCAATCGTAGCGCCAGGAGAATTCTAGCGGCGCTTCTAGAGCTTGGACTCCGTGATGACGCTTTCCCATCTCACAGCGGTTCCGACACGGTGCCTGGAAGCTGCAGCTAGCGCAAAGGGAGGCTGAAGCCCCTTTCCTCGATACCCAATCGGTCTTTTGTTCCTGAACATCTTTGCCCCAACGGGCCGCGACGCCAGAAGCCACATGCACCAACTGCGTGCCTACACCGCCAAGAATGGAAGATGGCGCCTAAGAAAGGGGCCAGTGCGTGCCCATGCTTTCCTCCCATTCTTGTCGGAGAGGAAACGGCCGCGATCATTGCGGTACGTCTTGCTGCATTCTGGAAGGCGGGTTGCTGTTATCATTTCCGCTCAATCCTCGCTTCCCCAGAGAGTTCGACTGTACCACTCTCATGGACATTTTAGAGCGCTTTAGAGCCTAGCAACAATACAAGGCCAAGCCGCCTTTAGCGAGATACCCTGCTAGCAAGCCCTCACCGTCCACGTTCTTTGCTCTTCAGCGTCTGGCTGGGTATGCCTATCACGTCTCGATGCAGTAACCTCTAGCAACAAAGAATGCGCCCTTACGATGTACCCTCGCATGCCTGGCGAGGATCACCAGGAGCGACTGGTCCTCATGTTTCATCTCCAACCCAATCCGAGATCAAGACACATCTCGCTGAGATCGCAGAACCAGCTTCTCTTGGATCCCACGACGAAACAGCTGCTGCTCCAACGTCACCACCTGTTCGGAGGAAGCCTTTGCCAGTGAATGCCTCGCCAGTAGCGACGCGGTTTGCTGAGCCAGAATCCCCTCTGAGCTCAAGGTGGCAGCATTCACAGCGGTTGCCATCAGTGGATAGCACACGCTCACAATCGATTGAAGAGCCGAACGCTCAGGACTTTGCGCATCGAGATCTTAATGTGTGAGTCGCCCATTGTTGCACTCGGCATGCCGTCTTCAATGTCCTGTGATTGCACGATGAAACTGACGTGATACGAAACAGACATTCTCATGGCCAAACGCCCTTAATCAGTAATTTCCATCCTACTGGTGTAAAATCTAGGAGCCTCAGGAAAGTTTCTATCGCCAGCGAATCCCATTCTCCGTCGACCCCACTTAGATCCTCATCGTTGACAATTTTTCCGCCCCGCGCAACGAATTCAAATAAACCTGATACACATACCGTCTCACCTAACAACGGAACCGGTACGGCGGCTGACAAGGGGGTTTCTCGGCATACCAGAACGCATACTATGCCCTCGGAGCACCCCCACCACCGGACACAACTATCACTGAAGTTGAATGGAGCCACCTCATACTATTCCGACGACTTGATCGATTCGGACGACGACGATAATGGCCCAGTCTCAAAGCAACCAGTCTCACCAGCCCAAAAGTTTACTTCATTCTTTGGCTGGAAACCACAGCAACTCTACGACTCGCCGACAACAACATTTTCCGAACAATCACTATCTCCGATAGTTACTAATGGGGCGAATATAGTGGTGGACGGATCTCGAGACATGGTTGCCCGGACTGCCGTACCGGCAGCCATTGACATTCCAAAGGCCAATGGATCAAATGGCCAGACCTCATACTTTAACGTCCCTGGTACACCTCTATTATCGTCATCACCTAGCATCAATGCGCACGTCGAAGAGTTGGAGCGCGAGCTGCGCGAGGTCAGTGCCGAATTGGCTGGCTCGATTCGAAGAGAAATGGAGCTGGAAGATGAGGTTGAGCGATGGAAATCTGAAGCTCCGTTTTCCAGTTCTGAAGCTGGGAGGCGTACCAGTGACTATTACTCCGACTCTGGCGCCAGCTCGGCACGGTACCCGATTGGTGATACCGACTCCAAAATCGAAGAGCTGGAGAAGTTGCGGAGGAAAGCTGAACAAGAGAAAGGACAATTCAGAGTCGAGATGGCAGAAAAGGCACAACAAGAAATGAGGATTAGAAGAGATTTGGAAGCTCAAGTGCACGCATTGGAAGAAAAGTTACACGCCAAGGGCGATGCTCAAGGAAGCGCTGGCAGTGAGCGAGTGCAAAGCTTAGAAAAGTCGCTCGAGGAAACCCGACGGAAGTTGAATGAAGAACGTCAAACCATCCAGAGTTTTGAAGACTTGTTGACCGCGCTACGCGAGGAGCTTGAGCCACTCACCAATGAGCGAGATAATTTACGGGATGAAGTTGTTCCCAAATTGAAAGCACAACTAGATGGTCTAGAGACACAGGCTACAGATCATGAGAAACTCGTGTACGAGAACACTCGTATGCAACAAGAGTTGCAGGCAGTCAGGACGGAGAATGAAACGTTGAAGAATGCACGCCGAATGCAATTGGAAATGCAAAACCAGTCCCAACGACCACGATTCGATTCCATCGCCGAAGAGACTGATTCGACAATGCCGCGTGCTGGTCTGAGCAGGTCAAACTCACTTGCGCGAAGCCCTATCGGCCGGTCAGGCTCTCTATCACGTTCGAACTCAGTCAAAGATCGCGGCGAAAAGGGTGAACCACTGTCTCTTGACCGGTTAAAGGATGTTGAGGAGCAACGCGACGCGCTCCACAAAGCTTTGAAGCACTTGCTTGAGAGGCAGGAAGTACAGGCTAGGGACCATGCCAAGCTAATCAAGCGACTTGAAGCGGAGCGAGACGAGGCTCTTAATGGTTCGCCGCGTCGACAAGCTTTCAGCAAAGAAGTGAAACAACTTCGACAAGAGGTCAACTCTCTTCGTCGGCGAGCAGATGATGCGATGGACCAAAAATGGCAGTGCGAAAAGGGTCTTAGTGGCCTCAAGTTGGATCTTGACCGCGCTCAAGAAGAGACGACTTCATTGCGTGCACTACTCGAGCAAAACGATATCTTCGTTCCCAACTCCAATGTCTTGAATGGCAGTGGTACTGGCAATGCAGACTCTCTCAACCTCGATCGAGCATACAAAGATCTACGTGCTACGCATGCCTTGTCTGTGGCTCGAATCAAGGAAATGGAAAAGAGCGGAGATAATCCGCTTGGGCCTGAAGTCGAGCAAACCATGGAAATGCTCAAGCAGTCGATCACTGAAGCGGAAGCAGAGCGTGATTTTGCCATGGGTCAAGCTCAAGACTATCGACGTGAGGCAAAGCGGCTGCAGCAGTCGGAAATACAACACATCGGAAAGGAACAATCGCTTGCGAAGCAGCTCAATGAGTCCGCTTCTCGGATGGATGAACTGGCGAACCAAGTGCAGCAACAATTGCAGTCGAATACCGCTTTGAGACAGCGACTGGCTGACGCTATCGGCCGCGGAGAGCAGGAACAGAAGAACAGCGCAGCAAGGATCAACGAGATGCAAGCCAAGCTACGCGGTCTCGAAGACAAAGTCATGAGCGCTCAACAAGAATCCGAAGACGCACTTTCTGGCCATGAGCAAGAGGTTCGCGAATTGCGGGAAGCTCAGAATGTTCAACTCCAGCGTATGCGAGGTCTCCCATCACCCGGCGTTGCGAATGCCGGCGGCCGGAAGAGCCCCTTAAGTCCCCTGTTCACGGCAAGAAGTCCACGATTGGACAAGACTAGCAGCGGTCTCGGTATCACCATGGCAGGATCCACGAGGACAGAGCAACTGGAGAACAGAGTCAAAGAATTGGAGACTGCGCTGGCCAATGCAGACAATGAAATGCAAGAAGTAGTTGGCAGAATGAACCTGGCCCAAATGGAGGTCGCTGAGCTACAATCCGAAAGGTAAGTCCCTTTGTGAAGCTCCCATTGATGACATAAAGTTGCTCACAATACGTCTCTAGGGATCAAGCGATGAACCAGACTCGCCGACTTCAGGCACAAATTAACGCTGAGCGCCAGAAAGTGGAAGAGTTGATAAAGTAGACTATATGATTCTCTAATCGGCAGAACCTTTTTTGCCACATATTTTTAACTAACGAAGCATTTACATGAAGCGTTCTTCTTGGTGTTATGGACGGCATTGATGATCCAGAAATTGGACACAATACACGGTGGCTGTTTTGCGAAGGTGGTTTTTGGTGCTTGTTTGGCTAAGGTGGATTGTTCGTCTTCCGTGAAAATATTTTGGAGCCATCTACATTTTTGCATATTATCCAGCCGGGCATTTTGGTTGTATAGCCTTGGCTGACATATTGGGTTGCTCTGAAGAGGTTTAGATCCAAGGATAGAGATGTATTTTGTAATAAAGATCCAGTGCGAATAGCAGTATGGAAGGAATGATGTTCATAGTACAGAGCAACCATAGGAATTCGATTGCCTTAATCTGGCTTGTGCCCCAATCGCTCGCTGTTTTTACTCTGAGCATCTTTCGATGTCCCTGGGAGTCTTCTAAGCCGCGGTCCTTCCCTGAGCGCGGCCTCACCTTGGCAATAGGGGCCAAAACTGGGCTTCGCTCAGACCGTTGAATGAGATGTTAATGACCGTGCGGGAAATTGCCCGATTGGGAAATATTTCGGCTTGATCGTTGAACGTCTCAGTTTAGAAATTCGCGTGGATTTTGGAAGACGCGTTTGTTTATGTACGTCGCGTTGCTCCGGTTGCATCGGTAGATTTTGGCAACACTCAAGAGGGACCTCACATATATTATATGCGGAGTATGGAGTACGCATGACGATTTTGAAGGCACACGAGACTTCGCGACGGGTTGACGGGAGCTACTAGGTAGGTATGCCGTCTTGAACTCGACGCGGTGAAGGAAAGATTCATCGAGAGTAGGGTAGGTTACGTAACCCGTAATATAGCTCGTTAACTTCCAGAGGAGGAAATAGGTACGTTATCATTGTATTGTATGCACAGCAACCGCTCAGGCTTACACATTATTTCAGTTTAAAATCATGTGGCTCAGGTTTATGACTGAAACCCAATTCTTGAATGTCCTTGAGTTGATAAAGACTTATTCTTCGGCGGAACTAGCTCTATGAAAAAATGATGACTACGGATTGCACCCTCCCGCCATACTACTCTAATCCTAACATTGCTCGATCTCCAACCTAAATCCTTCATCTCACTATCTCTCCAAATGCGAATCTCTTTATATTCCCCGCGAGCTTCCACTCTAAACTTCCGCCGCAGCTACTCGACCACAGCCTACAATCTACAACGCCGCCGCTCGACCACCAAACGCTACCCTTCAAGTCCAAGAATCCGCCGCCAACCCACCCACCCCCCCCCTTTCGCCCCTCAAATCTCCAAAACTATACATCCTCACTCTCGACCTCCCCCCTCCTATCCTCGATCCCCTCACCCACCTCCGCCAAACCCACTTCCCCTCGACCCACCCGGGCTCGCGCCTCCCCGCCCACCTCACCCTCTTCCACGCGCTCCCCTCGACACACCTCTCTGGCATCAGCGCCGCCATTAGCGGCGTCTGCGCCGCGACGACCCCAATCAATCTGCGCTTCCACGTCGCGCATGTCGTCCTTTTGGGCGCGGCCAAGGGGGCGCGGAAGTGGCTCTTCAACCGCAGCAGCAGCAGCAGCAGCAGCAGCAGCGCGAACCCCCGACCCAAACGCCAACCCAAACGCCAACCCAAGGGCCTCGCGGTGCGTCCGAGCCGGCCCGGCGCGGGCCAAGTCCGGGATCTGCGACATCGGCTGTTGAGGAGGTTTAAGGCGCTGGAGGAGGGGAAGGGGGGAGAGGAAGGGGGAGGAGGAGGAGGGGCCGAGGGTGAAGTGGATGATTGGGCAGGATCGGAAGACGGCGTGGGAGGCGCATGTTACGATAGTGAATAAGGTGGATATGAGTTTAGAGAAGGGAGATGTGAGTTTGGAGGAGGGGGATATGGGTTTGGAGAATAGGGAGAGGACGGTGTCGGATGTGTTGGAGGAGGTAGCAGAGAAGATAAACGAGGAGTTTAGAAGTTGTAAAGGTGTCGTTGGAGGTTTACTGTTGTGGAGGTTTGAGGGGGAGGGGAATTGGGTATTCGAGAGAGATTTTAAGTTTAGTAAGGCAAAGAAAAAAGGGAAATGAAGGGAAGAGGGGAATTATGAGCAGGGGAGCTGGGTGTCATGAACGAATATGGTGGTTGGGAGGACGAGGATAACGGGAACCGAGAGATGGGAAATTCCTGTTGGAGTGGAAGTGGAATGGCCTAGAGGGGATGGGAAGAATTTAGTAGTATTTAGTGACATTTTATAATTCATGTATTCATATATATTCATACCCCAACTCGAGCTATCGCTCGCTGTATCCCAGATAGGTACCTTGGTAGGTAAGTCTTATGCGCTGTCTGTTACTTGAGTACAGTAGAACAGCGAAGTATTCATGTATTTCCTGCAGTACACATATCGTGGAAACAACATGTGTGGAATCCTGGACTGTTCGCAGCGATATGCGCACAGGCTGGATGAGATGATGCTTTCTGTCCATTGCTAAATAGAGTTATATCCAGCGCTGGTTCTATCTCTGAAAAGAAACTTCCTCACTAAGAAAATGCGTAGGAAATGATGGCCTTCTTTCTCTACTTGTTGAACTTTCGACAACAACAAGGCGAAAGTAGCCAGGTATATCTTCCTTGGCCTTTATTCCGATGCGGTCCTCTCGGCCACATAACAAGTCAACTTTGACATATTCTAGTGGATCCTTGCGAGCTTTCTGGTCACCGGCTGACGAAACGTCTAATCCGCAGTTAGTGGAGCAATGGCAACGGCGACGTCAAGGAGAAAGCCATGGTAAAAGCTGACGAAGAGCCAAACAAGATCGCGCGCCTTGCTCTCTAGATTGATTTCGCGAGTCGTATTCGGGTCGCGCGCTGGCTCTGGACGAAGGTATGTCGAGACAGTCGAAAGATGCTGCTAAACCGTCTTACTGTACCTAGGTAGGCTCATATTCAGAGATCCTGCTTGCGGCATCTCACATGCTCTGATCTACCTTCCCGTCTCTTATTCGTAGCTCTACCTCGTCCTGCGAATCAAGCATGAGAGGAGGAATGATGATCCTACATAAATGCGCTGGCACCCTCCCGTCCCCGTTTTCCTCCTTTCCAACCTCACCATGCCACCACCGACAACCCTTTGGCTGCATCTGAATCTTGTACTGGCCGTCCTCCAACCCATCTACCAGCGCTCCAATATCGATTTCTCTAGTGACTGGCACTCCAGGCTTCAACGTCAGCAAATCCTCCGCCTTTGGCCGTCGATTCGCGTTAGGATCTGTCAACGGGCCTGTGGGGCGCTGTTCGTTCTTCTTGACCACTTCTCCGGTAGCAGCATTCACGACCTGCAGACTAGAAATCGGCGGCTTATGGGGCCTGACGTCGATGATTCTTATCCGATCGTCGTCAGCGTCAGGTTCGGGTTGGAAGGGACCCCAGGGGATCAGGAACTGCTGGTGTCCCCGCGTCTGCATAGTGGCCGGATCGGAACCATTGTTGGTGACAGAGACCTCCAAGGTAGGGCTACTGCTCAGCTCGGCGTTGGCAAGTGCAGAATCAGAGGATGCGGAAGATGCTCGAAGACGCATCCTCGTCTCTATGCTCGGTGGCCAGGACAGGCTCTTTATGACCTTAAATGTCGCGCTACCGGCAGTAGGTTTGCTGTTGACCAACCTCACTGCTTCAGAATCATGGTTTGGCTTCTCATCGCTGTCGACGAATTGCATTCCATCACTATATGCCGACCGTTTCACGCCGAGATCCTTGCTCGCCAGTCTTATGATATACTTCTTTCCCGCCTCTAGAATTGGGGCCAAGACACCATCCACATCGAGCTGACACTGATATATTGTGACAGCGTCTCTCCAGCGCTTCATCCTGTTGACCGGGGATGGCAGGGAAAGGCATTCTGCCTCTTTCGCGGCGACTTTATTTAGGCGGCTGAGATCTACTTCAACGCATCGCTCCGCGTCTTCAGAATCTCGTTCGTGTAAGGTAAGCAAGCCATGCGTCAGCGCATATGGGACATCCAGTGCCGAGCCTGCAATCTCAATGAGTACTGGTCGAGGGTCAGTATCAGCTGACGACCGACGACAGAGCCCGAAGACGATGCTAAATGGCAGCTGGCCTGAGGCGTCAAAGACTTGGTAGCGACTGTGGATTTGTGTGTGGATTCGCAACTCGTTCATTGCGTTGCAGTGCGGCTTCTGGGCGAAATGAATAGAAGGCGTCGAAGTTATTGAAAAGCTGTTCACAATTAATTTGAAGGGGCTCTTCATAAACGATGCTGTCGAGAGTGTCACTCTTAAGGTGAGTCATCAACTGAAATATAAACGTAAGTATCTACATGAACTTGTATATCGATGACTTTTTGGAATGAGGCTGAAACCCGCTGCGCAATCTATCTTCGGCGTGTATAAGGAGCTACTGCCCTCGGATTGGCCACTACAGGTTTACAGGATATCGTGATGCGCTGACTTGTCGGATACATAGCCTTAGTTCGTACCACACACCATATCGCCCGTTCCTGCACACAGCCTTACTATGCGAAGGGTTATACGAAAATCTAACCAATCAATACATCCATCTGCTTATCTCTTTGTTCAACCCTCGAGCCACCAACCGAAGCAGAACACCTATCTGAGTCATATTCATAAGAGCCTTGGGATTCGTAGTGGTTCGAAATAGGCCTCTATGCGTCATGGCCTTTACGCCCTAATCTTAAATATCTAATACTTAAAACCTAACCCTAGCAATTCAGGTTTGTGTAAAACTTTGATACTTCGGTATTTTGGTGTGTCCTCCGCATCCTGTCCCATGACGAGGCAGAGAGCTTTGTAGACACTACAAGCTAGACTGAAAAAGCGAGCTCGTATCTATTTGGACAGCAGGGAGCATTATACACTCCGGTGCCAAGAAAAGCGGATAGAGACCAGAGACGTCTGTTGTTTGAACCCTACCTCCGATGACTGAAGACTGAGGTGTATTTGCATAGCTGGAACAGGCAACTACCAACCCATCCACACTCCTAAAATAACGCTCCGGACCTCGACGAATGGGCACGAGCAATAGCTTAGCCTACAGCGCCGCTCCCGATCATGTCTGAGACCTTAGATTTTTCAGCTGAAAGGTTGACCTTATCATGCTCCAACACAAGGCAGGATACCGGGCAGCAAGTAGATTGAATCCGCCATGCTTTCACAGCCTCCACGAAAATGGGCTTCCGTCTCTCCCTTGTTGTTGAGAGAATCTGCAAGACAGAAACATTATAAATAAGGAGACAATGGCCAAGTTCAGGCCGACAAAAGCACTCGTCTCGCTTTCCTCGCAATCTCATCCAATATACAGAGTATCGATAAAACATCTTCTCCAACGATGTCTTTGTCGAAGACCCTTTCCCTTGCGCTTGTCGTAGCGTTGGCTCGCGCAAGCCCAGTCTTCAACAACCCATCCCGAATCCTTCGCCGCGACCCACCGACGCCTTCTGCCTATCCGCTTGGGGATGCTTGCAGCCACGAGTGGCAGTACCTCAATTTCAACCCGGATGATGACACCGATAAGGCCCATCTCCAGACACTTCACGATGTCATCTGCGGTGGCGAAATGCGCGCCATCTCCAGCTATGGCCAAATCTCAGCTCAGGATGTTCTTGCGCCCTATAAGCGCTATTTTCCGGAGAACGATGGGGACGACGACTTCCAGACCCATGTCAAGGATGTCTTAGGTCTAATCGCAGGTACGAGCAGTGCCGACGGAGCGATTGGGACTGTCGTTGGGACGTTTGTGGTGGATAACCTTGGTGAGCTCTACATCTGATTTGTAGTTTCTTTTTTTTTCTTCCTTCTTCACCCCTTGGCTTCGTTCTTGCAGTCACCGTTAATCCCTTCCGCAGATTTTGGCGCCAACGATCCAGGTGAGACCGACTGTACTGAGGAGGGCACACTAGCCTACACGCTCACAGACCAACTCGACAGTCGCGAAAAGATCCATTTCTGCGACCTTTCGTGGACTCGTGTAAATGCCGGCGACGTTGACTGCGCTTCCCTGGACCCCTTCCCTAGTACGAAGATAGACTCCTTCTCACGCATCGCGCTACACGAAATGATACACTACAGCTCCGTTGGCCCTAAGACGTCCTTGGCGGAACAGATTGTAGACGCGAAGAACGCAGATGGCGAGCCGGCATATGAATCGCCGCGTGTGCATGGCCTTCTTGACCCAGCTCAAGACGACAACCCCGCCCTTACAGAGATTAATGCCGATAGCTATGCTTGGATGTCGCTGGACGCTTGGATTAGTCGTAAATGCGCGGCAGATGCGAGTGACAATAACTGGGCGTCGTTCTTCACTCAGGATCCACCGCCGTATGAGTCCGCGGAGTGAGCTTGGATTATCCTGTAGTATAATAGAAAAGGAAACATAGTCTAATACCAACAGTTTCAAGATAGATACTAAGCCACAAGGAAATGAGAAATGGATAGATTTTTCCAGCTAAATGTAGCAGCAGGTCTTAAGCCTTCTTTTTGTATAGCTATTTTTGGAGAGGCTTTTTGAGAGTCCGAAATAGCACCGTACAACTTTGAGTAAGAGCGTGAATCAAAAGAGTCCCTTGAGCATTGTCAAGTCACTGGTAGCACGAGAAGATGGAGCTAGCGAGTCCCCCAGTATGGCGCCCAATACCGTCACCGTCGGCTGCAGTCGCTTGGAAAGCCGCAGCTGTCAAACGCGACGGCGCTTGGAAGACGCACGCGCAGAGCACATGGACCTTCATGTTTCCATCGACCCAATTCTGCTGTGTAGCTCGGCAGGCCATTGTACCCCCTTAGATTCCTCCGTCGGGAAGATAAATCCAGGGTCGCCATCTCAGCATTTTTCCTTCGCGGCTAGGAGGATCGGAAAGGGTCTGCCAATAAGCGACCAAGTGCCGGTCGATCCCTGACAAACACCACGCTTGCTTCATATACCCCTGACAAAGTCGTGCCTGATTCGGCCAGGGTCACTGTCTCCTCGAGCTCACGTCGGAAGTTCCCCCCTTTTTTTTTTTTAATCCCGCCTCGTCACTTCCCGACCTGGTGGTTTGGACATCTGACTTCAGGTTTGGCTCGGAATGAGCGCCTGCTGCCTTCACCTCACCGCTCCAACATTTCCGGCCTAGACCCTGGTTAGACCCACGCTTGCTTAAACCCTCCAAACGCTTCTCCCATTGCTGTGCCCCTCTTTCCTGGCTGCAGTACCAATCTCGAGCCCTCGAGTAAGTCCATAATCTTCCTCCACGCCTCAGACCGGCAGGTCACTCGCCGGTTGTTGTGTCAGTAAGGCCTTCACAAAGAAATCTACCGCGCTTCTCGCGTGTGGGACTATTGTCAAGGTACAGACTCTTTCCTACTTCAGCTCGTGACCTGAATCCATGAAACATGCTGATCACAACTTTCCCAGCAATTTGATTACTTGGAAGCCGCAATACTCTACCAAAATGACTCAAAATAAACCCCCAAATCGTCTTCACCTCAATTTTGGCTTCAATAATGAGCGCAATTTGGGCGCCGAACAAGGCCGAGCCTTTCCAACAACACCCTCGAGCTTTCCACAACCTGTATACCCCAATGCAGCTGGCCAGCGAGAAGTCTGGGGCACGCAACCCAGCAATACTGGATATAATGCTGCCGGGTACTTTGCGAATAATCCCTATCATGTCCAATACCAGCAGGCGAACAATATGCAATCCACCGGCCCATATCGGCAGCAGTACGACGCAGCAACCAATGGCCTAGTTCACCAATTCTCACATCAAAATCTGGGAGGAGTAACTCCGCGTTCGACTAGCCCCTATGCCCGACAGCCCTCCCCTAGTCAGCGGCCGAAAACCGCGGGTAGTGCGACCCAAGCGCAACAGCAAGCATATAGTCAACCACAATATGGCAACTATCTTCAGCCTGGACAAACAGCGAGTCCTGCGCCGAATGTTGACGATGATGATGAACCACCATTGAGGAATCCCGACCAACATACCGAGAACGTCATAAAGCGCGCCAAGGTTTCTACGGAGCAAGTTGGTGCATTCTTCAGGGAGAACGTTGGCAGAGCGCGTGAGCGAAACAAGAGGTAAAACGACCTATTCCTATTTGATAGCCCATACGAAATAGCTCATGCTTGTTTTGCAGGCAACAAAAATTGGAGCAAGTACTGAACGAACCATCAATATCTCCCGAGGAAAAGCAGCGGAAGATCAACCAAACTGCCAGAACCGAATCGGAATTCCTTCGATTCTTGCGCACTCAAGAGAAACCTTCGAACTACAGAACAGTCAAGATTATTGGAAAAGGGGCATTCGGCGAGGTCAAGCTGGTGGAACGAAAGAAGGATGGCAATATCTTCGCCCTCAAGCAACTTGTCAAGTCTGAAATGGTAGGCTCGATAGTGCGTTCGAAAATAGGGTCCAATTGCTGATCAACTCCTAGTTCAAGAAAGACCAGCTTGCACATGTTCGATCTGAGCGAGACATCCTTGCCGAATCAGAAAGCGAATGGGTCGTCCGGTTACATACTACTTTTCAGGATCCGACTTTCTTATACATGCTCATGGAGTACCTGCCCGGTGGTGATCTGATGACGATGCTCATCAAATACGAGATCTTCACTGAGGATATCACGCGTTTCTACATGGCTGAGATATGTCTGGCTATTGAAGCCGTGCACAAACTAGGCTTTATCCATCGGTAGTCTACACCCACAAGACAAGCGCTTGCATTGAAGCTAACGATAATCCAGCGACATCAAGCCTGACAATATCTTGCTCGATAGGGGTGGTCACATCAAACTCACTGACTTTGGTCTCTCCACTGGTTTTCACAAAGAACACGAAGCATCCTACTACCAGCAGCTGCTCTCCCATTCTCGCAAGACCACGCGCGACAATCGTAATTCAGTGTCACTCGATCAGATTCAGCTCACTGTCAGCAACCGAAACCAGATCAATACTTGGCGAAAATCGAGACGTCAGCTCGCATACAGCACCGTTGGTACGCCGGATTATATCGCTCCGGAAATCTTCAGCGGTAAGGGCTACGACTTTGGTTGCGACTGGTGGAGTTTGGGAACGATCATGTTCGAGTGTTTGATCGGATGGCCGCCGTTCTGTGCCGAGGACGCGAGCGAGACTTACCGCAAAATTGTCGACTGGCAACGAAACTTGCATTTTCCACCGGAGCAGCAGTTGAACCATATTTCGGAAAACTTCATTCGGAGGTGAGTCAGCCCGTTCGCAGCTTCTCTCATAAGACCTACTTTCTAACGGGTTTGTAGTCTGATTACTGATCCCGATTCTCGTCTCGGCCGTCTTGGCGGCGCCCACGAAATCAAATCACACCCGTACTTTGCCGGGGTTGATTTCGCCTCCTTGCGGGGTATCCGCGCACCGTTCGAGCCCAAGCTACAATCACGCGTCGATGTGTCAAACTTCCCTATTGAGGAGATTGACCAGAACGACCATTCTGCTGCACTTCGAGCACAAACGGCACAGAACGGGGAAGAGTACCAGGCCGAGATGAGCCTACCCTTCATCGGGTACACGTACAAGAGATTCGATGCTTTCCGGGGTTCGTAGATGCGGCCTTCTTGTCGTATCATGGTATAGAAGGTGCACGAACGATTTCAGTCTGAAAGTTTGCTTCATAATGCTTCATTGGCGTGGTAGAAAGAATATTGGATGCATTTCTCCTCACGAACGTCCACGGCAGAAATGGGAATGACTGACTCTGAATGTTGTCTATGGCGAGATGCATGGGAGGTCATCTATCAAGCACACAAAATTACATGAATGCTAAGATTAGTGATATTATATGAGCGGTCGGGTTTGGGAGGGGGCATGTGGAGGATGGGTCATCTGCATTCCCTCTCTCTGGCAGATCATTACAAAGGCAAGCATCCGGCCAGTCGCTTTCGGCATCGCCGTGTCGCCTTGGTTGTCGGCAGCATTCACAATAGATAGAATCCATCAAATGTGATTGAAATTGCAAACTAAATTTCACGGCATCTAGATCTCCCGAGTGGCGAAGCTGATCTCTACACTAGCCTCGTGGGACAGGGAAACTTGCTCGTTGATCTTAAGGACTGCACAATAATTGTCCCCTATACTGTGTCCCGGTTCCATTGCTCCGGTGCATGTGACACACCCGGCCTTCCGTCTGATCTGGTTCATAAAGTCGCACCTCCCATCCGTACCATACCATGTCCCAAATCCCCCGTCGCAGGACTCCTCCCCTTACACTCACAGGTCGACACGCTCTGTCGTTTTACTCGCCACCCAACGCCAAGCAAGACCTCCTTATCGGGCCTCGAACTGCACCATCCTATTTGCGTGTCAGCGCATAGATAGGATATCGAGAAGACTGCGTGCACGCATCCTCGTCGAAAAGCGATCTCCCCTCACCTATTCGTGCGCTCCTTGTACAGCACGCGATACCCGCACTCCTTGCACCGGATCGGATCACCTCTTTTCAGGACGACCTTGGCATCACACTCGCCGCAGGCATACTGCACCGGCCGACTCGTATCCTCGAAGCCGTAGCTGCTGGCATTGGCGGCGAAGGCGGAGGTGGAGGTGTTGGCATTTGACGTGGTGGCGCCGGCGCCCGTCTGCGCTGCAGCAGCCGTGGACGACGGATGGAAGGGCGAGGCGCTGGGTTGATAGACTTCGCGGGACATTGTGGGGTTTTTTTCGTCGTCGTCGTCGTCGATATGAGTCGGAGAATTCTTCCGGAGTAGGAAGCGGTGGTGGAGGCGCGCTGGAGGTCGAGCAGCGGTCGTGTCGTGAATGGTGGAGATGGACGCGGAAAAACCAGATGGGGAGGGGGTGGCATGCGGCGCAACATGGGAGGCACGGATCTTACCGTCAGGGTGCGGCGTTCCTGCACCCCGGAATTTCAGCCGAATGGCGGCGAGATTCTCCTCCATCCAGACCGAGGAGGAATCTATTAATGCATTCACGGACCGAATTAAGCAAAAGATGGGCTAGCTTTACCGCATCGGTGTCAGACTAGTCTACAGACAGTAATTATGCCTTGATTCAGGACGCCAATGAGCCCATTCTCTCCTGACATGGACTGATTTTTGAATTGACATGTTCAACGGCTTTTCTGCGACGTACATCATTGCAATCTCGCTCCTGTTGGAGCCTCTCGTGTATTACGTGATCACATGGCAGAGAGGAGAGGGCAAGGGATGGAGCAGTATGATGATGATCCTCAACGCTAGGCGCACTCGAATTTTGGATTCTAACTACCGTCTGACGTACACCAAATGAGTATTTGTGGATCCATGATTGCCACACCTTATTCACTTGGGCCCCAATAGACTGATTGCTCGGTGGCTCTGTCAGAAGCTTCATGTCACACAGAGATGGACGAAGGACGGGTGAGCAGGACTTGGTCCTTCCATTCCCCGGCAGCCAGGCTGACGTGAATCCAGGGAGCGGCCAGCACCGTAGTCGACGGCAGCAGGAGGGGCACCGCAACACGCAGTCGTCCCAGCAAGAACTGTATCGCCAAGAGCAGCTCCGTCAGCTGCGCGAGGACAACGAACGCATCATGACGGCCAGGTACGGGCCGAACTGGCGTCAACGGCCGCTCCGCTCCAGCATCTCAGAGGGGTCGTCGAGTGCAGAAGGGGCGTCGCCCAGTTCCTCGACACAGGGGACGCAGCTGGAACCGGCAAGTCACCACGACCGTTTCAGGCCGAGGAGACGCCTGGAATTGACCTGTTGCCACAGCAAAGCCAGTACTACCAGAGCCAACACCGGTACAGCACGGTGACCGCGCCGGCCGGAAGCTCTTCTCCACAGGTGGGATACTCCGCGTACTATCCTCCGGGTAGCCAGTCTGCTCCCATGCGGGCTTACACAGCACCAGCCGCTCAAGGCCAAGGAAGAGGGCCGCAGAACGCCGCGAGCTCGCAGAATCACGTCGTGTTGCCTCGGCAGGACTACTATCAGATCTTGAACCGATTGAATGCGCTGGAGCAGTGGAAGAAACGAAAGGAAGAAGAGGAGGAGGAAGACGATGACGATGACGATGATGAGGACGATGATGACTAGAAGACAAAAATGACAGCAGGGCAAGTGAGACTCTCCTTTCTGGCCCCTTTGTGTCATGTTCTTGCCTTCTTTGCTCCTCTCAATGCAGACGCTTTGTGATCTCGTTCATTAATGTCTAGGGGTAGGTTCTAGCAAAAAGAAAGACAGTACGAAAGAAAGAAACCAATTTGCACCGACGTTGAATAAACGGATGGTCAGGAGTTGGCGAAAGAAGGGAAAAATGTACTGGCCATCAAGCTCGCCTTTCAGAAGGGGGCGCAAAACAGCGTTTCATGCGCTTGGTCTGTATGTCGGCTTCTCTTACTCTTTTTCTCTCGTCTAGATGAAGAGGATTTCTTTGCACAAGTTGTAAAAAACCTTTCGTGTTGGATATACTGTCTCATTGACTGGCTACAAAAGCTTGATGAATGATGAGTCTTAGATAGCAATGCTCGATACCTGTGGGACAGCGACATACGGGACTTGGTTAATGTTCAATACAAAATCTATACGATGACTTCGTGTCAAAGCTGGACCAAAGTTTTGTGAAGTGATCAAGTAAAGTAGGGTATGAAGCCCAGAGTACAGACGAAGTTGCGGACAAAAGCGCGCCCGAAGACGATTTAAAGGTTTCCGATATCAGATCGATCGCATCTATCGGATCTCTTTCAGCAAGCCGGACATCCACTCGGTTCCGAGATGGAACTCCTGAATGACTTGGTGTCGCCGAAGTTCATTCAGCCATCTGGATTCCAGTATCCGTCTGCGTGAGATGATGAACGCCAGGATTGCGCGGCATCTCCGGGCAACTACGCTAGTCTTGTGACATCTACTATATTGAGGCTGGCGTCTGCATTTTTGGGAGTTCTCATTGGTGAGCTTATCAAGAATGCCAAGCTCAGGAACGGGTCGAGAACGGCACAGATTATGCGCTAACCTTCAAGTCGTGGAGATTCTGCAATCTCAGCTCTTTCCATGGCACCGGTGACGCTAATATCCAATAGGTAACAAACTCGGATTTCCTTTTACGGTAAGACCTTACCTTCAAAAGGCAAAGGATCAGAACTCAGAGTAGTACTCCGTGCACGTCGGTGCGTCTATGCGCGAGATCGGGAGATGTCGTCAATATCTACTTTATCCTTCTATTTTATTTAATATCTTTCTATTGCACAAAAACGCCACGCAATAGGGTAAGCTTCCCCTCCCACGTTAAACGGCTATTACTCCAATTCCTAACGTCGCCACCTCGTAAAACAAGGAGACGGCGAGGGCGTATACAAAGTGTAAGCTAGATATGATTCAAACTCATGTACTTTTCAGCATCTGGCAATATCTTTCTTTACCTATATATACATAAAGTGATAACCTTTCAGCGCGCTATTCTCACAGATCAGGCGGGCCCGTACTCAACAACTGAAACAAAGCAGTGGTCTTCAAGTCGCGCAGTTGGGAAAGCGAATGTAAATACTCATTACCGTCTAACACAAGACCACTGCGTACCACCTCTTTGTGATGTCCAAAGTCTACTGTATAATTGTAATTAGTCAGGGGGTTCACCGTTCTCAGACGAGCCGGCCATAGCTAACGGGCTCAGCCACTTTGTGCGTCGTACGTTACTTTTAACCCCTTGCGCCACTTTCTCTCCATGACTGATCCTCCTGACATCATCGCATGCTGAGTCAATGAGTTCTAGCTTATCGCGGCTACGTAAACGAAGCCCAGGATTACGTGTTGTTTATATGCTGCATTGATGGCTGCCTAATGACAGTGTCGGAAAGGCGGCCCTACTATTGGTGCAGTCTCAGGAGTTAGAGTTGCACGTCTTCAAATTCGGAGATTTCCCCTGAATACCCCCACCAGATATGTTGGCGATCATACAGTCTTCTTGTCGAAGGCGCAGTCTTCGCCGAATGAATCATTGCTAGTTCTGCGGTATTTACGAGCTGACCAACTGGTTTCGTAGCCTTAGAGTCTACACGGACGTTCTGCTTTTGAAGAAAGTATCTACAAGCGAAGGATTGTTATTGATGCCATATGTACGCCGAGTGGAGTATGGTACAAAAAAGAAAGGTACAGGTCCAGCTACATGGATGCAGTAGCTTGAGAAATTGCTCAGACCCGCTAAGCTACAACAGTGATGAATGAGGCTGAAGTACTCCGTAACGCCTGGGCTATGTATTTCCAAAACATTCGTCCCCTGGACTCTTCTATCGACTAAACGATTCCATGGCCTTCCATCTTGACGTTACGAAACACGGGCGGCATCCGGTCGTAGAACTCCAGCTTCAAAGGCTCAATCCACATCGGTTTCGTAGCATCGGCGTATGGCTTGTAATATTCTCTTTGAAGCTGGACCTATCGGTTTTGTCAGCGTAAACGATTTTTTTTCTTTAATGTCAAATGTCCTCCACCTCGATAAGCCACTCTTTGGAAGCATTCCAGTTCTCGACCAGCTTGAACTGTCCAGGTTTATCCGAGCTCTTGTAAACTTCGAAAAAGGTATTCTCGGGTTCGGCGCAAGTCGCATCAAAAACGGGCTTCAGAGCCGTCAGGAAGGCCTCCTCGTTTCGAGGGTCGATAGTGATGGTGACCTGAATAGATGATCCGTGTTCAGAAGACATGGCGACGCCCATATGCGTAGAAATTTCATTGAAGAAAATGATGATTGATGAGGAAGGCTGCGAAATGGATACCGGACCAAGGGGGCTGGAGAAAGTCTAATTTTTATACACATATAACTGAGACGAGCAAGGGAAAGCTTTGTACGTATTGGTGAGTCAAGCTGCGAAGTGTACTCAGGTCCAGGGTCATGAGTCTACGAAAGAGGTTACGTTCACGAGCCTCGCTATTCCTAACCTTCCACTGAGAGTCCATGTCAAACGAGCTTTGGGAACAGTCAACGGGATGTGGTTGTAGCTTTTGGCGAATCCAGCCTGTCATAGACAACGAAGACATGGGACCCAAGCCAATTACACGCCTCGCCGAACGGCGCCACAAGCCGGGCCACACAACCGGCGACCACTGCGCCCCGACGCACATCAGAAAGCTATCTCAGGAGAGGAATATGGGAGTTGCGGTGGCCGAGTCCGCCCGAAGTCCCGGCCGACGGACATATGTTTATAATGGTTATACGGACGAATCTCAAAGTGTTGGCAGAGAAGTCGTTGGGGTGGAGATCTCGCGCATCACCTCGCGCATCGTCCATGTTTCCTCTTACTACGTAGATTAGAAAGGTTATGGTAAGGCTTGAGAAAGCACTCATCCAAGCTCCCAGAGGTAAACGATTTGAAAATAGGACTTCCTATTTCAAGTAGTGTGAGTTTTAGATATACCTTGTACTTCTTCAGAAACGTGAAGATAGTGAAGTGCCTAGGCTTTCGGGCGGTTGCCCTTCTCGTCGGGATGTTCTCAGCCATACTCGATTGGTACGGAGGCTCAGTGACTCTTGCATGTCGTGGAGGGTAGGACAACGAATGTTGGGCGGTATACGCGCGGTGTGTACGATGACATGGTGTTGGCTGAGTCGACAAAAAGTCTCCGGGCTGAATCGGGCCGGCCCAACTCCCGCTGGAGTTGATCCGATCCCGTGTCAACCAATTTCTTCTAGGAACAAACACTCGATGCCATGGAAGGTCTTCGAAAGCTGCCGCAGCCCAAAAAGCTTCGCATTCGCCCTCGCCCATTACGCTCCCAGCCCATCTGTCATCAACGACGACATGCTTCGGCTGCGGCGGCCGTTGCGCCTGCTGCCCCAATCGACCAAGCCATACACGCAGCTGCTCCTATAGCACGATATCCTCCAACTCAACCGCCCTCACACAAGCCGCCCGAGTTCCGCAAATCCCAGCTCCTCCGCTCATATGCCTCTCTTCTACGAAGCTCACCTCTGATCCTCCTGTTCCAGCACAACAACATCCGCTCGACAGAATGGATGGCCCTCCGGCGAGAAATTGCTACCGCTCTTCGCAAGCTCGAAGAGTCCCGCGCCAAAACCCGCGACACTGAGCTCGACACGACCATCTCGTCTGGCATCAAGCTTCAAATCCTCCAAACCGGCATCTTCGCCGCCGCCCTCCGCATCGTCGAATTCTACCACCCAGAACAAGCCCACCCATCATCATCACCACCACCAACCCACCCCACCGACCCACGCACCCAGTCCTCCGCACCCATCCCCAACACCAGCAACACCGATCCCACAAACTCAGCCTTCACCCACGCCCTCTCGCGCCCCGCCCACGACGCCGTCGCCTACACCCCGCGCCCCTCACGCACCCTCAAACCGCCCAAAACCCCAGCAGCAGCAGCAGCAGCGACAGCAGCAGCACGCAGCAGCTACCACGGCCTCGAGCCCCTACTCTCCGGCCCCCTCTGCGCCATCACCTTCCCCAACGTCACCCCCACCCACCTCGCGACCCTACTACGACTCCTATCTCCCTCACCGCAGTTCCCCGCGCCGCGCCGGCGCGAACAGCCGAGCTACCACGACCCGGCCGTGCAGGCGGCGGTGCAGAAGCTGATGCTGCTCGGGGCGCGGATCGAGGGGCGGGTGTTTGATGGGGAGGGGGTGGGGTGGGTGGGAGGGATCGAGGGGGGTATGGAAGGGTTGCGGGCGCGGCTGGTCGGGGTGTTGCAGGGCGCGGGGATGGGGTTGGCGGGGGTGTTGGAGGGGGCGGGACGGGCGGTGTATGGGGTTGTGGAGGGGAGGAGGGTGATGTTGGAGGAGGAGGGGAAGGGGGAGAAGGAGGAGAAGGAGGAGGAGAAGGTGAAGGAGAAGGAGACGGAAGGGAAGAGTGACCAGTAGTAGGTTGATGCTTAGGTCAAGGGGAGGCTCGATGGGTGTGAGAATTTTGAAGCATTGCTTGTAACGGTAGTAGATATGTACATATACTATGAATAGACCGTAAGAGATAAGCGAAGTCCTCCTGTATCAAACCAAACAAAGTCTTTATCCTTTATTTAGCCTTGTGGGAGTTACATCATTCTTGAGAGTGTATATCACAACTGGTACAATGTCTCATCTAGAGCTCGCGACACAATGGGTTTTAATAGAGCAAAGAGTGGCAGCTGTCACTGCTCCGTGCAAGCGTGGGACATTAGTACATGAGAGAACTCACATAGGCGATTCCCGTAATAGCGCAAAGGAAGTACTGCGGCGAGTTGGCAAAACAACGTCAAAAACATCTCATTACAATGAGACGAGGTAGTAATGCTTTGAGCTCAGGATTTTAAAGCCAACAGATCAAGATAAGTATGTCGAAATTACGGTAATATTTAGAATCAGAGCGTTTCCCTAGAGCTTCCATCAATGCCTGACGGATGCTCGCAACGCAAGCCATCCCTTTCCGATGCAAATCCCTCAAACTCGAGTCCTCCTGGTATCATCCTGCCGGATATGCTACTGCGCTCTTCCGCCTGGAATGCAAGGTGGTCAACACGCGGTAGCCCAAGACAAAAAGGCCATCCAACAAAAACAGCAATAAGGCTAGAAGGGAAAAGACAGATTGTGTCGCGTGCGAGTCATGAAGGGTGAAACTGAAAAAAAAAGGTAAGAGCAAAGCAGTCCAATTCAATCAAATCCACCACGCAAGCACTAATGCAAGAATGTCGTAATCACAAAGGGACCATATGGCTGAATGCTCAGCAGCGCAAAGGGAAGAAATCAGCAACCAGGAACAGATAAAAGTGAATGAGACAAGATTTGCGAACTGCACGATGGTGCGAACGCCTGCTAAAAGCGCGAAAGGAGTGCGGTTTGTAGTGAATAGCGTTTTGCATATCATCTCTTGTCTCATCGTCGTTGCTCGCTTCGCATCATCCATCCGCCTTCCCGCATCCATCTCAGATCTGCACCTCCACCTCTTACTCAGATCCTTCGAACCGTACGTCCTCCACACGCTGCTCGTGCAAAGCGAGAGTAAAGCAGAGAAGCAATTTGGTGGGTAAGCAGCGCACCGAGCAAGAGAGATTTTAAAAAAAAAGAGGGGGAATGGGGTTGCGAGGCAGGATTAGGCTAAGAGAGAAGACTGATTACTGAGACGCGCGACGCGGTGGTGAATCACCATGCAGGCACGCAATGCCTCCCACGGTACGCGGTCAGGCAGCATTGCCGGCATAGGGGAAAGTGAAAGTTCGAAAAGACCGCATTTCCAAAAACAGAGAAACCACGAAATGACATAATGTACAGGGTATGGGGGAAAAAAAACCTGGGGAACCGCAGAACGCCACCTCACGAATGCAGCGCGCATGTTCCCCGTACTCCGTATTTGCCGTACAACTCCCAAACACCATGAACCATGTATACATATGCAAGACCCCCCTGAATGGTCGTGTTCTCGGTTTCGGCCGGGCCGAGCGCCGTACCTGTCCGAACACCCTGTCCGTCCATGGATGGTAGACCGGGCATGCGATAGGTCAACTCCAAAGTCAGTCGTCTGCTATAGAGACGCATCTTGGATGAATTTTATTACCATCCCAGGGATCAGTAGTTCTGCCATCCTTGTGGCGGATGTCCCTGAGCACCAGTCGGAGCCCAACCTTGCATACCCGGCTGTTGACCTGCAGAAGTCTGATGCATAAAGTGCTGCGGACTTGCCGTTGCCTGGTAAGGATTTCGCATCCCCGGATAACTCATCCCACCCATGCCACTATATCCCATAGGGTTGCCGTGCATGGCACCACTGCTCTGCTGTTGGCTGAGATGCGGTGGCATGTGCTGTGGAGAGTGCGAAGGATGTGGCGATTGTTGCTGCCCGTATTGGATGCTGTGAGACTGTGACAGCGGAGACGGCTGCGCCTGCGGAGGCCACATTTGATTCTGGTTGTAACCTCCATACGAAGGGGTCTGGCCATGCCCAGGTGTGCCCATCCCCATCGGCGACCGGTGCACCTGGTCAGGCCGCATCGACTGATGCATGTTGCGGACGGGAGATTGCGCCGGCATCGGTTGATGAGGTTGTTGTGAATATGACTGTGCCGCCATCATTTGGGAGGATTGTTGCTGGTGAGACAAGGTACTTGGATTTCCGGGCCCCAGACCAGCGCTCGTTGCCGTCTGCTGAGGGGAATGTATGCCCTGCGACACAACTAAACTGGCATCAGCAGGATCGGTGCTTGTTTCCAACGCGCCCAGCTTCTGAGGTGATTCGTGCTCTCTTCGCCAGTAGTCGTCAATATACTTGGCGCGGTTCGTCCGTTGATGGCCTAGCGTTCGGTTGTACTCCGCGGTGTGCGTTGCCTGATTCAAGATTTCCGAACCAGAGCTGGGCTGAGAACGATCCAAGTATGGCGGTCCGGTGATTTCTTGTCGAGGGCGCTGAACGTTTCCGTAATCTCTCCACTTGTCATCGATTGGATTTGGATTGATCATGGGAAGAGTGCCTGGAAGAATGCCCGCGGGGTGTCCCTCCATCGTAGGTCCATTGCTATAGATGATTTCTCCGTGTGGAAGAGCGGTCAGATGGTTGAGATTGTTGACTCCAGCTGCTGCTTCTCTTGCTCTAGCTGCACCTGGCCGCTTCTCTCCGGCCGCATCCTCTTCTGTGAATCCCTGCTTCCTCGCCTTGCTCTCCCAGTAATCATCTCTTACACGTCGCCCGTTGACGATCACTCTGCTGCCGAATTGCCGGAACATGGACCGTGCTGTAACGATGGCAATCTGTCGAGAGCGGTACGAATACGGCAGAATTTCTTGCTGTATCAGATCGTCCTTTTCCATCTGGGTGGCAATGATTTTGTAGAGCGAGCGGTTCTTGTTGAAGAGCAAATAGGAGTCGCGATATCCAAGTACGCGGGCGCATTCGGTGGCTAACATGAACAATTTATCGCCTCGGTTGGGGACGTAAAAGGTACGACAACGGTACTCTCTTCCGCCAAGTGGATGCCCTGTTTCCGAGACTTTCTTTTCCCCTGCTTCATCAATTTCCCGGGGAATATATTCATCGCCTTTCGGCCCAAGCTGATCTGTTGTATGGTCTCTGACTGTCGGCAATGCCTTCACGACAGCGGATTTGGTAGGTGTTGATCTGGGTGGAGAGGTCTGACTTGGTGATGTCTGAGGGAGAGTTTGGTTTTGGAGTTGTGGGGTTTGAACTGGGGCGCCGACAGAGTAGTGCGGTGATGTGGCCGAAGTGGGACTTTGGTCTGATTTGGGCGGCCGACCGCGTTTTCGTCGAGCTGCTTCATCTACAGATGAAATGCTGTTAGTCGAATTCGAAGCTAGAAAGCATGACAAGTGTGTCGAGCAATGCAGGTGGTGGCAAAAGGTGGAGCTCACCCTGGTTTCCGTCGTCGTCCGCGATATCACTGTATTCATTCGGCGATCGGCTCCTTTTCATACCTCGAGGATTCTGCTGATGCCCATTGTTCGACGTCGCACCGGGAAGCACTGATAAAGTTTCATACGTCAGCAAAATGTTGTCCGGACGGGAACTTGCGGCGGATGTAACCGTCGGAAGAGTTAAAGAAACGCGAATTCACAAAGATGCAAGGCCAATAACGTCAGAACTAGGGAGAAGGGCGTTTTACTGGTTTGATAGTTGACGCTTGACGAATTCAGCGCTGCAGGATCGATCGTACCCGAACCATCCATCATCCCGCTTCCAAAACCATTCATTGATGTCAAGAAAGGATGTGTCAGCGTGGTCATTCCATTCAAGGCGTCGTCGTTTCAAGGCGCAGTCGCCAGCGAGATGCGATAGGTAAATCACGTCGTCAGTCGCGGCCAGTCAGCGAAAGCCCGCGGCGAGCGATCAACGGGGCGGCGAATCGATGGTCGGTAAGAACACCACGGTCGGCGGGTGCAAAAACGTCGAGCATGCGGTTGGATTGTCGTACGAGCGATGTCGCGTTAAAAGTTCGGGGGCGCGATGCTGCGAAGAGCTCTCGAGCGAGAAGCTGCACGATCCCGGTTGGTTCGGCAGGGTCAGATTAGCTACGAGATCTTTGGCGGCGGTGCCCAGGCCTGGAACGGAGGACCGGCGGCGGATGCGGAGATGCAGTAGGACGAGGCGGAGCGATGAGTGGACGTCGCGGAATGAGCGAGTTCTGCAACTGCAAGGTCGCGCACGCTGGGCAGTGGACGTTAGAGGTAGGTGAAGAGCGGGTATGCTTCGAGGTATGGCGAGGTGGAGCTGGATGGGCCACAAGCGAGCGGCGCGCTGACCAGCCTGACCACCACGGCCTGATGATGTCGACAAGCAGCCCCCCGCGCGATTATTAGTCAATTACACTTGCTCGGCAGCGGGCGGCGCCACGAATCGAGCCTGCTCCTCTGTCAGCTCGAGGTACTGCGGTCTTGCTCTCGTCTGCAAGGGAGTCTGCGACGAAAGAGCATGCGCAACCGTTGATAGATCCAGCAGCCACGGGTGCGACGAGCCCAGCCAATGATGGCGGCCGTCGCGGTCGGCCCCCGCAAGTAAGGGTTCACTCACCGTTGATCAAGGAGTTGCGTCTGTAGTCGCTGTTTCAACCGCCGATGATCGGTGCAGGCGAGCCTGCTTGAAACAGCCTTGGCTGCTGCCAATAGCAGCACGAATTAATTGGCACTCTGGAGAAAGTTCGAGAGGTGGCGACGGACGTGTAGCCAGGCCCAGCGATGGCGCTCAGAGGTGTGGTTAAACGGCGGACCAGTCAAGCGCGTGAGATGGGATCAGGGCTCTGATAGTATTCCTTGGTCTGCGGGACCCCAGAGAGGGCGTGCAGCCGAGTCAGCCCCTGTTGCGTTCAGACAAGGTCGCCACGGGACGAAGCGGCCAGGCTGCGGGTACCAAGGTACAGGGCCCGAGTCGTACGCCTGCGGTGCGGCAGCGCGACAGATGGCGGACCACTGGTCCGCGCCGTGGACGAGCTCCAGATACCAGCGAGGGCCGGCTGGAAGCTGGGCGAGCTTCCCGTATGGATACCGACAACGAGGGAAGGATGGGGGGTCCCCGTAGTAGTGGCGGTACGAAGCGAAGCACCCAGCAGCGGAGGTACGACCGTCTTACGCAAACCAGAGACGCAGGTTTTCTGCACGCTTCAAGCGGCGCGAGCACAATCCGGCGGTCCCAACCGCGCGAATGACACAGGAGAAGAGGGGAGCGGGCAGAGCGAGCGTGACGAGGGTCTGTGTCGGGGACTAATTGCAAGGAGTAAAAGAGGCGAGTTCACGAACGGATGGCGAAAGCGCCCAGGATGGAGATCACTCGACTGAAGAGGGGGGGGTTGCCTGGCTTATGTCGATGGTCTAATGCCTTAGATCAGAGGGCCGGTGGCCGGTGCAGCGCGAGTCGTTCTGAGGCGCGCAATGCGGAACTTGAAGAAGGGCTTAGCAGCCGTGTTTCGTCGCTGCAATTAGATCTGGGTCAAGCCAGATAACGTGCAGCCGACGAGTTGGTAGATTTCACCTTGATGCTTGATGATGCGGCAGCTGGGCAACTCCAGCCGGTCGTATCGGATTCGGCCCAGGTATTGCGGGCATTGATAGCAATCGACGGAGCCACCTCCGCTACCACCCTCTGACCCCATGCTCGAGGGCAGAAATAGAGCCGCTCCCGACTCACGCAATGCGCAGGGAATCGTGCCGAGCGAGCCCGGGCCTCGAGGGCTCGTGATTGCTCAAGCGAAGCGCCTTTGGCCGTCGCAAGAAGAGGGGTCTCAGTCGGGATCGAATCAGAGCCAGGAGGGACGGCGGGCGATGCATGAGCGGCCTAGTTGCTCACGGCCACGCTGGGACGAGCCCACCAATCCTGGCCCAGCAGCGAGCAGTCTGCAAAAGGTCATGACGGCGACAATGAGCCGGGGTCCAATGCGGAGTTCCCGCTGTAACCGAAGATCAATCGCGCTATCAGGCGAAGGAATCAAGGTGAGGATTGCTATCGAAGGCGAGCAGTTCTTGAAACTGCTTTGTTACATCGGCGGCCATCTCTCCAACCGCTGGAGATCGTGGCAACAGGCGGCCATCGCCAAAGCGCGAGATGCTCCCGCGCTGCCTGTCTTCTGCACGCTAATGAGGCAATATGCCCATCGCAGCCAGACGGGCCGAGCAGAAGGCGCGTGCTGTCCAGGATCAGCTCCATGCCGGCGAACGCCACTCGTCCAGCCTTCGAGATCTGCTCTCAGTTACCTTTTTATCCTCTAGATTGCTGTACATGCGCTGCTGTATCTATGCTTTAGCTGCAGCTCGCGACGCCGCGAAGAAGGTTGGCGTTTGAGAAAGAGAAGACTGCAATATGCGCAACCTGTTGGCTTTCCTTTGCGTCTGAGGTATAAGGAAAATGCAGTGACCGACGCTCGTTTACGATGACGCTCTCGGGAACTAAGGTGACGATGGGCCGAAGTAGACGACGTACATACGTACGGAGATAATATCCCTCAGGTAGATCGAAAACAGCCTGCTAAGTAAGCCGAGCCGCCGCTTTGACTCAGGTCTCGCTTGGCTCTGCGCTAACCTCGATAACCATGCTGGGGATCTTCGGATAAAGGATTCGCGTTCTTCACCCATTCTTCGTGATGACGGTGATGAAAGTGATGACGAGGACCCGCGCCCCAAAAGGATCAGCCTGCAGCTGGTGCGGAAACAGCTACAGAGAAGCTCGACCGACGCGCTAGCTGTAGCCGGCTGGTACCGTGTAACGGTGGGATGTCTCAGATCATCAATTGCAGTCATATGCTCGCCTTTTCGACATGGGGCCCTCGAAGCCTATTCCAGAAACTATTGCGCATATACGCCAATAATAGGCCCATCCTGGCGCCATGCGGCTGTCTTAATGTTCAGAAATGGATTCATTCTTAGGGTTCGTACTATAGGACGAGCTTTGGCCCGGCCGTTGGGAGTCCGTGGTCGGTAGGCAGCAGATGTCATTTTGGAACCTGTATCGGGAACGTACAGGAACCCGTCGCGGGAACGGCCACCAGGATGCGGAACCTGGTCGAGCTGAGGCGGAATAATTATGCAACTTTGAAATCCGCGTTAATTCGTATGGCCGCCTACGCGTAATCGTACATGTTGGGAGGCATGAGACGTTGGTATAAGATTACCTGAAATGCTACCGACACTGCCAGCTGCGGCTTGCGTACCTAATGAAACAGTCGTCTCGATATGCAGTGCATCTTGGCTTCGCTGGAAGGGAAGTGAAATGGTGAGCCACGCTATTTGCGAAGCCCGCTAATGAATCAAAATCCCCAAAGAGGGCATACATCTGTCCATGTGACCTTTCTGGGAGCTCTAGAACCTGACAGGAATGGTGTGAAAAGCATCAGACTGGCGATCATCGCCCAACAAAATGTCATCTTGGAGGGCACAGCCATTGCTTCATCCCACGAAAGCAAAAGTCTATTGCACGGACACTCCAATTACGGAAAGCGTGTTTAGGACGTGATGATGGCTTCTCGGGCTCTTCAACGTCCGGGACTTGCCGAATAAAAAGGGGAGTCAGTCTGGCCATAGCTAAGGTGAAATGTCAAGGCCAGCATCTCCATAATGCCCCTGGAAGTCCCGAATCATCCCGATATTGAGGACTGTGGAATGTTCCCTCAGCACGGTTCCACAGCTTCGGCGGTGATAAGAATGTTTGGTACCGCCCCGACCCGTTGAAACATGCAAATCAAATGTATCCTTGGAGCCACATGAGAGTGGGGGCGTTGCAGCAGGCCTCGTCCATGGTCGTCAAATCTCCCCACATTGCTAGTTCAACGTGACCATGATGTGCAGATGAAAGGCCCATTTATGCAGATCGTAAATATCGTCATCCATGAAACCAGGAGTCGATCATTTCGACGCGTCCAACTTTTTTCGCGTCTTGGTCGTGTCATTGTGTGTAGGGATTGGAGTATCCAGTCATCTTGCCGGTAATACGAGCGTGTCAGCAGGTCTGGAAAGCCAAAGTAGGATGCCGAACCCAAATATCCTTTTCAAAAAATCCAGCCGGGATGACCCCATAGTGCCAATACTGTAGGCCGAATATCCGATGATCGATATTGTTGCTCCATCTCCACGCCGTACCCAAATGCTACGCTAAAGTGGCTTCAATACTCAGACCCTAGGGAATCCTGAGTCAGGCATAATGCCTGTACGGCAGCAATATCTTCACATTTCTGCAACTGGCCATATCCGCCCAGCCACTTCCAGTATTTCGACCCGAAGTCTGCCCATTCATCGCCATCTCGCTGGCTTTGCAGCCCGCCCTCTCCCATAGGTCCCACCGGAATTTCCTCCATAGGTTCTTCCGTAGTGTTGCTTCCGCAATGCATTCCCCATTTCCGCCTTCTGCTTCCAGACGTCATACTCTTGGTTCCAGACTTCCACCAGCATTCCCAAATCCTCCATGACTCCGTCTGGTCCCCTGTTCCATACCCAAAATCCCAGTCCCACGACGGATACCCAGAACACCACTTTGAAGAACAGGCGTACCCAGTACACGACGGTCCTCCATAGGATATCCAGAATTATTAGACTGACAAAAAGGGATACGAGCAGGAGCGTGATGGACACAAGGTCGGGAGAGGTGGTGACCTTATTAAGGAGCGGCGAAAAGAAGGCGCTTAAGCGATTGGAGAACGAGGTGAAGCTTTGGAGGTAGGAGCTATATGCTGAGAAGGGCGAAATTGGCGACGTCAGGAGATAATGAAAATAATCTGTCCAATCTGCTCATTATGAGCAGTGAGTTCATTGCCTAGGCGGGAAAACTGATTTGTTTACCTCGTAGAAGGTCCATGTTTAAGATGAAAATCGAATTCCGTCCGAAGCGTCTGTGTGAAACTTAGACGCGTACGGCAAGCTCGAAAACCGGAACGAGCCTGTAAAGGAAGCAGTCTATACTTCCAATGCTCGCGGATGATTTAAAAGCGTCTGTGGCTTCGTGCCATAGAAAGTATGTGAGTTGGGTGGGGATGTGGTGTTCTCATGGGGTGAGCTCCGTTAAAGAAGCTCGGGCGTGTTGTGGCGTGACCAATCAGCACATCTAGGCACGTATAGGTTAGGCACTTACACACCTACATGCTCGCTCTCTCTGAGTTCAGACTCTTGATTTCGTAGGACTATGTACAGAAAAACTGAGAGCAATCATACAGTTATGACTATTCGCATCAACGAAAAAGGTAAGTGTATGGAGAAATTTCGGAAATCCAATGAATCATAAGATCATGTACCATCCATGGCCCTGGATATCATTTGCAAAACGAACAACAACACGGCGCAAAGTAAAGGAGACACGTAGATAACGGTCATGTTCTATATGCTGGATGAATCTGTTGTTGGTCCCAAGCTTCCCCAGACGCAGAATGGTACCCTGTTCCGCTGGGTTCTCCAAAGTCATGGGCTTTGGACTCGACGAACCCGAAATTGAAATCAGAAGCCTCAGAGGTTGATGGATAATGTACAGCGCTGCTTGATGAGCGATGTGGATTCGATTGCGGCGGCAACGGTTTCCTCGTCGGAACCCCGAGCAAGACGGACGCGAAGGGTGTTGGTGGGCGGTCTGGGTCAGCAAAGTCATGTGGTACTCGGGCATGCTCATTGAAAACGGATCCACTTGAACGTAGGCTTTGCCTTTCTTCGGGAGTGTAGAAAGGATTATCGTCGGATGTCGAACTTTCATACGGAGCCGCCCCCTCAAGGCTTCGGATGGCCTGATCATTTTTGTACGGATTGTGCACGTGTTGGTACGGATTTTGCCCATGTGCATACAAATTTCCCGGGGAAAAGATTGATCGTGGTGGCACCGCCATTCTGGTCTCATGATTTTCGGGGACTTGGCTCGCGAAGTTGTTTGTACTTGGCTGTCTCCATGACTGTATCTCAGATTCACCGGCTGGCGACTCGTATCTTCGAAGGATGCGGCTCCTTCTCCTTCTTCGCTGACAAAGTATGAAAGCACAAAGCACCACGGCAAGTACTAACACGCCAAGGACAACGCCTAGGACGATACCAAGGATTTTGTTGTGATCATTGGACTTGCGGACAGGTGTTGGTGGAGGGTCTGAGGTTGCCTGCGTGGGCTCTGTTGCATGGCCTGTGATTGACGCTGACGTTGTCTGAGTACTTGATGAGGAGCTTGATGGCCTTACTGAAGGTGTAGTTGAAGGTGTATCTGAATGAGGCACTGAAACCGTGGAAGATCCGATCAAAATACTCGAGGGCCACGTCAAAGTAGCAATGTTTCCGTACGATGAAGACGGATACACGGAAGACAACAGAGATTCACCTCCAGCCCACAAGCTTCCAATCAAACCGCTGTTATCCGAATTGGCTGCTGAAGATAAAGTGGGAGCTGCTGCTGTGACCGACGATGCCTGTGAACTTGGTATCGAACTAGATCGCTCATCCGAAGTTATCTGGCTCATTACCAGATCCATCAACGCCGCACACACCAAGAACAGGATAGTAGGCCTCCTCTGAAGATTGACCATCTTCATTCATACCACGTGTACTTGTTTTTGTTTACAAAACCCTATGACCTTGAGTTAAGTGGGAGGAGTGCCCTCTGAGCCGAGAAAGTCAATTGAGCACATCCATGCGGTTGAAAGCAATCTGAAATCTTTTGTGGCGGACTAAAGAGTGGCAAGTGAATCAGAACGAAACGTTGTGTAGCTGTACTCCGAAAAGATATGGAATTCGGCGTTCGGCAATGAAGATGTATTTTGAGAAAGGCTTGTGAAAGTACCTGACCTGTTGAGGCTGTGTAGATATAGACTTTCCTGATTGATTGATCTTCTCTACTCTTGGCCTGAACCAGACGTGATAGGAACGTAAGCCCGTTGATCTTTCTTACCGTTTGCCAATGCCTGGCTTCTAATCTCACCGAACCAGGGTCCACTACCGAGGATGGACGCACGGCTAGTGCTGCCCTGTCTATCACCCCGCACAAGTGGGCTCTTGATAAGTGCTTTTGAGCTAGCAGTCTGACGAAGAATCAAGGGTGACGGCGATCATGTCGCCTTCCGACTACCGTGAGTGGTCGATCCCATTCACTAGCCACAATTTGCCACATGAGGCGCAGTAGATCGACAATGATTATGCTCGCTTTGGATAAATGCATGAGGCCTCCTCTGCCGTTCGAGCGGAAAACAGGTTTTGGCGCGAAAGTTTCGGCAGCGGAAGGCTCACCGTGAGTACAGCTTAGAAAGTGGCACCAATGGGAGGATAAATGTAATAGAAGAATCTAGCCCTTTCCTACACTTTAATTGCCTGTGTTCGTCGAGGAAGAAGCAGAGGGTTAGATCCTGCTCGGTTGACAACTGTCGACATCTGCAAAAGAATAGGACGGGATGAGATAGCCGGCTAAAATGGTTCGTACGATACCGCACTGCCGCGGTAATAATGATGCACTTGGCTGCATGGGAATAGTGGCGAGATAGCAAGCTATCCACTGAAACCCGTCTAAGTGGACGAAGATGAAACGTCTGTAGCTTCTAAACAGGATTTCGGTCATTGTGCGAACTCTTGAGATTTTGATGTCACACAAGCCGTAACTTGATTTTCCGCTTTCCTGTAGATTCCTCCCGCTCATCGCTGATCCTGACTGTGACCTTTTGAAACAAGTCCACGGTTAATGTCCTGGATCCCATTACGGTCAGTTGATAATTCTCAGCGTCAAACTCGCCTGTAGGCTCTGGGGTCCCGAGGTCTCTCAACCGGATGAGGCCCTCAATACCAAAACGAGGAACAAAGACCACGAATCCATTCGAGAAGACCTTCATTGCAAAACCCTCCTCATCAATAACTCTCCCCTTCAGTGCTTGCCCAACATAATATTCCACACTCGCTCGTCCCGCCATTTGCGCGTTTCGATGTCTCACATTAAGATTATTGCAAACTCCTTCTAATTTATGTCTGCTTTGTAAGCTTGTGTCGAGTTGCTCGTACCCGATTGCTGCCGCGAGTTGCCGGTGTACCTCCAAATCCGCGTATCGCCGGATTGGACTGGTGAAGTGTGTATATATCTCGCTTGCTAAGCCATAGTGTCGGAATTCGGGTTCGGCTTGGGTACCAGAACAGAAGTACTCGGCCGACATCATGCAGCGGGTAGCCATGATCCGGACAAGAGTGTTGAAGAAGGGTGTAGAAGGGTCAGTGCACGTATCGAGGGACATTGCAACGGCTTTGGAGCTCTCTGTACGCAGCTCCATGCCTTTCTTGACCTTGAGCTGGTTTTGGAGCTCCTCAAAATTGGTCTTGGGTGGCGCTCCATGTCTACGGAGCAGTGCAGTCTGTGGGAAAGATTCATAGATCTTTTGCGCAACACTGATATTAGCGAGCAACATAAACTCTTCTACCAAAGAGTTGGTATCAAGCATCTGCTTTGTCTGCACATCCATCGGGTCTGATGTTTCTGACTCCGCCTGTACGCGAACCTCTGGACTAGCGAGATTCAAAGCGCCCGCATCCATTCGCTTTTGGCGAAGCTTTCTTGAAAGCGCCATCAATGCCCTCATCCCCTGAGTGAGTTCGTCTTGTTGCGTTTTGTTGTCGATTCGAACTTGAGCCTGCTCGTAGCTGAAAGCTTCACGGGAGCGGATGACAGATTTTGTGAAATCAACCTTGACTACGGCTGCCTCAACAGTCATCTCCCATAGTACCGAGAACGCATATCGCTCAACATAGGGTTTCAATGAGCAGAGGTCTGTACCGAGCAATGTCGGTAACATATCAATACGTTTGTCCACAAGATAGACCGTTGTCCCTCGCATGCTCGCTTCCTCATCCATGGCATTACTTGGCCTGACAAAATATGAAACGTCTGCAATGTGCACACCAACCTCAAGATTTCCATTCGGCAATTTACGTGCGTGCAGTGCGTCGTCTATATCCACACAGCCAGGCGGATCAATGCTGCATACGAGTAGATCTCTCAGATCTCGGCGGCCTGTCCAACCCGGATTATTAGTGTCCGCAGGTACTCTCCAGTCGTGGCCCTCTGGCGGTAGGCAGTCCAGGACTGTTTTAGGAAAGGGTCGGTATTGAACATCGTATTCAAGGAGCAGTGCTTCCGTTTCAGCGCCTTTCGTCTCTAGCTCTCCCAAAGATCGCACAAAGTGTCCAACAGGATACCGCGAGTCTCTGTCCCAAGCATCCATGGTGACTAAAATACGCTGTCCAAGTAGCTGCCCTGCCTGCCTTGTCCGGATACGAATCTTTGGTATGCGCTTGTCCATAGGAATGAGAAAAACGGTTTGTGGTGTGCGAGTCTGATTTGCGGGTGCCCGCACAGAGTCCCTATCAATGTGGCCAACATACTGTCTCCAGTTCCTCTTGATAATCCCGACTACACGGGCTGTGGGCTGGAGCTGGGTCTCCGCATTTGCATTATGGGATTTCCGGACCTCTTCTTGCAGGGCTCGTCTCTCACGCTCGGTGACAACCGTCTCAGCTTCTTCCGTTTCTGGATTTTCATCCTTGTTAAGCGTCTCTTCATCAACGATCTTTGATGACGGTGCTTTCCATTGATCTTTGGGCAGTACTTCCACGACCACAATGTCACCTGCAATTGCACGGTTGCTGTTCTCTCGTCCTAGGATCAGAAGCGCTCGCTCAAAAGCGGGTACATGTACTGAGCCCTCGAGGTAGTTGTACGGCGAGACCTTGAAGACACCCTGGTGCATGACCTCGGCTTTGACCCCTGTAAGTAGTTTGGAGAGCGGGTAGTATTCCGGATAGATGAGTGCGGCTTTATCAACTTTACTGATCTGTAGTTCTTGGCCTGCGCTTAACATATCAAGGAGTCTGTCTGCATCGTCAAGGCCTGTGATGTATTCAGATACTGTACATTCAAGTTAGTGGTGGACTTGATCGCAAGGTCATGCATGAAGAGGTTGCGTACGTGAGGCGGCTGCAATGCTCTCGCTTTTAGCTTTGCGAAGATTCGCCTTGTCATCGCTTATCATTACTACGGAGGGGCATCGTATTGATTTTTTGGCCTTGACAGCTTGCTGGAGATGGCCCTGATACCACTCAACTGCCTTTCGGACGGCTCGGTCATTGCGATCATTGATAGTCTCGTCTCGATCTCTGGCAGCATAGGTTTCTTGTCGGAATTCATTGAAGAAGACGTAGAAGCGCTTGTCTTCATTTTTTGTAAGACTGATCAGACGGTGGTACAGTGGCAAAGATCTATTCTTGACTTCTTCGAGGACCGTTTGAAGGATAATCACATCATGGAAGTTGGTTTGCAGTTCAAAAAGGTCCATGCCATTGAGAAACGCATTTGTGTCTGGGACAAGATAGTGGCCAGTAGGGAATGACTTGGATCCGGCCGGTGTTTCCGAAAGGACAAAGGGGGAGACTGAGTTTTCTAAGCAATTAGTGGATAAAAGAAGAGATATTCAGACCAACCTTTATTTTGATAATCTGTTGGTGCCACCTCTAAACACGTAGAGCAAAGCCGCGAGGAGCATGGAATATCTCGTCTGAGATATAATTCCCGAACGATTTTTTGTACCTTCCCGGCTCTGGTTGTCCTGATGAAGACTTTACTTGAGAGATTTGGCGCACTGCCAGGATCGAACGATCTCTTAAGGCTTGTCATAGCTTTAGTGGATCCCTTTGAAGAGAAAAACAAATTTGCTCGACCGATCTCGCTGGACTTTCATTTACGAAAGATAGTTTAAAGCAATGTAGAGCGTTGCTGAGGAAGCAGATGTGATGATTTGGCCAAAAATTTCAAAACTCCACCAGTCGCGTCGGCCCGCGTCCGGCCACCCACAAGAATTTCTCCAGGCCCACCAAATCAAGATCCACCCTCGTTTCCCCCAAGACTATCGATCTGTGCTATGTAAGATGTAACCATGAAGTGAGGAAGCTTAGGATCGCTCTTTCGGACACGGCTCAAACACATATACGTATGGATATATCGGGGAAGTCATGACGACGAAGTAAACCACAACAGAACCAGAACCGGAAGTCTCCGTGGGGTATTCCCCGACTCATTTCTGCGAAACTGGCAAAATACTCATTTTGGCACCATAACGCCACGGACAGCTTGAAAGCCTTTTCATGAGTAATTCACTCAACCTTTGATCATCGCAATTCTGCTATTTTGTCGTATATATTTGTACTTATCGCGATAAAGCACCCACGGTTCCTTCGGCGACCAAAATGTCATCCCAAGCTATTAGCATCACTCCGCTCCTCCGCCGGCTGTGGCCCTCACCACCGGACGCCGATCCTCCTGTAGCCGCATCTGAAGTTGCTGCTGCCATCTCATACATTTTCACCAACTCGTTGTCCCCTGTACAGACTGGTGCTCTACTTACAGCGCTTCATTTCACCGGAGAGGATAGGAAGGCAGATGTGATTGCACTGTGTGCCGGGGCTATGAGAAATGCTGCTGCGCCAATTGATACGGAGGCTCTCAGAAAGGTGGTCAGGGAGAAGGGTAAAAGCAAGGCGGAAGGAGGATATCATGGAGGTTTGGTGCGTTTGACTTGGATGTGCCATAAAAAATTTCGTCCAATGACAATATCTAATATGGAAACTCCATCAGTGTGACATTGTTGGTACAGGAGGGGACTCCCACAGCACATTCAACGTGAGCACGACCTCGTCCATCATTGCTTCCCCCCTGCTACTCATCGCCAAACATGGCAATCGCGCCTCCACTTCAAAATCCGGTTCGGCAGACTTACTCGAGTCCACTACACCCCGACCTCCCAAGTTAGCTGCTGTCACCCCGGATCGCTTACCTTTACTGTACGAGAAAACCAATTACGCGTTCCTATTCGCGCCACATTTCCATCCTGGCATGCGATATGTCGCCCCGATACGGAAGGAGTTGGGCTGGCGAACGATTTTCAACTTGCTTGGACCGCTCGCGAATCCAGTGCATGACACAGGTCTGATCGAAGCCAGAATCGTGGGAGTAGCTCGACGAGACTTGGGACGGACCTTTGCCGAAGCTTTGCGGATGTCTGGTGCACGAAAAGCAATGGTCGTCTGCGGTGAAGAGGAACTCGACGAAATCTCTTGTGCTGGTGGCACCCTCTGCTGGAGGCTTGTCGAGAGAGCAAGCTCCAAACCAGCAGAGATCGAGGACGAAACTGGTGTAGGCGTCGACATTGAAGAGTTTACGCTCCATCCCGCCGACTTCGGCCTCCCCTCGCACGCCCTGGTCGATGTCTCGCCAGGAAAGGAGCCCCACGAAAACGCCGCAATCCTGTTACGAATGCTTCGTAACCAGCTCTCATCGGACGACCCGATCCTCCACTTTGTGCTGATCAACGCGGCCGCTTTGGTCGTAGTCAGCGGTATCTGCGACGCTAACGAGAGCCAAATGGGGTCTGATGATGATGGCCGGGTGGTCAGCCATCGCGGCCCTGGCGGAGGACGGTGGAAGGAGGGGGTACGAAGAGCAAAGTGGGCAATCGAGAGCGGAGCGGCTTTGAGAGAGTGGGAGGCATTCGTAGAAGGGACGAATCAGTTGTGAGCAACGTGCACTTAGGGTTACTGAATCAAGCTTGGGGGCGACTCCCACGAGGCTTTACTGGGCGAGTATCCATCAGGCAGTTTCTAGGAATGCTGGTATTGTCTTGGAGACCTCCATTGATGCGCGAGTCATGATGGCGCATCAGCCTGACGCAAAGCACAAAGTCCAGGCAGACGAATGTACGGCACACCATATTAGTGATATCTTGATGCTTTCGCGTCCCAACAGCAGGTGTACAAAAAGAGGTGCATGGAGTGCACATAGTTCATTGGACATAGGCGCGAGCGCTTGAGGTCGGCCGTCGATAAGCCATCCTTGCCCGAAGGGGACTTGGACAGTGGTGGGGTTGGCCAAAAGTGGCCTTTCCGAACCCGCCGCATCCTGCATGCACGCACGGTCTTCGTGCTTCGGATATGCAGATGAAATGCGGGGACTGCAGCGTCAAACCCGCGCACCCTCGAAATTGTAAGCCACGAATCGGGTCCTACGAGATTGACATGCCAGACTAGGGTGATTTCGCAAGAAGCGGAGCAGATAATCAATTTACTAGCCGGCCGCCTGTTCCTCCGGCTATGACGATCATACGGGTAGAAAGGTTGGACGGATTAGGGGTGTGATGACGATCGAGGCAGAGTGGGGGCGCGACTAGCACAAACGTCCGGATTCTAGCGATGATAATAGATTCAAGCTACTGCGCGGAAGATTGATCAAAAACAGATAGCCGCGCCCCGGCCTACTGAGCGAGGCGTACCCCAGGGCCAAACCTTGCGCGGCGTGCTCTCTCAGCCAAGCCAATCTGCCCTCATTGAGCGATAAAGCGATAAGATGGTGGGTGAGATCCTTCGGCCGGCCTGCCGACTGCGTTTGACCACCACGCCCATCTCTTGCAAGGGTGCCGCGCCCCATTCAACGTCGACGCGTCATGAATCGCGAAAGTCCC
This sequence comes from Astrothelium subdiscretum, assembly GCA_021030935.1. Lineage (NCBI taxonomy): Eukaryota > Fungi > Ascomycota > Dothideomycetes > Trypetheliales > Trypetheliaceae > Astrothelium > Astrothelium subdiscretum. The sequence goes on from JAGFMW010000026.1 coordinate 259,857, forward strand.
GTATGCCAGATTGCTCTGCCCCAAAAACAGGCTTGCGCTTCCCTAGCCCTGGTCGATTAAACAAGACGGCCGGAGTCCAGACCAAAAGGATGATGGTGTAGACCGGAATTCAGGGCAGGCGAAAATGTTGGCTAGAACTTCTACACCAGCGAGTGAATCGAGATCCTCGTGGAGAGACGGTAGAAATGTATGAAATGCCACAATAAACCCTTGTCCGGACCGAGCCTAGAGGTCTATCTGGATGACCAGCATACGGTGGTAACGTTGGAATGCTCGGTTGAGTTGCAAGGATTTTTCTGGCGCCATGGGCGGCCTCTTTGAAATTATCTTATTATCTGTTACGGTATCATTTGTTACCCTTCGGGCATACTGCAACCTTTAATCGTTCATCCATGCTGCGATCCGGTTGCCTCCGAGCCTGGCAGCAAATCGCAAGCCCGTCGACCCCATCGGAAAATAGCTGACGAGATACCACACGAGGCAAGCAAGTTGGACTACGGAAGAGAGAAGGGTAAGAATCGCAGAGTGAAGCTAGCGTGGTCACGCGGACATGTAAGTATAGGCTAGAACCAATGAGGAGGCGTGTGAGTGGGATGGATGCAGGGTGGAATGCTCTACCACCAGGGTAGGACCAATGAAGGCGGGGTAAAGTAGGACACTTACCCCAAGTGCAAAGTAGAGTGTGAGTGCAATGGATCCAAAATATGCCGCCGTAAATGGTAACCTGGGACCAGAAAGCAGGTGTTGCACTATTCATCCATGATTGGTTAGTGACTGTGACAAACTTGAGGAGTCCGGGACGCGACGCTTACCATATGCTAATGGGCCCAAAACCACTGCCCATGAAGCGAGGAATAGAGCTGATGCCACTGACCACCTGGACCGATTAGGGGAGATTAGCCATACACTATCTTTGACATATGACTATTGGATCAGGATGGCAAGGGACCATGCAGTCTAGCGGACCGAGAGAAGCTGATGCACCCTTCCGCAGCTAGCTGCCGCATGATCTGATTGCTAACGGCATGTCTGAGATGGAGTGTGGCTGGTGAGGGTCCATGATGTAAGAATGCAGCCAGTGAACAACAGAAGTTGTGCATCTCTAGCAAGCTGAGAGGAAGAAATGGGGCGGAAACTTACAGGATCGCAAATTTGGTAGGCCTCAGCGTCAAGATAGGCAGCAGTGTAAAGCAAATAACAAACAAAGCCAAGGCAGCAAGGTTGAATGCTCCGAAAATTAGGAGGCGATCCCAACGACTCACTGTAGGGGACAAAATTAGCGTGAGTCCTGCCATGCCCGGCTGGAAATGCGGCCTTCTGCACATCTAATGCACAGGGAGTGACCACGCAGGAACTTGACATTTGTCACACCTGGCAAGACCGGAGTGCTTGTGGGAATCGGACCCTGAAGGGACGGGACTTACAGGCAAGCCAACCCTCTTCTTCTTCGCGTCGATTCGGAGCTGGAAGAGGAGCACCGGGACTTTCTTGGACGGGGAGCCTGACATAGCCTCCGTCACTGAAAGGGTTCAAGGACTGTAACCTGCCGAGGAGTGATGGAGGGTTGGTCCTAACTGGACCGTCAGGATCTCTCCGGGACCAACCAAGCGAGCTCATAGAGTCCCGGAAAGATGAAGATGCCATTTTCGTGACAGAAATGCCAAATGTACAGAATTCGACCAGGAATTGCCGTCCGTGCCGGGTGAGGACACCACTACAGCAATCGAGTAATGGACCCTGGCTGAATTGTTTATCTGCGCGTGCTTGGCAGCAGCAGTAATAGATATCTCAACCAAGATAGGATCGAGACGGGTCTTGAGGAGGTGGGTCCACGGGTGCAGCGGGAGGGAAGATTGCGTGCAGATGATCTTCGCGGCGCAGAAGTGGGAGGATGAAAACTGCCGTTTAGCGGGCCAAGCCGGACAGATCTAATGACAGAATGTCTAAGGAGACCTCGGAGGGGAAAGGTCGTCACAGAGGCTTGTGATTAGGTCGCGAGCGCTGGGTGCTAATGCGGCGAAGGTCAATGAATGTTCTAAACGTGTCAGCACCGGCCTATCGGCTCTTGGCCGCGACGGACGCGTTTAGACACACTGCGAGGCCGGTATTGACGTTAGCTGATAGTGCTAATGGCCGGGTGCTTGGGGTATGGCTTCGTCTGGGAAGAGCGGTTCCGGGGTGGTGCGTGAAGAGGAGGGTGGAGAGGAGTGTGGTTTGTTTAGACTAGTAGGCGCCGATCGTTGCTTCACCGGGCCTCTCGTCTGGGCGGGTGTGGCTGCTTGGGGGCCCAGAGACCCGCCGCTTACGACGAACAAGGGTGAGCCAATACTCAGAGAGCTCTATCGTAGAAAGGATTCCCACGCGTACGAAGGCTCAGCTTTGCGCGCCGCGCAGGTACCCATCAACAAGGCCGCTGGCCGCCGCCGAAGGAGCCAGGCATACAGGGCAAGCAGAGACACCAGACAGATGACAGCCTTGGAATCTGGTTGCCATACATGAGTCACGCTTGCCCTGAGAATTGCAGAGACCCGGGCGGTCGGTACGCGTTTGGAGTGAAACTTGTAGTCGACAGCAGGGCACCGGACTCCAGGACACCACTTTGCGCGAGTAGGCACACAGTCAGAATAATAAGTGTGGCTTCGTGATCATCATCGCCCGCTCTACCAGCACCAGCTCCGCCAGCTCCGTAGGTAATAAAAAGAGCCGCAAGCCCCTCGCCCGAAGGGAGGAGCGAAGTGCTGATCTGTGACTGCAAACTTCTTTCGTCGCATCGCTTTCTCGTTACCCTCACCTGCGCGCCCCACGATTGCCTTCAGCCTTAGTTCTCCGCCGTGAGATCCAGAGATCGGAGTGGTCAGCAACCGTTACAGCCGTTTATCCACTACCAACATATTGCAGTTGGAGTAAGCCGTCGAGGCCTGACTGGGGCGCTGATTCGGCGCGGACTTTGCCCTTAGGCACGCTTGGCTCGCTACCGATTCGCCCGCTTTTGACCGCCTCCGCGCTGAGCAGCAATAATTACCATACCTTACTGCGCAGTAATTCGATCAGGAAAGAGCTCGACCGTCGCAGCCACCTTGATCGGTTCTATACCTCACCCTCTGCCTCCTCCTCCTCTTCCTCCTCCATCGCGCCATTGCGCTCGCTCGCACCCAGATTCGCAATTCGCTGCGACGCGACCACGCCCAGACGCAGCTCCCTTGGCCAACTGCAGAAGATCTGCACTTCGGCCTGCTTCGGCGCACGATCCGCTATCCACCGCCACTATCCCCGCGGCGTAGGCACTTTGTACCACCCAGCAACCCCTCCTGTCGCGACTCACTCCACGCTCTCTTTGTCCCGGCGCCGTCCTTTACCCGGACACCTGAGACCGCGTTATTGCCTCGACAGGGAGCAATCCGACTTCGGGCACCCCACCAGCAGAGACTCTCCACCTCGTTTGCTACCCGCTCTCACCGCATCCCGCATTGGATCGACCAAAAAAACTTCGATCTACACAGCGTCGGCTGCTTGCTTGTCTCAACGAACTAGGTGAGCCTTTTCCATATTCTCAAATGACTGGTCGCATCCAAAGCCATGTCTGAATTTACTTTGATCGCACATGAACCTGCTATACATAGCTGGAGCAGGGCCAGGGGAGAGTCGCGAATGTCTCACGCGTCACCTGTACAACCGACTGCCACAAGCAGCACTCTGCAAGTTTGAGTCTAGCCCAAGCACTTGAAGTACAGGAGCTCCTGGTCAAGTCACCCATCCGGAGGCCCGGAGCGTGGCTGACTGGCTCGGAAGCCCTTTCACTCTTGCTATCTCAAGGATACCACCGCAAATAGTACCACTCACTGACGCAAAATAGTGCGAGACACCTTTAGAGCCCGCCCTGCCTGCCCCACCACTCCATACGAGTACTATAGACAAGTACGCTGCTGTTTCATCCCCCACCCAGCGCTCGACCATACACCCAGACCCAAAGAAGGCCGATTACGAGTGAGCATTCTTGAAATCAAGTTGAGCGGACCATTGCATATCTAGGCAATCTCTCCTGACCACATTTTTATTCATTGTTCCAGAGGTAAGTGGACGTCCGTTTTCCCTCAAATTCCTCTCTTGCTGGTCCATTAGAGCTTGCATACTACAGCCCGCTTTTGAAGCAAGCTTTGCTTGAATCCAGGCACAGTGTTGATTGACTCTATGCAGATTAGTGGCAAACTCCTCTCTTGCCTGAACGCAAGCGCTACTCGTTATCTCTGACCCACGCTCGTGGCCTCTCCCCTCCAAAGAAGTTCTCACCAGAGTGGTTTGCTTCTAGCACCGCAACACGGCGGTCCTAGTATAGCTCACTTTCACGAAAATCTCAGCCACCTCGTGATGACTGTTATCTGTAAGTCCTTCTCTTTTTGGACTGGTAGCGCTGCGAGTATCTCTCTTTATCAGCTCTGCAGTGAAGAGTTCTTTTATGCTGTGTTGGGCAAACAAGTGAGGAGCACGTCTGTGCTCAAGCATTTCTCACACATCTTGCATTCGACGTCATTGTTCTGATGATCAGATCTCACTCGTCGTGGCTTAGTGAACTATTCACAGCTATTCAAATAGCTACTTTTCGCGCCTTGTAGTCGGACTAGTGCTAACGCCCTTTCCTTCCTTCAACAGTACCAAGCGCACGCAATCGGTAGCATCAATACAGAACGAGCAAGACAGTCCCTTGGCATCCAGCCTTGTTATGGCTGGTGCTGGATCTCCAACTCCATATATTAAAAACGAACCCGAGGATCTTCAATACGATCCCAATAGAATCATGGCCTCACAAAACAACTACAATATGCATCAGCAATTCGGTCACCAATTTGGTGGCGCTCATGGTGACATGTCGAATGTCGACCCCTCGGATCTCAACATGAACGGCAGTTACATGCAACCAAACCCCTTCGGCTCGCAGAATATGTCATCAAGCTTTGCTGTTGGTCACTCTGGTATCGCAGACGACGAGCTTGTCGACCTCGGGAATCTGGACGATGCGAACGGCATGGCAGGCTTCCCAAGTCAAAAACATGGCTATCGTGACGAGATGAACATGAACCAAGGTAACGGTTCGAGCCAAGGTTATTTCGGCGAATCCATCAATGGTGGCCCGGTCTCGATGGCTGCGCAACAAAACTCGATGTACTCAAACACCCCTGATGGGGCACCTATCCAGTCTCCATTCGTCAACGGCTTTAATTACAATCAGTTCCAGCAGTCTTTGTCATCGCAGCCAAACTACAATCAAATGCCCGGGGGCTTCCAGAATGCAGCGATGGACATGAATTCAAGAATGCGACCACACGTGCATCAGATGGGCAGACAAGGTTCAACTTCCAGGAGTCCTCATACGCCTGCTATTAACGGCTTCCAGCTTGGTACTCCCGAAACTGGTAGCTTTCCAGGGCAGCCAATTCAGGGCTCACTCGTGTCTCACCGTCATCAAAAGAGTCTTTCAGGGCAATGGGACAGTACATCTGGCAGCGCCCACTCTCTGGGTGTCGAATCTCCTCTAGCGTCTCCCACAAATGGTCCCATGCATCCACAGATTTCAGAAGTGCTCAAGTCTGGAAAACCTCAATCGCTCCCGGCAAAAGTTGGCGCCGTGCCGGCCTTGCAGTCTCAAGAAGCCAAGAAGAAAAAACGCCGGGACTCGCACAACTTAGTCGAACGGCGCCGACGAGACAATATCAATGAACGCATACAGGAGCTCGCCAGTCTTGTACCTCAGCACCGTCTTGAAGACGATAAAGTCCGCAAGCATCTCATGAACAATTCTCCCTTGTCACCGTCCATAGCGGGAGCGAGTCCCCCAGCAGCAACATCCTTACTTGCCGGTGGCGGGGCACGTCGTGCCGCTGGTGGTATCACGCAGGGACTGCCGCTGGAAGACAAAGATAAAGGCCCGAATAAGGGCGACATTCTCAGCGGCGCAGTGAGCTGGACAAGAGACTTGATGTGGATGTTGCGAGAGAAGTTGCACGAGCAGGATCAGCTGAAGGCCCAATTATCCACACTTGGAGGCACGTGGGATCGCGAGGACACTGAGGAGGAAAAGCGCATGCTCACCGAACTTGAGCTGGCGTTGAGCAAGAGCGAACCATCCGACTTCTATTACTCCCGGGCAAACGGCAGTGGCCTCAGAGTCCCCAGGCACACCAACCTTGCCGGGGATACCCTGCCAATTTCACCTCAGAGTCTAAGCCCTAACTTTCAGGGTGGAGCAAACAGTGGCGATGCCCCGTTCTGGACCAATCAACCAAACAACGATATCACATTCAAAGAAGAAGACGAGTACGGCATGGAGCTACAGTGATGTTCACGACGACGATGTCCATCGCTGCTATTTCAACTCAGCACCATATCTCCAGGCCACTTAATTTTTATTTCTGTCACCATAGGTATTGGAGATCTCCCTAGGTACAAATTTGCACATCTTGCAGGCGTTGGTGGATGAACACACCTATCTTTGGTTTGAAGCTGGTTTCTTGATACCACTCTCGCTACCACACAGATGGGTTCTGGAGCATATAGTCGGCAAATACGGTGTTTACCAATTTCTTAATATCCACAGGTCTGGAGGCGTTATCGGGCATACTACACGGTGTAGTAGGAGGTGTGTCTCTGGAATGAGCACTGAGTGGTTTTCTATTTTTTTTCATTTTTTTTCTCTTGCACGTGGCTTCGACCTTTTGCGGGATTTTGTTTCTTCCTTTTCCGTGGTAGTCTATTGGGGGAAAATGTATTCCATGCAGATACCACTCGGTTACTCGTAGTGGTTGCATGTTTCTGCACGGCCCAACAAACACTCATCACATCATCACACTACCTCTTGATTTTGTGACAGCCCCGAGCACACCCCATCTCGTCTGCTGCATGTTTGCTAGAAATCTCTGTTCACGTTGCAGGACCAACTGAACCTAGTGGCTTTCAGATGTCATTGGAAGGTACTTCGACAGTTAATATCACGGCTTGCATCCACTTTAAAATACACTCATTATAGTGTGCTACCGTGGCTCTGGGCATCTTAACCTTTGTTCGTGATACCCACTGCGAGCCGGCCGATGCGCAACATAGACTACTTGTTTCTGAAACACACTGCGCGATGCAGTACGACAGCACAGGTGTATGGATCAACAAAGCGCCTTTTGCGCGTGTTTAATGCCTCGCAGATGCCTGGAAATTCGCCCCATCATTATCTACTTTACTAGCGACTAACTTAATAGCGTGCGCCACCAAGTACACGCAACCGCACCTAAGATAGGTAGGTAGGCACCCGTTCTCCTCCACTACCCGCCATCCCGTCATGACTCAACCTAGACCGGGATCTTTTGCGCCCGGCTTCCATCATGGTGAATGCCTACGGATGCGCACAGCTGGGCACAGTCGGGTTCTTGCTAGGGTACGCGTGTATGTTACGCAGCAGAATCCCGGGAAGTGGTTGCCCGGCGCGCCTTCCCGAGACTTTGGATATACCTTCCGCCTCCCTTCCAGGTCCTTCAGCCAACCCGCAAATCCTTATTCAAAACTGCCTCGTTGCCTTCAATGACTCATCGTGGTGGTCGATGGAGGCACCAAAGCTACCTTATCTTTATCATACTAATGCGCGGCCCTCTGATGCGTCACGGACTCTCAAGACTTGACTCAGGTGTTTGTATCTGGGTTTGCCTTGTCGACTGCCTGTTCTGACGCCTGGCCACCATCCGCATATCCGAGGTTTTTCATTTCGTCAGGTGCCATCAAGTTCCTGCGTGAAAGACGGTTTCGTCAGCAATGCTTGGGTGGCTGGATCATAACCGGCGATCTAGCAACGGTAGAGACGCATCTCACCTATCCATCCTACATTGGAGATACTGTTTGCTCAGCATCCGGCATTCATTGTCGTTCGTACCGCGATGGACGCGTAGGCAGCGGAGGTACGATTGCATGACATTTTTGCACTCGCCGTAGTGATCAAGAGGGAAGGAGCCACGTTCAGGCCTATGGTGTTGATTAGATTCTACAGAGTTTTCAGGCTTGCTCGTAGCGATGAAGGGGACTGTCGGTGCTATGAAGGGACAGAGGGGTGGAGTCATACGGTATAGGTTTCGCGACGACTTGGCCGCCCCCAGGACCTCCGAAAGACATTTGAGAGACGAAAAGGTAATTTACAGCGTTGCAAAGGTTGAGGTTGAGAACCTTGCTGATTTTGCTGCAAGGGAATTGCGCTCCCTCGGGACGGCCCGGAAGGCTTGCATACCCACAGTGTCAACGACTCTAAGCTCAACTCACTTCCTCCCAAGAATTTGCATGGCTTCAATTATGCTGTCTAGCAGATGCTCACGATCTCCGCATACCAAGATTCATCATGTAGTCGTATCAACAGCTTTACAGCGGATTCGATATTCTATAAAGTGATTTTGATCTAACCAAAGTACTCGGTAGTCCATATCCCAGTTTATTCACCTGCATCTGCACAAATACCGGTGCTCAATAACACTCGCTAGATTCCGGTGAATTATTCGGTCTCACTTACCTGCTTTTGTTCTTTTCATTTTCGCTCTTTGGTTTGCATCCCGCACATTCCTCAGTACAATCCGCTCATCAATTTCTCTATTTGCTCTGGCTCCTCTTATTACCTGCAGCAATAGACATCCTCAGCGTTCTGTTCTTCAGAGAAATCTACTACTCAAGCAGCGATGCCACCAGTGTTTGACGACTCGACCGACCCTTCTACTGTCGTGATCCCAGCTACATCAACCGGCACATCGACGACCGAACCCAGCAAGAGATTGGACTGGCTCATCCAACAACGTCAGATGAAGCATGAAAGTGGAGTGAAGCGAGGAGGCACCTCCCCATCATCTTCCAAGCACACTTCCACACCACCCTCCAAACACTCTCCTCTACTCACTTTACCTAGAGAATTGCGCAACCGAATCTATGAGTTTGTCGCACACCGGATAAGTTCCTCGGCCGAAAATCCAATACAGATTTTCTCTGAGCCATATGCACTTCCATACGTGTGCAAACTCTTCAGCCAAGAGTTTGACCTCTCATCCACCTACGAGGGGCAATACTACTTCCACACGGTTCCGTTTCTGGATTTCAGACGCTTGAAGGAGTGGATGGACTTCCTCGGCTCAAAGAATATCAATTCCCTGAAAGAGATACGGATTGCGTTTGCGGGAACCCGCCGACTTCGAGACTTTCCATCCACTCTTGTTACCTTCCTTCCTCTTTCCGATATGACCATGAAATACGAGATACGACCAGGAATAATTCACATCCATGAGAGTCACCAGGGATCGGCTGAAGGTGTCCACGTTTTGATCTCCCCCACGCTGTTATTGCCAATCAACACTTATCAGTTGTACGCAAAGATAGCAGTCGCATATGGGGAATCCAAGCTGAAATTGGTCAGGGTAATGAAAAATCCTTTTGAGGGGCTGCGGCTCCTCGAGTCAATGTAAACCCCCTTACTGTAGCTCGATTTCCGGTTGAGAATATAGCAATTTCAGTCTCCGCCTTCGAATCGTACAAGTTGGTTGGGGCACTCCCCAGCTGAATGTAGTTTTATTTCCACGACTGCTTTTTGAAATTCGAGAGTGACGCATGTGATCCGTATTCCAAGATTTGCAAGACTTGTCTGGGGATCCTTCCATCCTGATCCAACCTTATTTCCAGAATATGCTTTTTCGGATGTGAACACGAGCGCGTCTCTACTCCCTCATAACCGCATAGGTATGGAGTTAAGTTACCATACTGTCCACCACAATGAGAGGTTCAGGGACATCCGTCGCCGAATTTGAGGGTCTTCGGCGCCGATTCAAGCGGCATAGCAATCATTGAGCAAGCAGGCCAGGCTCTCTCTGCCCAATCGCTGAGCACGTCTTAGACCATCACGATTCCTCGAAATAGCGCGCAGTTTCTCACCTTCCTGCTTTCTTTTGAGAATCTGGGATCCTGAGAGCATCTCTCAAATACTTTCCGCCGGTTCGGAAAGTGGAGGCCGGGTGTTGTAAGAAGTCGGGCAATGTGTCCACAGGCCGACGCGCGTGAAGCATCGAGAACTCATAATTACACATTCATCCAAAGACTGTACCGTACTATATCGTTTGAAATTTATGCTCTTAGGAACATGGCGACCACGCTTTCTTCCAAAGTCATATCTAAGACGCCGGCGTCGTCGTAGGAACAATTAAAAACGGTGTAATAATTCCCTGCTTCTTACCCTGAGGCGCACCGCCGTGGTCAGCATGGAGATTATCGATCTGGACCAGTCCCGTCAGTCTGTCTACCGTCAACTGCATCTGGTGGGCAAACATTTGAGAGTGGAACGCATCAGAATAGATGATGAGATAACAAGTGTCGATGGTTCGTTTGGGCTTAAGGGAGAGGTCTCGGTTGAGGTCAATTCCCGGTGAGTGTACAGGCTGGTCTGGATGACTGAGCCCAACGTCCCAGCAATTGCCTCCGATTGCGTCGAAGTAGTGTTGCCCATTACGCAGCCGAAGAGGCCCAGTGAAGCTAAGTTAGCCCGTCCAATTGCCATCTTCGAACCGGGCGGTGTCGACTATCGAGCGGAGATGGCATCAACTGAAGTTTTCGACGGACTGGTTGCTAGACACATGAAGCTCTGGAATGGAATGCTGGCCACGGATGGAAACTAAAGAGTCCGACGACCTGATTCGCGATGAAATTTAGTGGAGTGGTAAGCTTGAGGATCTCCGTAGGTTTGACTTCTGCATCTTCGGGGCTGACGAAGTAGAAAGTTCTGGTTTGCCCAAGAAGAGGTTCTTGCGGACCCCACTGATTCTGAATAGTGACTGCGGTTCCATCGGTAGTCAGAGATTGAGATAGCAGTCTGGCAGTGAGGCTGAAGCTGTTGGATTGTGCGATTTGCCATACCTTGATGTCGAGATCACTTTTCACATTCGCAAGAAAAGATCGATCTCGGCGAATTCTTTTGACGAGCAAGTCATGATCATTGCCGTAGTACACTGGATCCGAAATTGGGTCCAGGAGCGCTGCATCCATCGTCAAACACACCTGATTTGGGTCACATCGTTAGTGATGAGGAAAATATCGCGATAGCAAGATCAGGAACCAAAAGAATACGTACGGTGAAAAGCCATCATCTGCGGCAACCACTCGGCAAGGCGGCGAAAGTCTTGAGCTCTCTCTGCTTTGACACCTGCCAGAGCTGAAAGCTTCGATGCTCCATGTTCAGGCTCTTCGGCTGAGAACGGTACCGATTCAAAGTTCGTGCTCTTCCTTACAATACTTCTCCGAACGGTCCAATCATCACATGTGATGCGGACCGTCTTGGAAAGCTGGCTATCAAGGAAGCAGACCAGCATTTGACGTAATATTTCATCAGGTAGCCTGTCCAGCAAGCTATCCATGTTGTTAGGTCCCAAAATTGGATTGAATGAAATGATAGAACTTGAGATTACCCACGGTGTTATATCATTTCTAGAGGTTTAAGTACTGCGCATGCATGGGCTAGCAGAATTGCATGCAGCGTAGGGAAGCGCTGAAGGGCATATCCACCTGCAGATCCCAGGTAGCCCTGCCGTCTTCTGTCTTCTGGAGGTTCATACCTTATGTAGTAAGGCTCGGTAGTTCCCGCATTGACCCATGCGTCTGCGTATTGGAAGCCTTCGACATGCAATGAGCCTACGCGAACCATTTGCAGATAGCGATCAATCCAATTGCATCCATGTCCCAGTCGCCGCAGCATTCGAGGCCGCAATCCACCTACGATATTTCCGCTGCTCCACCTCCTCCTCCCCCGAAACCATCGACGCATTCAAGCGGTCATGGAACTCCACAATCCGGACCACCACTTCCTCCTCCACCGCCAGGCCAGATAGCGCAAGGATACTATGAGCCAGGTGCCGAAGGACATGCAATGTCCCAAGGACAAGCTCAACTTCAAACCGAAGCTGCGGAAGCCTTGATCCCGTTACCAGAAAATGGCTGGCTCCCCGACAGCTTACGAGACAAATCGTACGGCTCCCCTCTCACCATCTCAAACACACCACTCATCTGACGCCGTGATCCAGGACGACCGACCTCCAACACGTCCTGTCGACGCCTTCCCTCCAAACCGCCCTCGTCAACTCCCCAAGCACCCGCCACCCTGCGATCCCGCAGTCCATCGCGACGCTACAGCAGCTCCTCGACACGAACGTCGCGCTCGCCACCTCGCTCGAGCAGCTCGAGGCCCAAGTCGTCCACCAGCGCAGCGTCATCCAGGCGCGGCTCTTGGCCCTGCGCGCGCAAGAGCAGCAGTACCGGGCCAAGATCACGGAGACGGAAGCCGCGCTACGTGATTTCAGTCCGATGGCGCTGTACCAGCGGTTGAGCGCGGGCGTGGGCGAGCAGGATGCGCTGTGTAAGACGATCGCTGAGAGCTTCGTGGAGGGTGGGGGCGGGGATGGAGTGGGGGGGAGTGGAGTGGCGAGTGAGCGGGACATTGCCGACTTTGTGAAGAGGATTCGCGAGGCGAGGAAGACGGCGTATCTCAAGAAGGAAAGGAAGGAAAGGTGGGATGAGGGAAGAGTGGGTGGCTGGCGATGAGTCTATGCGATGTTCGCCAGAGTGGTTGTTGCCACGCTGTTCCGCAGTGGATGTTCAGGGGAAAGGCGTCATGGGCACAGAGTTTCGACTGCTTGATCATGATGATAGTCCCTGCTGTATGGGGTCATACTGCGAGTCTCAAGCCAAGGGCGCGGGATCGCGGACTCATGGAAACTCCATGCAGATCTTGGAGTGCTTGAAACAGCCGGGTACATTTACAAATGTACCGTTACTTGGAGGGGTGCTTGGAGGCCCTTAAAGCTCGATACGCCTTATCGGCAACATTAGGATCGAGCCAGGGATATGACACTTACGCGAATTATTCTCGATAAGGGGCAATTACTCATTATCTCAAACATCTAGCGAGCGAGACAAGTCCGGATCAAAACGAAATCCGTGCGAGCAATGCGTAGGCTGTCCGCTTCCTAAGCCTTACTCTGAGCCTTCGCCTTCTCTGCCTCCTCCTTCTCATCAGCTGTCAGATCACTCTTCGCTCGATCAATTTTGACACATATAATACACACTAAACCCGCAAACGCTGAGCCAGCAACCTCAAACCACAAAGCATTCTTATAACTTCTTCTAGGGCCCTGATCAGCCGTCGCTGAGGCCACAACATCTGCCAACCCAAGGCAAAACGCGAGCCCCAACTGAGCTAATGCATTGATCAACGCGCCCGCAAGGCCCTGTCGACGGATGGGTAGGGAGGTGCTGATGAAGACATTGGTGACGTTGAAGCTGATGTCGATCCCGAGAGTGATGCAGACCATGGCGGGAAATACCCAGGCCCAGTAGTTGGCGCCGATAGGGGCCAAGGCTATGAGTAAAGGAGGAATGACCCAGCAGACAGAGGCGAGGATCATGAGAATAGTATTTGGAATTAGATGAAGGACAAAGCCGCCGACTGTGCCAATGGCGATGCCAACAACAGCAAGTGGAGCATACCAGGCGACGACTTGGATGGGGGTGACGCCCATGAATTGTTCCATACGTTGTGGTAGTCAGTATTTTTGAGAAAGGAAGAGAGTATAAAGAGAAGACTCACTAATACGTTGCGTAAAGAAGGTAAACGCCACCATTGCCGAAACAGATGAGCAACACCACCATGAGCGGCTTCATGTATCTGACTTTGAAAAGATCTGCTGGTAGAAGCGGCATTCGTGCTACCCATCCCTCAATGTAGATGGCAACAATAAGACTGACGATCCCAAGAGCAAGAGCGATGAGGATATACGGTGTCGTCCAACCGTCCGGGGCGTGCGATGCAAATGTGATTGCAAATATAAACAAGATAAGACCGACGACTATAGTAATGGAACCCCACCAATCCATGATGACTCCCATGCTTTTCCGCTCTTGGACGTCCGACGGGATTGTCAAATAGGCGACGAGGGTCGTAAAGGCGGCGAGAATGGCGCCAACGAAGAAATACCAACGCCACGTGACGAATGAGCCAGCAATGCCAGCGAAGAAGATACCCGCATAGAAGCCAAATGGCACCATGGCCCCATAAATGCAAAAGACGAGATTTTTGCGAGGGCCTGGCCGATAGATGCTACCCAGCAGCATGAGGCTTGCGGGAAGAAATGCTGCTGGACCAAGACCCTGGACTGCACGACAGATATCCAGCATCACCGAATTATGCGATGCTCCTGCGAGTGCGGCCCATAGGCCAAGCCAGGCCGTGCCGGCAACGTATACTGGAAATCCGCCGTACATGTCTGCAACTCGTCCGAAAGGAAGCAGAAAGCAGGCAACAACCAGACAGAATGCAGAGGCCGGCCACGTGCTCGCGGCGGGTGCGATATCAAGGTCACGGGCTAGAGTAGGAACGATGACAATGAAGCCGGCTGTGAAATATTCCTAGACAGCCATAGATTAGACGTCATTTTGGGAACGTTATGGCTATGCCGAACCTACCGATAAGAGTTGAGACATAACAACAGAGAAGCAGAAACCAATTTCTTTCCAGAGCGATGGGAACTTGTCCGGTCGTTGCCTTCCAAGTCTTTCGATACGTGCTCGCTCTGTTGCTGAGCTTAAGTCTACCTGTTGCTCATGCAGATGTACAACACCGGCCTCGGTGTCCGTCTCAAAGGGGTGAGCACGCCTGTGTCGACAGTGTCAGAGTGATGTTGAAAAGAGTTATTCCCACCGTAAGTAGGACGTCTCGGATCCAAGAGAGAAGGGATTTCCTCACACAGGATGAACCACTTCCCCCAAGTCGGCTACGGTTTCTGAGATTTGGGAGGGCACCCTTTTCAGGGAAGGCATTACGTCCAGATAAGACATCTTATTAGAGGTTTATCAAAATCTTCTATGAGCCTCTATAGGCATATGCTACGAAAAAGGGTGACTTTTTTCAAGGAAACTGGAGGACCATAGGAAGAGAAATTAAGACAGATAACACCATGGTTAGAGAGCCCTGAACTCGGAATTATATACCTGACAAAAGAGCACACAGACCTGGGTATCGCCTGTACGGAAGAAGCTCCACCATGGGGCATGCTTTCGCGATAACCCTGTAACCACCATTTCATGGCCAGGCAGTCACGAAGCTCTCTCCATGACGATTCGGCATCGTTTCCCGGACAGTTACCTAGCTAAAACCTACAGGATAACTATCATTCAACTTCATTTCATAGCCATCAGGTGGAAAGTCAGTCAGAGAAACAACCTTTGATGCCACCCAATCACTTTGGTGCTGACCCTGTAGATTCGCTGAATTAGGGAATCCCAAGAGAGTCAGGGTTAACAACAAAGTCCCTACATGAGCTAAGGTACTCGTCCCGCTCCATTGTGTAACTTTAGATTGCAGGCTGCCCTGCAGTCATTGGGACCGGCTCCATCTTCCCGAGTTAAAATATACTCGAGATGGGAAAGTCGAGAGGTGGTTTGCGGAGAAGGGCAAGACGAAATGGGGTGCGGATTGGGAATTTGGCCCGCGCCCGCACCGATCCGGCCTAGCGCCCACTTCCCGCCCGAACTGAAAAAGCTCGCAACATCGCGGCCCGTTCTACTCTTTCTTTTCCTTTCCCCAACAGTAGGGGAGTTATTTTTCTAACTCTCGATCGAGGCTCCGCTACGGCGGCGCTGAGGGTTATTCGTATCTATGTCGATCTCCTTCCGTTCCCGGCCTCGTAGAATTTAACTCCGGCGTTTTCTCCCTTCTGGCGAGCTTCGCATATCCTCGCTCGTTGGAGTTGGTGCGAAGCCTCAGGGACGATGCTACATCTATTCAAGAAACTACTGCGCAAGACACCAAAGATGTCGGTCGCACAATCACAATCACGTTCGCAATGTGTGGATTTCAGAGTGCTTTGGTGGCCACTTGTATCTATGCATGTAGCCGGACGGACGATCTTATTCACATCCATTCCCCCGAATTTCATATGATTGTACGGAGTATGTTGGTGGTGTTTCGCGATATTCGCCTTCACCCGAAATTGGCATTTTTGGAGGCTCCTTTAGATCGGCTAGATAGTGGCTATGCTATTGTTCAATGTTTCAGACATGCAGTATCCATGGCGCCGTCCTTGTCGCTTCGCGTCATATCTAGCTACCCTTGATCGTCTAGTACAGACGCTTCGGCGGGGACATGGAAGCTTTGATTGTCAAACTTCCTACGTTTTGCCATCCCTTCTTCAAGAGCGAAACCAAGTAGTTGATAGCTAACATGATGTTTCCGATCAACTCGTCCTCAGTCATGTCAACATTGCCAACTGCGACTCCCATGCACAAGACCTTCTTCAGTTGGAACTGTCCTTGGTCAGCCGCGTGTCCCCGTGTTCACCTTTCCAATAAGCTCACCTTGATTGTGCTCTTGACTTCCGTAATCTTGTCGCTCAGAGAATCAGAGTGGGACACGGGCGTTGGGAACTTTCCAGCTTTAGACAGCCCAGGTCCCAAAAGACGTGGGATCTGCTTGATGAGCGTTTCGGATGCGATGAAAGCGTCGTATTTGCGAGCAAGCTTCTTGATCAATTTCTTGTTCTTATTTAATTTTTTCAGGTCATCTGCGCTCATCGCGTCCACACCCCCATGCTTAGCCCTATCAATATCGTGTTGGTCACCGAGAATGCTATCTTGTCGTCAGTCGAGTCAGTGCCCAAGGCGCTAAAGCCAGCCTACCAAATGGTCATGCCAGGACGAGGCACGCGGGGAAGCTTGACCGTGCCGGAGAAACGCTTGTCACCTAAACAGAGACTGAGCCCGTGAACAGGATGGTTGAGGAGATGATGAAGGCTAACGCTGTGGATCATAGTTCTTTAGGCCAATTTGAAGCTCGACAGTCTCCAAGAAATTTCTCTTCTTCTGGTTGTTGGAATAGTCAAGTAGTTGCTGGACATTGGTCCGCACACCAGCGACCCTAGATGTTTGTTAGTCATAATTCAGAAATGCTCGAATCGAAATTTGTTAGAAATCTGCTTGTTTGACAGGATACAGAGCACTTGGCACAGTTGGGGGACAGAGAACACTGTGGAATACCACCAGATATTGAAATGGGATACGAACGTAATCTTTGACATAATGACAGTCTTCCAACAGGTATATCGTGCGTTCTGTTGGTGAGGCTTTGCGGTAGTGGATTGGCTTCGAGGTGAGCTTGCCACGCAGTACGGGAGAAATACCTCATGGTGGTGCGGGAGGCCCCGCACCAACGTTGTTCCGGCCAGCGCAAATCTTCGTTTCGTCTCTAAATTTGTGGCTGGAGACCATAGCCATTAGAACGTTCCCAAAGCTCCATCGCGAAAGAAGCGGTAGTCGGCATATTGCTTCAAGGGCCAAGGTGAAATGCAAAGCTACCTTTTAATGTGATCTCAGATCCCAGTTACCAGCTGGATCTATGGAGTACGTCGTACATAAAATATGCTTTCGGCTCAGGAAGTCGTGCTCATATGAGCTGTCTAACATATGGATATTGCATAATTCGCAATCCTCCATGGTCATCATCGGGACAGACATTTGGAGATTGAGTTCATCCAAACCAATTCCAGAGTTCACGATAGGCGATCAATGAAGAAGCGTCACGGGATCAAGACGATCAAACAGAATCACAATAACATGCTTAAGTCCACATACAATATGACTGATTGTAGTAAAACCCCAAAACCCAGCAGCTGCTCCACCTTGCACAGAAAACCCGATTGGCCAGCAAACTTTCAAGTAGAACAAGTGATGAGAGATGGAGAGTTGGTCGGAATGTATGAGGGATGTTACCGAGTCAGGGAGATCGGCTATGATGAAAGACAGGGGATGCCTGTTGTGCAGTATATTCTCAATGGACAAAACAGACAATGACAGAAGCGTGGGAGAGGTGACAAGTCGTGTATTGCATCTAGTTGTGACCAGCCTTGCGGAGCGAGTTGCTCAACCATTCGAGACCCTCATATAAACCATCTCCAGAAGTAGCACAGGTGGACTGAATGTACTATTTGGCTTATTAGCGGGACATCACGTACGGGAAAAAAGCTCGAGGTCTTACCCAAGCGCGTTGCCTAAGGCTGTGCAGTCCAAGTTTGTCAGTGATTTCAGCAGCGTTCATCGCATTCTATTTCTCATTAGCCAATACGACTCATGTTGCAATGCGCACAGAAGGCGTAAATGCTGACCGGAAGATCCTGCTTGTTGGCGAAGACCAAGAGCAGCGCATCCCTAAGTTCGTCTTCATTCAACATCCGCTGCAATTCCTCACGAGCCTCGACGACACGGTCGCGATCATTGCTATCGACGACGAAGATGATGCCTTGTGTGTTCTGGAAGTAATGCCTCCACAGTGGTCGAATCTTGTCCTGTCCACCAACATCCCATACAGTGAATTGGATGTTCTTGTACTCGACCGTCTCAACATTAAAGCCTTGTCGCAAGTTAGACATTTCTGCACCTGAGTCTTAATTTTTGTCTCTTTGTTTTAGATGGCGTACCGATTGTGGGAATTGTAGTGACGATTTCACCCAGCTTGAGCTTGTAGAGGATGGTAGTCTTTCCAGCGGCATCAAGACCAACCATGAGGATACGCATCTCCTTCTTGCCCCATAGTTTATCGAACAGCTTTGAGAATGTGAGACCCATTTTATCGGCGAGTCGCTATCGAAGAAAGAATCTTAGGAAGGTAAGCCGC
The DNA here is from genome assembly GCA_021030935.1 of Astrothelium subdiscretum. Taxonomy (NCBI): domain Eukaryota; kingdom Fungi; phylum Ascomycota; class Dothideomycetes; order Trypetheliales; family Trypetheliaceae; genus Astrothelium; species Astrothelium subdiscretum. Next base: position 278,560 of record JAGFMW010000026.1, read on the forward strand.
AAAGCGGTGAAGTAGGGATGGCGATCTAAACTCGGTGGCCTTCGTTAGCACAAGCCAGCAGTAAGAGTAGACGTAAGTTGCCACTGCAGATAGAGAAGCGAGACTGAGGCGGGTGTGGGGGTGTGTAAAGAGATGGAGTGTTGATGTTGAGGATCTTGGGAAAGAGCTGATGCCTTGTGCCGATAGTTGGATGTGGAATTCCGCGCTGACGCCAGCGCGACATCAAATTCCGGCCTCAGATTTGTTGGAAAATCAACCGCATGCACTTACTGAAGGGGTGTGGAAGATGGATGTGGGTGGTTTGGAAAAGCAAGTCGTTGTTTTGCAATTGATTCTGGGGTCGACGAATGTCAAGAGAGTCGTTCGCTGCCACACGGCGGCATTTGCCGAAGGACACTTTTTGTTGACTCGTAACGCTGGCTTACCCTCGTGTGCGCAGCAATCAGCTTCTCTTATTACTACGACCCAGGCAGCAACGGAAATCTTCTACGATTTCTCGGCCATTCACACACTGTGGCAGGCTGTGGACCAAGTCTCCAAAATTACACAGCCATGTGGCGTTGTTTGTGTGCTCGGCTAGATCTGATACCTGGGGTGCTAGGGACCGTGGCAACCGCTGGGTCCAACAAAGACATGCAACTGTAAGAAAGCTTCATGTGGTAGCATCTTCCTTAATTGGTCTTATCCTTCCTCCACAGTCCTTTTGTCATATCGAATAAGACACGGGTGAGCGGTCGAGTAATCATTTTACCCTCCATTGTCCCACTTACTGCACCAAAAACGACCAGCAGCAGAATCGAGACTGCCAAGATCACTGCAAAGGATACCCAATAACTTTCTGATGTGAACGTTACATCGTTGAGTTGAGCGCCAAAGTAAGCAGTCATCAAAGATACGGGCATGAAAAGGATAGTCACTTTTCCAAGAAGCAGTGTGATTCTCGTCAAACGCTCAACCGCATATGACTCTTTGATGGCTATGAGGTTAAAGTTCTTGATAGCAGACCTTAGCAGTTGCTTGAAGCCAAAAATATCGTGGTACTTACCATTAGTACGAGAGATTCCTTCTGGTCCAGGCAGTCTTGGATTTCGCTCAAGGCGTACAGTCGAATCCGATGTTTGAGCCGCAAGAATCGCACTCGCGCAGCTGAGCTTAGCGAGACACCTAGGAGGCTATCTTCTTCGGCTACATGAGGTTGAGAAGATGCGATCTGCTCGGAATTCTCGTTCGACGCAACGATGTGCGAATTTGCCAATGATGCTATCGTAGCAGTTTGCTCCTCCAGCACGTGGTCCACGATGGATTCGTAGGCCTGATATAAGCGTTTTAACACCGCGAGCTGCCGTCCAATGTGATGCAAGCGATCGATGTGCTTCAACTCTGCTTTTCGAAGCATCTCCTGGCGCTACTAATACGTTAGCATTTACTGATTATGAAATGTCTTGTGTCAACTCACCATTCTGTTCAACTCAGCTTGATAGCGATGTTCACGCCGTATGACAAGACTGTAACTGGAATACCAATCATCGAACAGATTATAGAAGAGCAATCCAGGCGCATCTGAAGGCCTATGCAGAGTCTCCTCGTTGCTGTTCCCAACTGATTTTCTAATCGGTAGCGTTGCTAACGGGCTTTTTTTCGTAGTATCTCTTGCCTTTGAGAGTTGGAGAAAGATATTCAGCAAATTGCGGCGAAGGAACAGTAGAGCACTTCGTTCTTCTCCGTTGATATGGCCACCGCTATAGGGGAAAGGGTCTTCAGCAATCGATACCACAGTCCGATCATCGCAGAGAAGCAGCCAGTTCCAGATTCGCTTGCCCTCAGGCAAATCCTGGGCCTTCACCAGTTCGTCAACGTCTTCCGATGGTTTCGTTCGGACGTTGTAAACCGAATTATAGCCTAGACAGACATACTTCCTTCCCCAATCGACAGACGAGTAATGCCAGACCTCATCAGCTATTTGGTAGTGATTCATGTCTGGGAGCATCGTTTGCTCTTCTATATTAGGCACATCCCAGCTCTTTAACCCCTCTTCTAATTCGATGGCCTGTTCCTGCAGGTGTCTCAAATATTTGAGAGGCTGATGGGCTGCAGCGAAGAAGGAGGAGCTGCCTTTGGAATCATTGGCCGCTGCGTTTCCTCTCATGTTTCGCGGATCTGAACACATCAGACCTAGCAATCGGGGAGTTAAGTCGTAACGCTTTGCAATAACCTCGAGGGTACTTTGGTGGTTGAAAGGATACCAAATGTTGATCCATCTTGTATACAATGATGAAGGTCTTGGTTTGTCCAGCACTCGTGAAAACGTTTCGACGTCAAGGTCGAAGGCGCACCAAGCATCATTATCTCCAAAGTCGACGAGGAAATTCCGGCTGATTGGGTTGGTCACAGCATGCTCAAAAGTCCTCAAGTTAGATGGCTCGTCCAAGTCTTTCAGTGCAGATGCAAGTCGCGAAGAGCCAATGTCTCTGTAGTATTGGGGTAGAAATTCGTCCACACCTGGTGCCTCGACAGGCTCTGGAGTAGACATTGGAAACGATCCTCCAGAGAATTATTAAACCAAGGTCCTTGCGCCATTGTCCTTCTTATGGGGTATCGGCCATGGCAATGCACGTCTGCAGGGTGGAAGCGCCCTTCAAGCTTTGTAGTTTGCTGCTAACGCCGACACGATCAGGTTGTCTCAGCCTTGTGACCAAGGCTCTTTTAGCGCTTCTTTCTAATGGAAGACGTCGCAATGCACAGCAGACACGCGCACAAAAGGCCCTGGAATTACATCATATGTGCAGCTTTGCGCGGTTTCATGTATCGAATATGCAGAGCGTGGCATGTTGATGAAGTCTTATCTTCGACCGTAATCTACGTACATGCCACGCGCCAAACCCACTACACATGGGGTAGCTTTTGGTCCGGAACATTGACCAGGTACTGAGTATCTTAGTGGAGAGTGACTCATCTTAGTAGCATACTATATACATTCACCCAGGACACAACAATGTTTTTCACGAAGTCATGCGATCGTTTCCTTGACCTTGAGGCCTAGAAAATTGAACCCTGGTAATCTTTTCACTCACTGCAAAAATGGCCGAGCAAAAAGCGTACACCATTGTTATCCTGCCAAAAATCACCCCAGAAGAGACAGACTTTGAGGCACTGGTCGCCCGCGCACGAGAGTTTAGACTCACATCCCTTCAACTTGCGCCAGATTCATTTGGCATTGCATATGAGTCGGAAGTCCAAAAGGGACCGGAGTTTTGGACAAATCGTGTAACCAACCCAAAAGCTACAACACTCGTTGGATATCGGTATGACGAAAGAAATATAAAAGACATTACAGATCATCATGTCAAGGGGATTCTAGGTGCGGAATGGCTCGGTTGTATAATCCTGCTTGGACCGAAAAATGGGCCTGCTGATTTCTCGCCGAATACATCACCCTGGCAAATAATTGATCAAGATCCTGAGCCCGTCCAAACCAAAGCACAAGGAGTAGAACAGCTCCGGCACTATCTTATCAACGGCATGTTTGTCATGCCTACAGCGCGTGGGTCGGGATTGGCCAAAGGACTGATGACGTTCGCTCTAGAGCATGCAATGAAGCAAACGAAAAAAAGTGGGGCTGAGACGATGAGGTGTACGATCGTGGTGGACAAAGACAACCATCCCGCAAGAAACTTGTATCTCAAAAGTGGGTTTGAAATCGTGAAGGAGGAGATGTTCATGCCGGACATTGGGAAGCATAGACCGGCCCTGACGATGGAGTTGACCAGAGCTGTCTGAAGATGCTGGCGAAACGGCGTTCCCATTGGATGCTGTCAGATATCTTGGTTCCTTGACTGTCGAGCAGACGTTTTCACTAACGCTGCTGTGCATGGGGTTCATAAATGAAGTCGAACATTGGCGAGGCTAAATAGTAGAGCCAACCCTGCTCCACGACTTTGCCGTCATTCGATATACGAGCATGGAAGCCTTTAAGCTACCTATCATTGGAAGCTGCACCCATTCGTTGATGGACGTCCGTGATTAATGAAGCATCAAATAGACAGCCATGGGTATCTCATTCCTAAGAACGCCAAACGCGGTACCAGCCAGATTCCTTATCCTGGTTTTTGAATCATGTATCTCGGTATTGTTTCATACTACCGATACTCAGTTCTTATGCCGCTTCACCGCCTATGCCAGCTGCTTGTCCTCTGTCATTTTGGCGTCGAAGGTCACGAACGACATCCTGCATTTGAGTTAGTTGTTATGATTCAGGGAAGTTGGCGCGTGTGGCTTTGAGTAATAAGTCATTCTTACAGCCAGAGCTTCGGGGTTGACCCCATTTTCTATGAGGGAGACGCAGAGGGAGAGAGAGTGACGATCAAGATGAGTATTCTAATTTGAAGTATTGGTTAGTGTTGTTGCCAAGGTACCGCAATATGCTCACCAATAGTGTTGATATCTCATGTAATATATCAATTGTTTCCCGAGCAGCTTGACGCTTGGTATCATCGGTTGCAGGCATGGTGGTATCGGCTCGTGGTGGAAGAGTAAGGTAAACTTGACGCGCCGGTAAATTTCGCGTCACGAGGCCGCCTCTTTCTTGAGGGCTGTCATGTCCACACGGCACAAATCTTCTTCCAAAACACAACCATCGCCTACCTGTGCTTGAAGTGCATCGGAAACTTGCAAGGCTAGGATGAGACCAACAAAAGCTCTGTCTGGCACTTGTCTTCACACCTGGTATGTCTCGACACAGATCCATCAAACTCCATTTTTCTATACCATGATGAACCCGGTTTGATCTTCAACCCACGTAATGACCATTGACGACATACACCTAGAGGCTTTTACTGAACGCTATTCAACTGTACTCTTCATCATTCGAAGTCCTAGGGTTGAACATAGCTAACAGAGGGTGTCGCACGCAGAAATTCGAAAAGGCACCATGATATCGAAACAATCTTCGTGGAACGATGTTAAGATCTAGGTACCCTACTAATGAGATTCATTTCAGTCCTTCCACGAAAAGCCCCCTCATGCCCTTCAGGAAAGCTGCAAGGTCTCTACTATCGTTTAACTTCTCCACAACTTGATCGACCGATTCACGCTCGACCTTTGGCTTGTAATGGACTACTCGGTACTCCCTCGAGCTCATATCCAGCTCGAACCACGCTTCTTGCTCCCAGTCCCGCTCACTAAGATGGGTATAAACAAACTTTAGCCGGTCTTGCCTGCCTGCCCCCTCTATCCTCATGCACAGGTAATCTTGCCAAAAGTCTAGTTCCGGTACGTTGAATCTTGCTTGGCTGTCCAAGTATCGGGCATGCTTCTGCTGAGCCTCTCGACGTGCAGCAATGGCTTTCTGAGTCTCTGCGACTTGCTCGCGTAGGTAATCCCGGTGAGAGGCTCTATTTTCGCGCTCAGATGACAGCTCCGCAATTGCATCTTCCATTTCTGCCGTTTCCTGGGCCTCCTTCATTAGGGTCTGCGAATGCGTCTGAGATTTTAGAGTAACAATCTCGATGTCGTGTTTTCGCATTTGCTGGTCATCTTAGAAAGAAATTAGTGTCTACCATTAGTACTCGGATTCGGTGTGAGATAAATACCGTGTAGCTCAGACAAGCTTATTCTGAATTGATTGCGCTCTTCCAAGACACGCTTCCTGCCTCTCTCAATAAATTCGTCGAAACGTACGGTAAAGCGGGCCATGCGATCGCGCAAGTCTTCAAAGCCAAAATCAACGCTGGGTAAAGAATCGGCCATTGAGGGTGCTTCTGCAGATGCGAGAGGTGGACGCAGTGCGCTTGACGAAAGCAACGGCTCGAATGCCATGATTGCCACTAGGCCGCGTCAATTAGATTTAGACAAATGAATTCTGAGTTTGTTGTTTAATTGGGGAGGTACTTGCAAAATGTATCGCGAAGAAAAGTAAACAGAACGGTGTTTACCCTACTGTCGGCTAAGTTTCTCTCGGCTAAGCTTCCCCACACCATAATCACAATTCCCTTGGCGCCTTGGATTACTCCTCTAGCGAACTTTTGAAATCTACTGGCTTCGCCATATCAAGCAGAGCTGTAAAAGGGTATCCCTACGAGCGAAGGCTTACCATAAACAGTTATGAACTGTGTCGACCTCATTTTGCGAGAGCTGGAGCTACGAATCAAACCAAATGGCTGAACGCCAGGGTCGTCACCTGAAATACGGTTACCCAGGACCGACAGCTTACGATCCGCAGTCTCGAAGATGGAAATTCGGTAGAGACGCCTTGAAATTTCTACAGTTTGAGCATGTTGGTTCGCCAACTGTATCAGTTGCGCCTTCGATCCAGGCCACGCGACCAATGCTCTCAAGCTGGGACGTGCTTCAATTACAGGCTCATGGTGTCAGAAGAAGATATCCTAATACGACGCCTGGAATCACTTATTCACGCTTCGAGTCCAAGGCATCGGAGATTATTACGACACAAACAATTACTCTAGATCCGAACCAAGGTGAGCTCTTGGATATTGGTTATGCACCTCGAGAGGTCGACAGTACGACCGCATCAATGATCGCGGCTTTACCGGGCGGTGTAGCTGGAGAAGTACTTCGCTTGCTACCAATGCGACCCGAATGGCAAGGCTGGGACAAGGACGGGTTGAAATACATCGAGTCCATGGAGCCAAATGCTAAAGAGATTGGCTGGTGGTTCCGTGGTGGACAAACGATTCAACAAATCTGCTTTACGCATTTGCCGTATGAACATTGGACGTATCTGGCTGTGAGAACGTCATCAGAAATATCTGTCTTTCTTCCGCTCCGCCGTAACTCAGCCGTCGTCCAAAATGTGCTGTCCCCCGCCTGCAGTGATTTCACTCCTTCCCGAATTGACCCCAATCATTTATTCACACTTTCTACAGGAGAACTGGGAAAATCACCGCCTTCCGATGTGTCATTCAATCCATGGGAGCAGGACCGATTTGCCGTCATAAATCAACAAGGCAAGTGGAGTACCTGGCGGCTCAGAAGAGTTCCAGGGGAAGAGAAGGGTCCAATTGTAAGCTGCATAAAGGAGGGTCAGCTACAGGGACAGTCCGAAGAAATCGACGACACTGTGCTCGCTGTTGAGGACGGCTGGGGCCGCATAACATGGATTACGAACCGAAATACGATGGTTATATGCAATAGGATCGCACTGGGCATTTATGATATTTCATCCGACCTGCTTAAGATTGAAACTGCCATCTTGGATATCTCTGAGAATTATGGCTGGCTGTTAGACGTACGTCGGCACCCTGTCTTTGATGACCAGCTCTTTGTCACTACAACATCTCAAATCTTCTGGCTTCGCGTGGATGAAGTTGAACAAGCAACGATCAATACGCCTCGAAAAAGCCGGATCCAAGTGCTGCTCTCCTGGGCTCATTTCCGAGGCTCCGAAGATATCAGCCTCCGCACTACCGTTTTCACGGACGACAATGGTAAGTTTGATCGATGTGACCAAAACTTTGAATCTGACCTTTCTACCATTGTTAGAAACCGTCTTGTTTTTATATTCACGCATCAATACCCTCATTACAGCCTTCAGATTTAGTACAGATGAGGGGACGTCCATTCCACTATCAGTCTCAGACCCCGTGCGAATTCCTTTACCCCCCGAATGCTTTCCAGATCAACCACCTTCAGAGGCTGCGTCTCTTTCGATAAAAAATATCGCGATTCATCCTGTGAAATATAGCACAGTGAGGATGCGTACGGACTTGGACCTTTCAACTGGAGTCTGGGCTGAATACCAGAAACGTGGTGTACGGTTCTATAAAATTGTAATTCTGCGAAGTGACCTGTGCGTTCTAACATCTCTCTACAACATTGCGCTTGACGTTGCAGAAGATACGACTGCAGCATCTCGACTTGAAATGTTCAAGATTCGGCAGCCTACATGGAAACGTTTTGCCCCTCATAACTGGGCAGAACATGTTGCGGACGACTTCATCGCGGCCGATGGATTGATCCGAGACGAGGATGATAGAGTCATTGGACCTTACCGGCCGCTACGGTGGAGACAAAAGGTGAAGAACTTTGATATCAATGAGCTAGGTTTCCATCCTCCAAGTCAAGATAAGGTCCCCATATTCGACTTCACCCGCTTGTATCATGAAACTCTGAAGGGTCCAGAAGAATCGCATTCTCTTCAGACCACTCTAGAAAGTGCTCGCATGGCAATGCTGCAAGCGGGTCGGGCACAGAGAGTCCGGGTTCTTAGATTGTTGTGAGTCTTGGATCTCCATGAAGCGAACAGAGAGGCATTGCTGATTCTTCAGGTCGGACTTTCTGACCCAGATGCCACAAGCTGACGACGTGGCGAGATGCTCGACAATGCTGCAACGGTGCATAAGTTCTCAGGATCAGAGACCCGGTGACGATAATGATAAAGCAGAACTCCAGTTTGCTCAGGTCCTCTCCACAATCACCATCGATCAGCTGATCGCCGTTCTTAAAGGTGTCCCAAATCTCTCCGCTACCGTGGAAAAGATGAACGCTGATTGGGTCCTTCCCTTGACCTCAAAAACCCCACTACAAGCTCTTTTAAAAACCAAGAAGATTATAGGAGAAGTTGCATCGGAGGTACATTTGGCTAGTCTCTACAGTTTCGCCAAAGATTTGAGTCAAGAGGAGAGCCAAGAAGCATACGATAACCCACATGCTCCAGAAACCAATCAATTCAGCCTTCCAACGCGGATGGGCCAGAGCAATAGACCACAGCAGAGTTCTCAACATTGGAAGTCTCAGGACGTTAGTTCATCGAGCATTGCCCGGGCAACTCCGCTGACGCCGCTGTCCGAAAGCTCTGAGGCTGCCTCTGCGACGGATCCATCGGCTGCCCGCCTTTCACGCTTCGTACACATACCTCAGCCACCTCCCCAACTTCCCATTCGTTTATCTCGACTCCTCGCACATTGGGAGCCGGATTCAAACCCTGAATCCTATGATTGGCGAGCCTCAGCTGTACGCGTGAGAACTTCTTCAAAACAGGCTCGCGAGGATGCAGAAGAAAAAGCTCGTAGAGACGAGGATAGGCGACAGAAGAAGGAAAGGTTGTTGAAAAAGGCTGGGCGCAAGGTCGGCAGCGAAAGCCAAGAACAGCCGGGACCTACAAAGCGTCAAATGCAGCCGGGGTTTGGAGCATCACAACCTGTGGCCTCAACAAGAGGCTTTGGAGGCATGGATGGCGGGAGAGCTGCAGCTGCAAACCAACATGTCGTGCCTTTGTATAGCACTCAAACTCCTGCAGTTGGGACACAGCCCAATCAGTCCCAAACTCAGATGCAGACGAACAGTCAGGAGGCCGGTATAGCAGTAGCAAGTCAAGTGGAGCCCGGACGGTTTGGAGGTAGAGGTCCAAAGAAAAAAGCCAAAAGGGCGCAAGGATTTCGATAAAGCTTTTATGACGAACCGGTACTTTGTATATACTCATGTAAGTACCTGCGAATAGAAGCTTGAGAAACTGTTTTCTCTGTGGGCTCGAAGCGTGAAGTGAAGACGCCGCTATTGTGGCGATATCCATGACCTTTGAGATCCAGTTCACAGCCACGACCAACCTCATTCTTGCTCCTTTACCCGATACTTCACGTCTTCTGAATTAGTTGCTTCTTGTTCTCGAGGGCCCGTCGCGGCAATAGTGTCTTGATGAAAACCGCAAGATCCAAGCGTCTTCGTCCACGAATACTCGTCCACGCTACCAAGCAATAAGTACTTCTGTTTCACGGTATTTCGAGTGCAGCGAAAATAGCAGAAGTGATGCATGAGGTAGGTCACAGGCATTAAGTCGATAGTGACGGCCAAACACCTTCCACTGTCCACACAACTCGCCATCATTCCTCCTATACTGCATTGAAGCCTGAGCGATGTCTACAACGAGAGCGAACGGCGGGTTCTGAAGTGGATGATGTAGAGGGCATGCGAAGGTAAGGTTAGAACGTCGTCCATACAGATTACCCTTACCCTCATGTGTACCAAGGTGCCAACGATATTAGGAACCTAAAGAAGTTGGAGAAATGTAGATTTGTTAGGATCGTTTATCTCCTTACCGATCCCTCCCGTTTGTTATGTATCAAGTGTTTAGACGCCATAGCACCACAACACTATCCATTAACACATGCAATCTGCCTATTTGAAAAATAGCAAATTTTAAAGCCAAAAATAACCAGGCTGGTCCTGGGAAAAACCCTCTTAGTCAAGAGGGTTTTTATTACGCTTTTCTTTAATTCAAACCAACCTCTCGCGCAACACTTTTCCAAACGTGAAATTCTATTTTTATTCCGCAGGACTTGAAGCGACGGACTTTCGTGACTAATCTGACCAGATGTTAGGGCCCAGCGAGCCCATATGCCTTTTAATTATTGGGGTTAGGTGTTGGACTGGTGTAGATGGTGATGAATTCACTAGCTGCCGTCGGGGGTACCCAAACAAATTGGAACACAAGCACCCTTAGGAGCGATCTAAAAGTCCATCACCAGCTCTCCAAGGGTATCCCGACTGCTTGTCATGCCGATGGCGGCCTTAGTTCTCCACGAAGGAGGCTGACCAGCACTAAAGATGCTAGGAATGAATGACAGCAGGTCGCCCTTGGTCTTGATACCGGCGTCACTTGCGTTGAGGATGCAGAGAGCCCCCGGAATCTGCCGTTGCCGAACTCGAAGTCACATGTCGAGCCTGAGTACCTGTGCAAGAACCCGTAATTCCAGGAAGCCCGACACATTATAAAAATACACGGCCGGCATGGATATGAGAATGGAGCAGAAATACCTCGAGAGTGAGACGATTCCGACTGCAGTTGTTGGGTCAGTTGGAGCTTGGTCTAGGCTGGCATTGTCAGGGGGGGGCGTCGTGGACTTGCCTTCGTCATTATGATTCCCGTCCGATGATTTCCCCTTTGGAGACCGCGTCGTCCCGAATCTTCCACGAAAACTCAACCCCAACTCCAAAGCGTTCTCTCCGCACACCATATTGAGTCGCGAACCCGGAAGGATTTTAAAGAAATACGAGGAACTTTGGACATGGTGGTCAACGACAGCTCTGTCGCAGAAAGGCTCACACACGACAAGAAAGCTGGTGTATACCGCATGGTGAAACTGAGGTTCACCAAAGAAGAAAAGAAGCAAGAGACCATCAAATCAAATTTTGTCGAAACGAAATTGTGGAATAAAGAAGCTCTCATCTGTTCTATTGCAGCTGGCTCTCGGTCTTCTAACAATGTCGTCGCTGGTAAAGTCTTCGCGCTTCCATTTTGCTCTTTTCCTATCCAAACTTTCCAGCCATCTGCATATTATTGTCATGAATCAACATACTAGCTGCTCGAAAGTTGCATATGGTTATCCAGCACTCAAGGCTGTCACTGTCGGTCTGGAAGTAGTGCTCCGTTCTGCCCCTGCGGCTAATGTGTGGATCATGGCAAACGCACGCTTAATCGGCTATTGCCTTTCGGAACAAGGACCTTACTCGTAAAGAACGTCACGAACTCGTCATACTGACACTATTCGCTTAGAAATTTGTTGAGAGCAAATCATGCTATCTTCATATCTAATCGGTATTGGCACCGTTGGCATAATTACGAGAGACCAACTCGTTGGCATGTACGCTGAAGCGAAACAGACCACCATCCAATCCTGTCTTTCCCTTCATACCTACCCTTCATTTTCTCGACGTGCCTGCTTTCTCCTGGCCAAGCCCTTCCATTCGATGACATCTTTTTGCGTCTCGTCTCATGAATCACGCTCCGAACCGGACAAAAGTCGGTGGAAAGGCACCGGATACGGTGGTGTTGGGTGATGGACGCCACCTAGGAAAACCGAACGACGCCGTCGCAGGGGTATTGGAGGTTTATATAGTCGCCATGCTCTTCGGCGTCCTGTCCGCCTCCGCGATGGACCAGGGGGAACCGGGCAGTTGGTTCGCCAGAACGGCTAGACGTTCATGCCCGAAGCCCTGAACGAGTCTCAACACGACCTAGTGCCGGTCTTACTCGCCTAAACGGTCGTACGCCTCTGCGCAGAGCTGGTAATCGGCCCACAAGGTAGCAAGCATGCCGTCCCATTCTCCTCTCGAGATTGGACCACATGTCGCTACGAGTTGGTAGATTTCTGTATGATAGCCGGAGCATTTTCCGTCGCCCCGACGAAGAGATCGAAATAGCCATGCTCTTCTTACGTGCCTTGGTGTACCTGGGGGAGTCAGCGTTTAGCTACAATGATCTTCTTCACAGATTGTACTCTTCGTACGAATTTGGGACGGTGGGACGTTGCTCAACCCCCTTCCTAGAGAAGGCTGACCATATGATCGCGCACGAGATATACTTACTCAAGCATAGTGTACCTACCACTCCTCTTAGCCTCTTTTTTGAAGCCCCGGTACGAGCTGTGACAGTGTAGTCTTCACATTGCTGCAAAACACAACAATGCTTGATCCTCCCTTGAAGGTATCATTGAGGCAGTTCCCATAGACAACGCGCTCTCGTGCGATTCTTTGTCGGAGTCTCACAAAATAGAGCGGTTCCTCATGCTCCAATTTCTCACAGTGCCTTCGCCATGGAGGTCTAGATTTCGCCCCGAGGGGAAGACGCGTCGCCGGCTTCACCTTCGACCATATCTCATACAATCCTATACATTCTGATCAATAAACTGCTCCCCGAAGGTGTATCTTTTGATTGGACTGAGGCGATCAGGATAAGTTCTCGCATAGGTCAGAACAGCTGTGCCACTTCACTCCACAACAAAACCATCTTGGATCATTTGCTTACCTTAGAAGGCTCAAGCAATCTGTTGGTACCAGGCCGGCTGTCCAATCCTTTCCCCAGACCTCAACTTACCTGGTTGACTCCAACGGATAACCTCCTTCGAAGAGAGAAAGTGACTGGATGGTAGGACAAGAGAGAATGCTTTGTAAAAGGAGACAAGGGCACGGTACTGGAAGGAGGCTACAAACTCTGCTCTAACAGAAGCTCTGTGAGGGTATGAAAGAAGACCTGGCGCCTCGACATCTAAGGAGTTCCCCGAGTCTTGCATAAGACGCACCTGAATTGATATCATTTACTCAGGAAAAGACCACAAGTTGTCGCTCACGAGTTTCCTTTTTATCCCTCTCTTCACTACTCTCTTTCCCTTTAAGCTCCTGCTAAACTTTCCGGACCCCGCTTGCTTATCTATTCGTCTTGGCCATCTAATTCCACCTTAAGCACCTCTGTACTGGATCTCTGCACCGTCTCTTCCGAGCGCGAGAAATGTCAGCGTCTCGTAGGATCGAGTGTAATCTGCAGATGTCGTTTATCGCAACTTGCATGACAACGTCGACAAGCATACATCCAAACTAGAACGCTTCATCAGCAGTAGACTTCTCAGAACGCTTCTCTTCGAGACTTAAAGGGCTAAATAGGCCATCATCCTCTCTCAACGATGCTCCTTCAGGCTCCTTCAGTCAGATTAATTTGAGAGAATGAACTAGAATTGCTAATCCAGCTCTCGTAATGAATCCCACTGAGATCCTGAGAAGGCGAGGTGGGAAAGTATAAACGATCACGAGATCCCTATATTTACGTACTCTACTCTAAAGCGTTTGCCAATAAAAACAGTCGAAGCTAAGGAAGTAAAAGGCAAGTCACCGGAAAGACTTTAGAAAGAACCAAATCACATCCTTCGTTCTCCATGTATGCCCTTTTAATAAGCACCGTGATGCATGCCCCAAAGCGCCCAGAAGATCGTGAAGCATAGGCTATGTCTCGATAGCAGCCGAGTCGTAAGCCAGAAAGTGAAATTTTTTTTTCGAGTGTCTTTTTCGCTTGGTTTTTCTTGAATTTCTCCGCATCTTCAAAGGGTTTAGTTCGTAATCGTCAAGATGAAAACAGAGATCCTCCGTAGAGAGAAACGATAGGGGGCAGGGTATATAAGAAAAACTAGAGCAGATCCGAAGTCTCCGTTGTAATTGGGTATCTGATGCAGAAGCCGCTTCTGCTGCAGGGAGACGGAGCACAAGTTGCAATGGAAAATCTCGAAGCAATTAAAAAAGTCTTGCTATTCCTCCCAGATGGAAATTATCATCCCGAGCTTATTTTCGACGTGTGAACCTCGCTCGCTATGCAAATCAATATTTTACAGTATCAACTCCTTCTCTTCTCCACAGGTACGTGTTTGAAGATTGCGTGAAAAGGACGTTGGAGTGATCGTTTCTTCGTCAATATTTTCGAATGCGCCTGCTCTGATCCACGATGACAGCGGGTGAGTCCGTCCGTTTGGTCTCGTTTACATCACTGCTGCAACAAGCCCTGGCTCACGCTTGGATCGGCAACACCGTCGCTGAGTGCAAAGAGCAGCTGGGTGAGGCATCGCTTCGTGGCGGCGTCATCGCGGAGCACAGATTGGAAAGTGCCATCGCGGAGTGGCTCGGGGAGGCATTGGCGTAGGGCCTCGCGAGCGCGGACATTATCGCTGAGTCTAAGGACAGAGTAATCAGTGACCGATAATGTACAAGGAAGAACAACCTCTAACGTACCTCAAAAAACACCTCACAACATGCTTGAGGAGTCTGACCGTTTGCTGCTCCACCAACTGGCTCACCATGTTGCTCAAGACGGTGCCGACGGCATAGAAGCGCTCGTAGGTCTGGCAGATGTAGCTCAAACCAACATCATCGAGCAAGATTTTCTGGACAATAAAGATGGCGACGGTTTTGCTGAGCTCGGATCCGGTCTCCATAATGCGAAGGCAGAGGGGGATGATTTCCGTGGTCAATAGAAAGTTGATTACTTCGGAGGAGTCGTTTTTCACCAGCGCGCCAATGACTCCGAGAGAAGTCAGACGGAGGTATTCGAAAGGACGAGATTTTGAGGTGGTGTTGAGGAACGGGTACAGGAAGAGAGGGATGTGCGCTACATAGTGTATCAATAAAGCTGTTCAACTCGTAGCTGGACACTGGGCATCAAAACGAACCTTGCAGAAATAATGCTCGAGTCTCGGTGTGCGAAGCTACGCATTGGAGCAAGGCCAAGGCATTACAGACACGATTCGACGCAGCGGCCGTGAGTTGCGACGGGTTGAGAAGCGGATACACCGAGATGATCTCCTGTAGAAGTGAAGTCATAACGCCTGCACATTCAATCTAGTCAGTACCAATGCATCGATCTCTCGCTGTCCCTCGAGTCTCCACATACCGAACGAATGCCAAAGCACCAGAGCCAGTTCCGGCACCTGCTCCCTCTTCTTGCTCAACTCCAGCAAGGCCGCCTCCCTCGTATTCACATTCATCAGCTGCGCAATGTACTCCAACACGCGCTTGTTCTCGTCGTTCATGATGCCATCCTGATTCGCATTCGCGGGACTCGGGGCGTGATGATCGCCGGCGCCATTGATGTTGTTCGCATTCAGTCGACCGTACGAATGCTGCTGCTGCTGCTGCTGCTGCTGAGCCGCTGTCGCCGCCGCCTGGGCGGCCTGAGCGCGAGCGTGCTCCTGGGCTACATGGTGCGAGTTGGCGTGCCAGTCGTTGTGCTGCTGCTGTTGCTGTTGTTGCTGCGGGTACTGCTGCTGGTGGGAGTAGACGTGCTGGGACGACAGCATGGCGCCGGCATCGGCAGCGGGCGTGGGATTGGGATGGGCGGCAGACGCAGGAACGGGCTGCGGAGCGGACGAGGTAGAAGAAGAAGGGGACGGGTGGAGCGAGGTGGTGGAGGAGGAGATGGGTGCGTTCGTTTCGACCGAGCGGGCGAGGAGTTTGAAGAGCAGCGATTTCTTGACGAGGGGAGGAGGAGACCTGGACCTGCTGCGCTCGAGCTCGGCCGGAGTGGAGAGCTGCATCCCCCCGAGTTCCTGCATCCGTGCGAAGACCGGCTTGGATAACGCCATCTTCCACACACCCTTGCGAAAGACTAAAACACGGCTAGGAAGGAATCAAAACAGACAGAGAAGAGAAGATCACTGGAAGTAAGAGTTGGTTATGGACAGAAGGTGGAGAGGGACAGCTGCAGGTGGCAGGTGGCAGGTGGGTTGTCTGCGTGGCAAGCTGTGGGCAAGCAGAATCACTCAACCACTACAGTCCTCACAACACTGCGCTCGGTTGCCCGTGTAGGGTGTGTTTATTGTTTTTGAGACACTCTGGAAAACAATGGAAGCCTCCGTTTGGAGTCACGTGTGTCATGTCCCGATACTTAGAGAGATCGACGCAGATTAGAACACTGGCCATACTCAAAAGTCTTTCACAAGTTTACACACAAAGCTTAGATTACATTTGTTTCCCTAGGATGACATAGAAGACGTGGTCATGGTCTGTCATGAAACGATATCCATTGTTCGAGAGAAATCCAGTTCCCCAGCGCCGTGCCAAATTCATCAAGCATCATCCACAGTACGCGCCTTGCGTATTCACTGCGAGGACGACTTCAACTAGCGTCCTCGACTCCTCTCCCATCCCTCAATCATAATCTCAATTCGCCTAGGATGGTCTGGGCCATGTTCTTGTATTGCCAAGTCCCACCGTCAACTTTTTTAAACTGGATCCCGTGTAGACTCAACAAGGGCACTTTCACCACAAGGATCTCGAATTTTAACGCCATATTTGAGCCCGTGTCATCCCTCACATGCGTCGACGTCTCTCCAGGGGCCCGCTGTCTTGCCGAACGAGCCTGCATAGGTATGTGGTCTTGTCCTTCACTTTCGTCCGAGTCCTCCGATCCCGGATAGCTGTGCTCGGGCCCCGCCTTCGATTTTGAGATGGATCGTGGCGTCTGCGGTGTATGTTGCGCTCGGAATTCGTCCCGATCACGATCCCCACTCTTGAATCCGCTAAAGCTGATTTTGCGTCGGTGCGCGGTCCCGCTGCTCGGTGTGGCCTGGGCTGGGCTGTTGGGCATGCTCTCGCCCGCAGGTCGTTTCTCGTTGCTCAGATCAATGCTCGGTGAATGCTTGCAGCTGAAGCCACCCTTGATCTCGTGATATTGAACACCTAGCTGCTTCAAGACCCGGATGATGTCTGCACGGATCACGGGTAACGGCCGGTTGCTTGTGGTGGATACGCTAAATAGGCCTTTGAGGTAGACGGGCTTCATACCCTCCGGGTTGGGGCTTTCCTTGTTGGTGTTCTCGACGTCTTCGGCGACAGCTTCTTCGTCTGTCGCTTCCAACACATTCGATTGCATAACTTGCTGCTCGCGTTGAGCTCGTCGCGCCTGGATGCTCTCACGACGTGCATGTCCCAGCGACTTCGCCCGTGATGCAGGTCCCCGATTGCGGTTCGCTCCCTGATCATCTGATGCAGCATCTCCGGGTCGGTTCTTCGTAATGGCTATGCTGGAATTGTCAGACCC
This sequence comes from Astrothelium subdiscretum, assembly GCA_021030935.1. Classification (NCBI taxonomy): domain Eukaryota; kingdom Fungi; phylum Ascomycota; class Dothideomycetes; order Trypetheliales; family Trypetheliaceae; genus Astrothelium; species Astrothelium subdiscretum. The sequence continues at coordinate 295,868 of JAGFMW010000026.1, forward strand.
GCTCGTAGCAGGAGGTTCACGCTCTCGTGGTGCCGGCGTGGCTTCTGAAGCAACGCGTCGCGACAGTCGCCGACGCATGTCCGCAGAGTTGACGCTGGTCGACCGTGCGAGTCCCTTGAGCTTCCCGGTACGGGAAGCTGGAGGTGATAAAAGGCTCGATTGATCAACTTGACTACCACCGCCCGCCTGAGCCAGCGACGGCGGTGGATGTTCTCGATCCTTGGGTCTTCGCACGCTAAAGCTCTTTCGAGGTGGCGGTCCAGTAGCCTCATTAGGGCTTGAAACCGCAAGTGAAGGTGGGGGAGGATTGTGTGGTCGAGGTCGATCTGGATCCTTCGACCTGCGGGTGCTCAAACGTCGTAGCAAGCCAACTGCAGCGTTTTCGCGTTTCGCAGGTGGCTGATCGTTCGGCGGGGTGACGATTGCTGGGGATGGAGGCGCACCTGGACTCGTTACTTTCAATTTCTCCATATCTCCTGCGGCCTCGTCCTCTCCATGTGTTCGAGCTCGCGGTCTTGTACGACCGCCCGTTGGTGCCTCCCCTTTCATTTCATATGCGTTTGCGTTTGTGTATGCGGATTCAGGTGCCGGTAAGTCTGGCATTTGGAGCGGTTGCTGGCCAGGTGAAATCGGCATACGAAGAGCACCAGGATTTGCTTCCTGATATTCGCGTTCTTGCTTCTCTCGCACTAGGTAATACACAGAGATCAAAGGACTGAAAGCATTGACTGGGTCGTATCCAAGATGTAGACCCTCGGACGACGCGTTCACCAATGTGTCGCGTGACAAGGAATTCCGTCGCTTGTAAAAATCAAAAACACTCTTCTTGCGATCTGCATCCATAGGCTCTTCCTTTTTCTTTCGATCGAGAGCTCGGACCGCTGATTGGTACTCTTCGGACTCTAGAACTCTAGTAAGTTCTCGAGTGATGTAGTCGCTGGAGCCAAAGTCAAAACCCGTCATCTTTTCAATCACGCGAGAGTCGAGCGGAAGCTGCAAGGGAAGCCTAGGAGGTAGAAAGTTATCGGGAGGGCCCCCATAACCCTTTGTGAGCCATGGATGGTTCATGATCTCGGCTAGGCTCGCTCTCTTGGATGGATCCGTAACAAGCATTCTGCCGATGAGACTTTTGCATTCTGTGAAACTTGGTTAGCAAAGTATTCGAGACGAGATATAGAAAAGGAGAATTCTGACCGGCGGAGAGCCAAGACGGATAGTCTACAACACCCTTTTTGATTTTGGTGTGTAGCTGCGGCATGCTCTGATCGTCGAATGGCACCTTGCCACAAACAAGGACATATAATACAATGCCAAAACTCCAGATATCGACTTCCGGGCCAGTATACTGTTTTGCCTGCAATAGTTCAGGCGCCGCAAAGTAGAGACTGCCACAGAATGTTTTCAGGTGATTTCGAGGTGCAAAAAGATTGCTGAGACCGAAATCGATAATCTTAATATCTCCCGTCTTACTGATGAGGATGTTTTCAATTTTTAAGTCCCTATGCACGATACTGTTGCGGTGACAGTAGTCAAGGGCACTCGCAATCTGTCTCCCAAATTTACGAGCTTGTTTTTCTTTTAACCGCCCGTGAGAGATGATGTAGTCGAGCATTTGGCCCCCGTTGACGTATTCGAACAGCATATACCAGTGGTAATTCGTGCGGACAACATCGCGCATCCCACAGATATAAGGATGATTGACCAGCGTGACAATTGCTGCTTCTCTTGCTGTACGGATCTCTTTTGAATGGTCCGCCCGTTCTCGGTCTGCAGTGGAGCGGTGTTCATCCGTCGATTGTCGGGGCACGATTTTGACAGCTACCTATATTGCACAGTGAGTCACGATGTATCATGTAAGTCATAGTGTTCCTCGCGTACCTGTTCGCCGGTTTCCTGGTTACGCGCTAGCTTCACTTTGCCCATACTGCCTGCTCCGATCGTTTTCCCCAGCGTCCACTGTCCGGTCTGAGCAGTAATAGCAGTTCGACGCCTTTGCTGAGACCCACTGCTACCTGGTGGTGGCCTTCCACTGCCACTCTCAGCCGCAACTCCGTCTACCGGCCCTTGGACATCTGAAGCGTATCTTTGAGGTCTTGTCGCGGATGATGTTCGCTGACGGGAACTCCCTCTCATTGAATCTGTTCTCGGGGGTGGAGGTACAGCACTTCCCCTGTCTCTAGACATGCTTCGCCGAGAAGCTGCCGGGGGTTGGGCGACATTCGTCTGTTCGTAATCTCTTCGGGCAACGCTGGTGAGATTAGCTTGCTGAGACGAAGGAGTGCGGCCGTGAGTCTGTGACTGGGACTGTGTTCGTTGTGGTGAGGCAGGAGAAGCTCCTGCATTTCTGTGACTCGCGGATTGCGTTCGATGAGGCTTTTCAGGGCTGGTGTTGAAGGGTTGCGGCCGCCGGGAAGTAGAAGAGCTTCGAGCTACCGAGGGAGAGGCAGCTGCAGACATTGCAAATAAGATATGTACAGGCGATTGGGGAAATCAAAAGCGCGAAGGAGTCGTGTTCGATTCGTAAATGCGTGAAATGCAGGCCGTGAGGAACAGGTGCTGGGCGACAGCGCGCGGCGCCCGCTTAACGGTAGAGGTTACCGTGTTTTCGCCAGTCAGCAAGCCCAGTTTCGTCTGATGGCGATCCTAAATAGCGGTCGACAGCTAGAGTGGAGATGTGGTAGCTCCGCCAGAATGGTCGGTTGTCGCGACCAGCAGCACGGATCGTGAGCAGTCAGGTAGGAGGCTGGGAGCTAGCTTTCCTTGCACGAGGCCCCTCGCAGCTGGGAGATGAGTCTGATGACGGCCCAATAATTAAGGGGACCACGAGCTTTGGATGGTCTTTCACAGTCGAGTTACGGGCCGTAAGTGGCCCAGGTGACTTTATTCGCAAGTTTTCTGGCGCGTCTCCGGAGATGAAGGTGAAGGTGAGAGGGTCGTCAGGGGCATTTCTTGCCAGGCCGGGGTCGCACTCGTCAAGACAAAGGCGGACGTTGGTGGTCGTATCGCGACCCAATTTTCGCCTTGCCAATTATCCTTCCCGTTTGCGCAAGATGCAGCAAATGAAGCAGGCAGACGGATTACCGGAGCACAGTCAAGCTTGGCACCTCAGAGTCAGGGTCCTGGCCGGGCAGGGGTCCTTGGGTCTCGAAGTGAGTGAGCTGAGCTGGTTGACGTCGTTGCTTCTGGTCCGCGTCCGCAACGTCGCACGCCTTTTTCTTCGCACCGCACACCCTCGACTACGTGGCACCTCCACGCTCATGGCGCACAAGAGGCCGCGTGCTGCCTTCGAGGCCGAGCTGCAAGCTCAAGAATCGCCCTACGCCTTCTATGGCACGCCTCTTCCTCCCCTTGAAGCGGACGCCCGTGACGATGGCTCGTATGTGCCCGTCTGGAAACAAGAGGTGACCGATGAGCGAGGCCGGAAACGCCTTCATGGCGCCTTCACCGGGGGCTTTAGTGCTGGGTAAGACATGAACTTGGTTTTATCTCTGCGAATTCCTATGTCAACCGCTATCTCGTGTTTTCAGATACTTTAACACGGTTGGATCAAAAGAAGGATGGACTCCTTCCACGTTCGTGTCCTCTCGTACAAACCGCCACAAGGACTCCCACACAAAATCGCAATCACGTGCGGAAGATTTCATGGATGAGGAGGATCTAGCAGATGTTGCCGAGGCCCAGAAACTGCAGACTCAGAACGCATTTGCCGGGCTTGGATCTACTGAGGATGATGGATTACGAAAGGGCACCCTCGTCGACCTACTTAGGCCAAAAGGGGAAACTATGGGTACAAAGCTGTTACAGCGGATGGGCTGGCGCCCCGGTCAAGGAGTCGGACCCAAAGTTCGTCGCGCTGCCAGACTCGATGGGGCAACAGGTGCCAAAAATGCGAACGAAGAAGTGCATCTATTTGCACCTGATGATAGTCCGATGATTTCGTTTATTAAAAAGGACGACCACAAAGGTCTTGGATATCAAGGCGAGGCTAGACTCATATCAGAAAACGATGACAAAGACGCAATGGATGAGGAAGATGATGCCGAAATCCTTGCAACCAGTCGGACGAAGCATAAATCCAAAACAGACAGCAGTCGCCGCACTGGTTTAGGAGTCGGTATTTTGAACGATACAGGTTCTGACGAAGAAGATCCATACGAACTGGGTCCGAAGCTATCGTTCAATCGGACGATTGGTGGGGATAAAAAGAAAGAAAAGAAAGGAAAAAAATCGTCGAACGGTAAAACAAGCACGAAGAGCTTTGCAAATCCGTCGCTTCGTCATAAACCGGTCTTCATTTCCAAGAATACAACTTCAGCAAAAGGCTTCCGTAAATGCCACGATGGCCGCCTGCCTCTCCAGGGGTTTCTCCTTTCTACTACAACATCGTCTGCGGAACCTATCAACAAATACCCTCCGCCGACAATCCCCGCCGAATGGAAATCATCTAATAAGGAACTATCTGACTCCACCTCAACATCTACACCATATCAATCTACAGCAGACGCAGCTAAATCATCTACTCTGGACCCCAAGTCTCGCGCTGCCCTCCTCGGCGAATCTCAACTCCCTGGTAAATCTGTCTTTGACTACATCTCTCCCGCCGCTCGCGAGCGCCTGGTTTCCGCCTCAGGCCGCACAAACCTCCCTGCTGCCCGTAATGAAGCACCGCCAGCTGGCTTCGCTGCTACCAAGTCGAGCTCTGATGTCGATGCAATTCCCTACCTCGAAAAAGAAACTGCTCTAGCTGCCTTGGGCCGCGGTGTTGGAGGTTGGATGCCATACGCAGAGGACCCTGAAAAGCGGAAGCGGTACCGGGCATTCATGGAATACCAAGGAGGTGCGAATGCTGATGTTGCAACGCTCAAGCGGGCACAGGGGCAAACCAGAGATGAGTGGCTTAGAGAGCTCGCGGAGTTTGCACACGCAGCGAGAGTGTTCAGGCCGATGAAAGGGCTGATGGCGAGTCGGTTTACGTCGAGTTCCACAGGCCCACAAGGCGCTTCAGATCGGGACCGTGAGCGCGATGATGCTGCTGGCGAGGGACCTGAAGCCGATTCACTTCTCCGTACCGCAACTGAGAAACCTAAGAATCCTGCTGAGGAAGCGGCGAAGATGGGCATGTTTGGCCCCATGACTCGTAGTGAGTTTCGCTTCTATCCAACCAGATTGTTATGCAAGCGGTTCAACATACAACCGCCTGCACATGTTACCGTCGATCCCGAAACTGCACCCGGCGATGGCGGACAGTCAAGGGATAAGAGTAGATTCGAAATGGTAGGGAAGACGGCGATGAATGAGATGATGATGGAAGCAGCAGCGATGAGACCGACCATGCCGCCCAACATCAAGGCAGAGGAAGGGGAAGCCGAAAATGAACGCGAGGTGCAGGGGCGAGCGATAGTTGATGTGGAGAAGAATGAGGCCTTGGAAGGTGATAGGGCTGGGGACGCAGTATTTAAAGCTATATTCGGATCTGATGATGAGGATGAGTGATGCTCACATGCGAATCGCTTCAGAGTGTCAAAAGAGGAGATAAAATCCTTGTAAGATCAGATCAGAAGACCTATCAAAGTGAAGCAGTGCTTTGAAAAAATCATTTACATCACTTTGTTCTCAGTGCGTGGTGAAGACTTACCTGTTTGGTGGGTTGATTGGTCTTTTAACAAGATTCTCTTATGCTTCCTCTTCCAAATTGAGAAAACTGCCAATCCTATCGCTTCTGCTTTTGATTTGCAATCAGATCTAGGGTTTCAATTCAAAATCAATGGGAGACTCAGACTTCACCCCAGAGGAAAAGGTTCGCTCCTTCGGCCTCGACAATTCCAACCTTCAAAGTCGACTACACCAATTCGTTGGCTTCTCCCCACGTCTTCAGCGCCAACTTGCCACCCGCGCCGAGCCCATTGCCGAAAGATCTCTTAGCTCCCGCTCACTTCCCGAGGAAACCGTGGCCTCACAGGGGGAAGATGACGAGCCACCCGATTCTAGCGAAATCAGGCGCCCTCCATCCATCTCGTCCAATGATCGAGATAGCGGCGAAGAGAGTGAGGACCAAATTGCGTTATCTATCTACGGCACACTCTATGGCAAACGGAAGCGATCGAAGAAAGTGAGACGCAAGGTCAAGAAGGGGCAAGAGACAGAAGCAGAGAATCAGAGGAAAAAGGCACAGAAGGGAAAGATGGCGGGAGAAGAAGCAGAAGACGCTAAGAAGGGGGTGAAGAGAGGTCGTGCGGCTGCACGTACAAAGGGGGGTTCTGGTGGAAATGGCGTGGAGCTAAGTAAAGGGAAGAGCTTCGACGGGGTCACCAATCACGTTACAGTGAGGGCGGATCGAAAGAAGTATGGAATGTTTGCTCGGGCCGCAAAGGACAAGGGATTAAAGAGAAGTCTTGAGAGGGAACTGGGTGGTGCGAGTAACGAAGACAGCGGAAACGGAAGTAATGAGCAGAAAGAGAAGATTGAAAAGCCGAAGAAATCCAAGAGATTCAAGTCTGACGAGAAAGGTAAAATCAACAGAGAGTAAGCACTTCTCCCCCTCGTGGAGACTCGCCATGCTAAGATCAGGATGGACGAGACTTCGAAGCTAGACTTCTCAGAAATTCTCCAGATAAAGCAGAAGATCTTCACAGGACTGAGCGGCTGCACTTATACAGAAGAGCTTCGGCTGATGAAGGAAGCAACGAGAGTCTTCCTCGCCAATCGCAAAGGTCACACTCACATGAAGCAGTGCATAGCGTCGAGGATGTGTCTGGTCGACACGAAAGGGCACATTCACATTGTGAAGTAGGACAAACCCCGAACAAGTGCATTCGATCGGACCCTATCGTCTTGCTCTGACTCGACCGGGAGGTCGCTTGGGCGCTTGGCATTGATGCGACCACAGTGGCATGATTGGGGTTGATGTTTTAGGCTCGTTTTGGTTCATTCTCAAGCGGCACGTTAATGGCTAAATTAGCTTGACTTCCGATTAGCACGAGAGAATCTTTAGGGCGTTTGGGATCGGATGTTGTCAGGGTCTAGAGATTAGGGGTTTGGCCTTTGATGCACGTCATCTTTACTAGGTACCTAGGCTTGTTGGGTGCGATGGAAAATGGGCCAGTAGCTTTCGCTACAATATGTTCCTTCCAGAGTGACTAAATCCGAAATGATTGTGAAAGCTTGTACTCTGCTATTCGGTCATTGATGTTTGCATGGTCTGTTCATCGATTCTCGGAAGATCGACGAACGAACTAAGGATCAACCAGATCTTGGCGCAAGCTGTCAAGGCCAGACATTCACCCTGACCTCCCATGCACACATGCACCCTACCAAAATCGAGCCTTGGCGCTCATTTCCTTGTTTGCTCTATGACTTCCTCCACTTTCACCTGATTTTTCCTTGTTTTCACTACTTCTAATCATTATACGATACCCAATTTTGCATTCTGAGGCTGCCTCTACAGAGAACACCCGACCTGCCTACACGAGCCTTCCTTCTTTAGCGTTCCATTCTTCCTCAGCAGCGGCCCAGACCCTTAGCTGACCCCCCTCGTCGTACCTTGTTAACATTAATTGCGATTACCTTGGCAACCACAGGAACCATGGCTACCATCGACACGAATGGACCAGCTCCAGAGCCGGACCCAAATACTAGACCCGGTGTTGGGACTGCCGTGAACGCAGCTGCTGGACAGATCAGATCGGTTGTTCAAATGCATAGGGAGACCGATGGTACACACCATTCAACATTGAATACAATGGGCAGCGTCACGAATGAAACGCAGAACATTGGCAGCCCCGATGAGCTTCAAGTGCTCAGCGGCCCCCTGCTCAATTACAAGCACACCAGCAACGGAACCTCGAGTAGCCCAACCTGGCATGGTTCGGTCTTGATTGTTACAAGAAATACAGGACCGCAACCAGGTCTATATTTGAGGGGAGTCGGGCGGCCTGCCGGCCTCGGCCAGACCAACGGTGTCAGTAGACCTGGAAAGCCTCGATCTTTTCCGGGCGAGAGATTGTACGCCGACAAGGACAAGACATTTTGGAGATTTCGGATTGACGCGCCCTTCCAAGAGTACGAGTCCGCTTGGGAATACACGATACCAAAAGTACGGTTTGTAGAAGGCGATAATGAAAAGAAGACGGCGACGAGGACGTTCTGTATTCCATCGAGAAAACAGTCAATGCGTATCATGTTCCACTCATGCAACGGTTTCAGCGTTGGCACCGATATTCCTGCTTTTGGTGGAGGACCAGTCGTCTGGGAGGATGTCCTAAGAGTCCATGCTGAAAGACCTATTCATGTCATGGTCGGGGGCGGTGATCAAATCTACAACGATGGAGTTCGTGTTGATGGCCCCTTGAAAGAGTGGACAGACATCGGAAATCCTCAGAAGAGGAGAAAGTTCCCATTCGACGAGGGCATGCGAAGAGCATGTGATGAGTATTACTTCAGGAATTATGTGCAGTGGTACAACACCGAGCCCTTTGCGACGGCCAATGCCCAAATTCCGCAAGTGAACATATGGGATGATCACGATATAATCGATGGATTCGGCTCTTATACGGACCATTTCATGCGATGTGCTGTCTTCCGTGGCATTGGAGGCGTCGCTCACAAATATTACATGCTATTCCAACATCATATCCCTCCACCAAGGACAACCTTCACAACGGACGCACCGGGTGTAACTCATACCCCTGGCACAAATGGTGTCGCGGAGGACCCTGAACAAGATAAGGAGAATTTTGTCATGACTGAAAAGAACGAAGATCCATCTTTCATCTTTGGCGGACGTCCTGGGCCATACGTAGAGGAAAAGAGCAGATCAGTCTACTGTCAGCTAGGTGCGCATATCGCCTTCCTTGGAATCGATGCCCGCACAGAACGAACTCGACACCAAATCAATTACCCGGATACTTATGACAAGATATTCACTCGCGTCTCCGCTGAACTTGATGCCAACAAGGACCTGAAGCACTTCATTCTCCTGCTGGGCGTACCCATCGCATACCCGCGTCTTCAATGGCTAGAAAACATCCTTCAGTCTCCTATCATCGGTCCCATTCGCTTTCTCAACAAGCGCTTCGGTGTAGCGGGGGGATTCTTTAATCACTTTGACGGCAACGTCGACTTGCTCGACGATCTCGATGACCATTATACCGCGCATCAGCACAAGAAAGAGCGGAAATCGCTCGTCCACCAACTTCAAGAAATTGCGAAAAGGCATAGCGTCCGTATCTCCATCCTTGGTGGCGACGTGCATTTAGCTGCCTTAGGCCGCTTCTACAGCAACCCCAAACTCGAAATCCCGGCCGAACACGACTTTCGCTACATGCCGAACATCGTCTCCAGCGCAATCACCAACAAGCCTCCTCCCCAGGCTGTGGCTAATCTGTTGGCGCGAAGAAACAAGGTCCACCATCTCGACCACGAGACCGACGAGACGCTCATGTATTTCTTCGACAAGGACCCGGGCGAGGGCGAGCAGGGCGTGCAGAGGAAGACGGCAGACGCCAATCACTGCACCATGCCGAGTCGAAACTACGCCATCATCGACGAAAGCCACAGTTTTGACGATGCGGAGCTCGACGGCGCCCCTACCGATGGAGCGGTCAATGGGGAGGCTACTGCAAATGGCAAACCCAACGGCAACGGTACGAAGAGCAGCAATCCCCGATCAGCTCTTCATGCGGGTGAAGAGAATGCGGGGACTCAGCATCCTGCCGCAAGTGGTCTGAAGCGGACGGGGCTAGGCGGAAGGTACGGATTGGATGTGAGTATCAAGGTTGAGGTGAAGAGTAATGATAAAACCGGCCGGACTGTGGGGTATGGAATGACGATACCTGGTCTGGAAGTTCGAGCTTCGTGAAACTTTTCTTGGACGCTGTTCGGTGTAGGATGAGATGGGATAGATGCATTTGAGTTCTTCTCTTGTTTTTCCTTGAACGATACCTTGCTGCTCTATCTTTTGTTTCAGTTCCGTTCTGTATAAATAGTCTGTGGAGAGTCATCGAGCTTCCAACTAGGAAGTAAGCTAGTCTTGGTAATTGAAGGTCTTTCAAACTGTGAATGTTGGAATGTCCCAGTACCTCGAATAACGACGAGTACTTGGCTCTGTTTATGCGCCATCAAATCGTATTTTTCACAACAGAACGTCTCCCTCTCTATTTACCAGTCATATCCGCGTTTAGCGGTTTCCTGCGTCAGGTACAGATAATTGGTGCATCAACTGCCGTGCACCGCCACATATCAAATGACGTACTAGCAAGAACTTGCGCCACAACTTGTAATATAAACACTAAGGTAAGAAGTCCAAAACTCTTAAGGCATTCCCCTCTTTCATGAATCCCTCCAGTACTTCCCACGTCTCGGAGATACACAAAAAGATTTTAGTCGTACGCTATTAGCATCGTCAAAACTCCAAATTCAACTCAATACAACCATCCTTCATCTTGAATTCTGCTGCCTCGCCATCGCCACAATGCCTCTTCCTCTTCAAACAGCCGGCCCAGCCGAAGAAAAGCCTATCACAAGCGAAGTCTCACCTCCCGCATCCTCGGTCACCGATCGCATCTCCAACATCGGCAGCACTATCGGCGGACCTGGGGGTCCGCGCGGAGGCAGCAATGGTGCAAAGGGAAATGCAGAGAAGGCGGCCGAAAAACTATATGAGGAGAGGATGGAAGAGGAGTATGCGAAGCGGGAAGGGGGTGCTTAGATCGAGTTCGACGGAGGAACACAGAGTGAAGAAGGGATGAGAAGGAAGTCGTGGGAATACATGTGTGGCATGGAGCCCTGACTGGAGAGGCTTATTGCGTTATAGCACATGTTCTATACCCAAGTCTGAGCTTGCAAAGCCATTTCTCCGCTCTGATGCTTATATCGTAGTACTTTGATTTCAAATTGAAATTTAGTTTTGCCTGGCGTGGATTGCTGGGTGATTGTAGTCCGTCCCGTCAGAGATGAAACCCCTCCTCAGAAGAATTTCCCGTTTCTCTCATTCAATCAGGTAATCCCTAGCCACATGTAGCCCCCCATAGCCATCTCTGTAGATCTTCCTCCTACCCTCGGCCTTCAATCTTCGGAATTTGCTATCGAAATCATCATCTTCCTTTTTCGGCTTCGCACAACCACGGCATATCTGTATATTAAGCCATGCCCTATCAGGATCGAGGAATTCTGCAAGATCTTGCCGTAACGAGCCATTTTGGTCCAGAATGTGTGCACTATGATTCTCATCTCCTCGATGAATCCCGGCATCGCAAGCACTGCAAAGGATCTGCACGCCGCAGTCACAATATTCCATGCCGCTGAGTGAAGTTATTGTAGGCATACAGCCTCTGCAAATTCGTTGCGTCATGCCCCAGCCTTCCTCGTCTTGGTATATACTACATGTCCGATTCCACCAACAAGCAAAGCAGACAGAAGACCCACATTCCCTACAATCCATCTCAACAGGTAATCCGCCGAGCGCACTCCTTACTCGACGATAGGAGCGTGTCTGACTTGGGATCGTGGCACACAAGCAACCTCTTTTCGTTCTCTTCAAAAGCGTATGGAAAAGACCCAGAGTAGGGAGATGCGGCTCGATACCATGGTAGAGATCACGTTTCGCCAAGCCATTGTCGTATGGTCTGGTAGAGGCAAATACGTCATATCCCGTCAATGCGCATACTGCTGGGCCGAGTTCTGGACTGTCCGGCTTGTCTGCTGTTTCGTAAAGCTGGTTGAGTGGTAGAACAGGCGCGGAAAAAAGGTTGCCAATGACAAGGTTTGTCTGCGAGAGCGCCAGGAAGTCGGCACATGTGAGGTGAGAGATGAGCGCGCTTTGAATCGGATAAAGTGATAGGAGGTAGGCCAGGTTTGGTTTCTCCTGAGGTGGTAAAGATGTGCGCCTGATTAGTTCTCGGGTGGAATCCGGAGAAGTAGAGCGCAGACTTCCAGACTCGACTCTTCCGTCTTCAGCCTTGGGGACACTTGTATATGAATGCTCCGGCATGGGATGGCTGCCGCTTCTGACAGTTGGATTCTTGAGGTATGGGAATTCCATGAGACCCTCGATATAAGATCTGCCACATAGAGAAACCGAGTATGTATTCTTTGAGGATACGGACAAACTCTGCTGTACTTCCAAAGCATCCATTGGACAGTTTTCTAAGGCAACAGATGGCATGTGCATGAGCCGCAATATAAGTTGGTCTGGTTAAGTCGTACAGCAGACCGGCTACTCTGAATAGAACTTGCAAAAGCTGACGTAAACAAAAGAAATTTTCACTGAGTTCATCAAAGATAGCAGCGAGGAGCTGAATAGTTCAGGGAGTGAAGTTTATGGATTTTTGGTGATTAATTGGCCAATGAAGGTAATTTGAAAACTTGGTAGACTCATGAGTGAAGCGATCAAAAGTTGAAAGTTGACAATGAAATCGAAACTTCGAAGGGGAAACATCCAGGTATCAAATGTCAGAAGGTAGCCCAACTTAATTGCAAATATACACACGCGACCTGGCAATCTATATAGACCACCGGAGGTGGACCAAATTGAGTTGAGATAACCTGGATGAGATCATTGTGCCATCAATACGACGACAGCGATTGATCCGGAACAACTGATCATCTGACTTACCATTGAGCGTGGGCGCGCACTACAAGCTTCATGACGCCATGTGTCCGGCAGAGAGCTCATGCAGTCTAATTTCGGCGATGCGTGTGGTGAGCGGGCACGCGGGGAGAAAAGTGCACGACAGCGGGTGCGTCGAGCTTTATAAGGTACGTGGGTACCTAGCTATGAAAATCTTCCTCCGCGAGCTCCTTCGTCCATCTCGCCATCCTCAATATTCCCCTGTACTCTCGCTTATAACTGGATGGTCTATTTGCAAGAGAACTGTACATTCGGGGACGAAGTCATCGATCCAATAGACAATGGCTTTAAACCCCTACATAAATAGTAAGCTCTGCTCGTGAACCACTGGCTTCTCTCCGAACAGCTCAAAACTCACCTAATCCTAGAGAAGGTACTGATTCTTACCACTGACGGGCGCACTCTTACTGGTTTACTTGTGTCCTGCGATCAAGTTACCAACCTCGTCCTACGAGATACGATTGAGCGCATCATCCGGCCTCCAGAAGACCCCGAGCCCAGCGGAGAGGCACATCATGGCTTATATCTAATCCGAGGCGAGAATGTCGTCGTATGTGGTCTGGTGGATGAAGAACTGGATACGAGCATTGATTGGGCAAAAGTGAAAGGAAGCGTGATTGGCAGCACGAAGCACGTGTGAACATCATGGAGCGATGATCAAGAATTTGGCGGGGTCTGGATATAGAATTCCCCCTATTGATCATGACAGGACTTGAGGATGGATGCTGTAAAACGTCCAAGATTGATGTCACCAAGGGGACCCATTGAGCGAAGGATAGCCTAGTGCTCGACGAGGGCGAGTGGCGGGAGATGAGAATTCTCGGGAAATTTTGCGAGAATAAGTATGGGACCCCCATAACGCAAGCAATGGTTAATCGCATTCATTGGAAGTTGAACAGGTTCAGCCAGCTACAGTGGAGGTCATACAAAGTTTTTGATTTGGATTCTACGTCCATAAACATGGTTGGGGATCCCCCCACCGAGTACTCAAATTGAAGCTTTTCAAATGGAGACAAGACCGTGCGAGACAGTACTCCTCGTTGTCTAACTCCTCTTGCATGGCCGATGCGATTGGTCTCAATGATGCTGTCTAAATGGCCACCTTTTGCGTTTGTCAAATTGCTACCCATCGACAATGCTGCTGCTACATGAAAGAGTAGCTGTACTTGCGGGATCCAGATACGAACAGCGGCTTGACTTCATATTGCGACAGATATGGGTCGCATCACAAACAAATTGACACAACACGTGTACCGACAGCTAAAGAGTAGATTGGATAGTGTTGGGTGACCTCCAACACGTCAAGTGCGTGTTCAGTCTGCATGGCATTTTTATTTTTATGGTGCCGAGAAGATGGTTTTTCGGTTCCTGGCACAATAGCTTCTGCAAACTGCAGCGGGGCGAGGAGTACTCCCAGCTTCTGCAGCTGTCCAATCGGAGCCAGACCAACCTTGTTGCTATGACTAGGTCAAGCTTGATAAGTTACTTTTTGGAATAAGTCACGCCGGGATGCCCAGCGTAAAAACATTGTTTTGACTCTCGGGGGAGTTTGTAAGGAGCGCACCTAAAATTGTAAGGAGCGCACCTTCTAGCCGCTTCGGCTGTAATGAAACACCTCTCTACAACGTGCAGAATTTGTACCTTCACAAATATCTTCCCACCCTAACTATCTAACAAAATATATCTAGAAGGGCTATAGGACTCGTAATTGATCGGGACAGGTTTCTATGCTTCGTGCCCTTCGCATCTTAACCCTAAATCTAACCCTAATCTCCTAATCTGACTCTAAAAATTGATATCGTTGATTTTGAAGATAAAGTACTCTATTCGTTGTAGAGAGATATTTTATTACAGCTGAAACGGCTAGGAGGTGCGCTCCTTACAATTTTAGGTGCGCTCCTTACAAACTCCCGACTCTCGGGGACAGGGGCACCAATCATAGTGGGAGACGATGCGAGAACGGACCAAAAAAAGAATGATCTGGCCAAGGATAGGCGGCCAGTTCGCACGTCTCTAGCTTGAAGCATGGGCATCTGTTGGCCTCTGCCTTTATTGTTCTGGCGCTGCAAAGAATAGGGATGCGGCACTCCGTATCCGTGGTCATTTATTACGTCGCACGCACAATATGCAGACGAGTGACAGACAATGACATGTTACTTCCAAATCTTAATACGCTCCCCTACTTCTCCGCAAAATATCCCCGCAGAGGATTGCTGTCTATTGCCTTGGCGAGCCTAGATTTGGACTAGGGACCTACCCACGGTGTCCACCGGTGCTTGTGCCCCTCAATCTTATGAACGCCAGATTACTGTCGCCTGACAGCAGCTGTAATAAGCATTGGGGGCGTTCCTTAGCGTTTTTCTCATTGACTTCTGCCCGAGCCTGGAGGCTTTTCATGCGCTTCCTCAGCTTCTCGACAACAATCGGATTCTCCACTTAGGCGACCTGTTCGCAAGCCCATCTCGCAGCACCTCTCGCATACGAACCTGGTCTTCCCCACTCTTTAGACTTGCAAACTCGCCAGCATGCTTTCCCAACGGCGAGTGAGGGGCATTGTCATTATCGCTGTTGTATCTATCCTTACGATTATCTACATTACAAATGCCGCAAGATCAACACAAACGTCCGAATTCTATACCAAGACCGTTGCAGCGCTAGACCGCAAGGCTAAAGCCGCCAAACAAGAAGAAGCAGATCTCGAAATCAAACAGCGGAAAGCGGAAAGAGAGAAGATCGCAAAGGTCGCTGTAGACCCGGATGAGAAGCCCCCCTCCGAAGCGGCGAAACTACACGCTATCACGGGAGAGAAAGAAGCAGCACAGAAGCCTATTATAGCTCCAAAGAAAGATGAAGATGCCGCCGACGGGGAGAAGAGCGTGGCGGGGCGTAAGATGATGAAAGACGACAAGTACACCGAAGAAGGAGTCGCAAAGGTTGGGAATACAGAAAAAGGGTCTGGTTCCTCGGATAAGGATGAGACGGAAGAGGAACATGCTGTAGAAGTGGAATTGAACAGTATCCTAAAGCGCAGTCCAAGTAGGTCCACCGATTTCCCACTTCAGTCGAGCTTGAACTAAAAACAACGACAGTAATCATCTTCTCCAAAACCTACTGCCCTTACTCGAAGAAGGCCAAACACATTCTTGTGGACAAATACAAAATTGTACCGCCACCGTATGTGGTTGAGCTCGACGAGCATCCTCTCGGCCAGCTGCTGCAAACGGCTTTGGGCAAGATGACGGGTCGCAAAACTGTGCCAAACGTCCTGATCAACGGTAAGAGTATTGGTGGTGGCGATGACGTTGCTGCGCTGGATGATGATAAGGAGTCTATCATGGAGACTGTGAAGAGTATGGGTGGAAAGCGGATCATGACGGCGGAGTTAAGGAAAGAAGAGACGAAGCCAGAGATGAAGAGACGAGTGAAGAGGTCGAGGCGCTGATTCGCGACCCTCTACGAGCGATTTTTTGCAACCTATTGTGCATGCGCCGCGAAGGCGCCGATGATGATGTTTAATGTCTGTTGGGTGCATTGGACTTGGAGGTTTACATGAAGAGGGAGGCGTTTGTCTCTGGGAGGGAATGACTCTTGAAGCGGATACCCAAGTGCTCAAATGTAAATTTACTTTTTGGGTTCAAAATCCTGCTTGGAATGGATGGTTACAGGCAAGAAATGAAAGCCCTCTTTCCTCCATGATCCAGCCCCCTTGGTGCAGAATGCGGTGACCTTCTCTAAAGAATGGTGAGTGACAAGCCATGCCAGAAGGTTCTTTTCCGTATAATTTGAACATTCCTTACCCGTAATGAATGTAGGCACTGTAATGCAATTAATTTATGTACCGAGGTACAGATGTACCTACTGTGAGTGGGATAAATTCTCCCACATTGGATTGTCTCTGTCGGAACATTGTTGTTCCTAAGCCGACAACATCCCACTCGCTTAGCGGCACCTACCGAATTTCCAGCACATCGGAAAGCTTCAATTTGAGATACAACGAAGGACAGCTTTCATTCCTCCAGCTCACCGTCAAAATGAGGTATATCTACACGCAAGAATCACTGGAGGTTCCCGAGAATGGTATGCGGCAAATCTCTCTATTCAATCGATGTCTGTGGATCTTCTAGCTGCTAACGAAGAACCACAGTGAAGGTCTCCATCAAGACAAGAGTTGTCACCGTGGAAGGTCCACGAGGTACGCGAACCGTTGTTCAATCATCTTTTAGCCCACATGAAGATCCTATACTGATGCTATTCCAGGCAAACTCACCAAGAACCTGGGTCATCTCGCAGTTTCCTTCCAGAACCCAAAGAAAAATATCATCAATATCGAACTCCACCATGGCGCCCGCAAAAATGTCGCAACCCTCCGTACCGTCCGGACCATTATACATAACTTGATCGTCGGTGTCACAAAGGGTTTCAAATACAAGATGCGATACGTTTATGCACATTTTCCGATTAATGTCAATTTGGAAAAGAACAAAGACACTGGACTCTGGGAGGTCGAGATTAGGAACTTTATCGGCGAAAAGATCGTTAGGCGTGTAACGATGCACCCTGGCGTAGATGTGGAGACGAGCAAAACGCAAAAAGATGAATTGCTACTTATGGGAAACTCGCTAGAGGATGTCTCACAGAGCGCGGCAGATATTCAACAAATCTGCAGAGTGAGGAACAAAGATATTCGAAAGGTAGAGCATCTATAACTGCTCGAGTTAATAACAATGCTGACATATTTGACTGTAGTTCCTGGACGGGCTGTATGTGTCAGAGAGGGGCAACATCGTGGAAGACTAAATCTCGAGTTCATGGTACTTTGGCGTTTTCAGAGACTAGCAGCTTCCGGACTCCATAGCGACGGAATTCGATTCTCATATAAATACAAACGGGGCTTATTTGCAGCATCATCCGAGATCTCCCTGAGAGTACCCCTTTGAAGCAATCGATGTAGAAAATATCATGCCCTTACAATTCCAAGCCCGCAGGCTATTTGCGGCTAGAATACACGCTACTTCCCGGTGCTAGGTAGTAAAACTCATTGAGTAGCTTGTATGGGGCCCCAGATTCGTGAAATCCGCCGTCTTGCGTCAAAGCCAGCTTTTACTAACCCACCCTCGAATTTTATCTTTTGTATCGGCGCATATGCTCGCCAAAAGTCCCAAACATTTTCCAAAATCATTCTGCGCTGATCAGCCTGGGAGCAGCAATCCATTGGTAGCCATTGTCAACATCAGAGAAATAAAGCATCTTTATGACATGAAAATGATCTTGGAGCTCTAAAAGCCTGACAGGAAAGTCATCTACAACGCTGTCAAGCTCAACCTGGTAAGGGGACGTGCTGACAAACACGTATTCACGTTCAAGTATGTCCTGCCACCGGTCAGGAGGCAAGACGTTGGTGAGCACCTTTTGCTGAGCGAAGTCGAGTCCCGGAAAGCCTGCTCGCCAGTTATTTTGCGCCAATTGATTGAGCTTCAAGTACTCCAAGTTCTCCAGAGCTGTCAGTTCTGAGATGAAATCCGACCACGTGCCTCTCTGGGCATTGCAGTTCGCAATCTCAAGACTTCGAAGTGTTTTTGCATGCCGCCGTAGAAACCTAATCAAGGACGCCGGCTCAGAAGGAGGATCGAATCCCTCAAGCTTAGCGTAAGAAAAGTATTGAAAGTCGAACTCGATACCTTCAAGGTCTAGGTGCTGAAGTTTTGGCAGAAAAAGCGGGTGAAGAGCGACTTGCAATTCGTTTGTACAATGCCATTCATCAAAACAGAGGCGTAGCCTTTCAACGCATTCCAGCCTGTTTAGGAAGACGGTGAGTGGTGGCAAAGAATCTTTGTGGCGAGGCGAATGAGTTGCATCTAGTCCAGGTTGTCAGCTAGATTGAATTCGAGATATCTTAACGACTGCTACGCGTAAGGTGCTAGCCTTGTCATGCTTTCAAAGAGGGAACAAAGATTCGCGATCTTATTTACCTCTAAATTCTTGGTCCTGGATGCTGAGATGCAAATCAAGCCTTTTCAGGCAGGAGAACGATTTCCGGGGACATTTCGGTAGAAGCAATTCTTGGATTGCCATCCCCCTGCCTTTTCCATCGTTGCGGTAGCCTCCCTCTACCAGAAACTCCTCCAGTTGCACACCGCTCAGCCTGATCGCCGCCAACAAGATCGAAGCAATGTGAGAGATCGAATGATGGCCATATCTGTTTAGACACGTGTCGTTTCTTATGGTCTTGTGTGGCGCGTGGATCCGTACGCTGCGAAGGTTTCTGAAGTTTTGGAATGCCATCGTCAGCATCGCTGTGTCTGTTCCGGATCGCTCCATATAGTCCCTATTCAATACTCCATCTCGACCCTCCTGCAATTTTCTCCAGTGAGGATATATTTGTTCATGCATTGGACTGGAGTAATCTAATATTCCGGAGCCTTCTTCAGCAAGCACGCTAAGCTCATCCATTTCATCGAAGCTCATTTCGCGAGAATAATACTCTATTCTCTCGACAGCCAATGCACATCCTTCGGAATGGGAAATGTTGAGTAGGCGTTCGAGTCTTCGATATGAGATATCTATGTCACGAACTCGAAATGCTTCATGACGGAAGAACTGGCGCGTGTTTGATTCTATTTCGCGGCAAGTGAGTCTGAAGTTCAAGAGATCCTCCAAATCTAATGCGTTTCTACAGCCGCTGTAGGCGAGCAGGTACGAAGCAACATGCTGCAGGATCTCGACGGGCAACTTCAAAAGTAATGGCGACTGCAGATCAGTGAAACAATGCATCATGAATAGCGGTGGTTGAGAAGAATTGAGGCTGAGTCAATACAAAGGTTTTCGGAATTTGAAGAGACGAGGCGGGGTCAGGACTGCTTAGCGAGTTCAAGGATTTTGGAAACGTCAAAACTCACAGCCTTCATTTCCGCTGACCCCAGCTCAAGGACCACCGCCAAGCCATGAACATGAAAGCGTCCAGTTCAGCGCTTTAGGGCCTCAGGTTGAAAGCTGAAGAAGGGTACGGACGGAAGCGATGAATGTGGCCAAGAAATACTCCAGTGGCACAGAACGCAACTTGCAGCCGCAGCATTTTGGAAAACTTATCGTATTCGTGCAAACCACCAAAACTACCAAACATTGGAATTCCAGCAGGTCCAGGCACGTATCGTAGAGCATGAACGTGGTCTCCGGAGGCTGTTGCATGCTGTGCTGTCGTTGCTGTTAGAATATCGCAGGCTAGACAGGATGCATTCACCCTTCAGCTCAATAGTGAGACTCAGTCAAAAGCAACTTGAATCCAGCGTTTTTCACTCTCTTCACGCGTGTCTTAGCTGAAGATACTGTTTCGGAGGAAGCCGTATTGTTTTGTATCCAATGTCTTCTAACATTCTCGAAGGCTCAGCGATAGGGTTCAGCGAAAGAGAGGGAGGGAGGGGGCCACTGGGGTTGGGGGTTCATCTACTCCCGGGGCACTAGGTAGACGCGCAATAGACCATGTGAGCACAGAATCAGAGATTCCCGATGAACTTTAGAACTCCAGTGATCTATTATTTTTGAAGACAAATTTCAACTGTAATTTTGATTACCAGCTTCGTTCCTCAGTCGTTAAGAGGGCGGCTCCCATCAGAATACTAGGCAAAATCCTATTTTGCCGAGCCCGACTCCGTCGTCTTCAACGCCTTTCATTCTCAGTGATACCAGATATACGAACCTGGTCTACACCCGAAATGGGAGGGTATGGAAGTGACCTGGTAGCAGCCTTTGAGGGCCTCCAGTCGATCTTTGATGTTGTCGATCTCCTCGCTAAGCTCGATGTAATATTCGCTGGTGTTGACCATGATATAATCAGCAGCCGGATCATCTGATGCCATTGGACAGAAATCTACGTTGTATTCGGTAGCGAAGTCGAGGCCAGAATAAGCTGTCCGGAACCCGTTCTCACAAAGTTGGTGAAGGCTCAGGAATGATAGGACTTCGAACGTTGTCAGACAAGTTAGGATTTTTAGCCAATGGCCCGTCACGAGATCGCTGTTGCTCAAATGCAGTTCTTGAATGGTATGTTTATGAGCATGAAGGAGCCTCAGAAGGGACCGCTGGGAGTATTGTAATCCATCTAATCTGAGGTTGTGAAGGTGTCGGAGTCTGATGCTCGAAACGGCTGCAAAGATATCCCTTGTGCACTCCCAGTCATCAAAGCACAAATCTAATTTGCGGATTTCAGTCGTATTTCGGAGAAATCGAGCTAGAGATTTAATCCAGCGTCCGTTTTCATCTACCTTTGTCAGCTCACAGAAAGAGAAAATGAATTCATCATCAGGCTGAACGGCGAAGCATGTTGCAGGCGAAATTGTCATGGCAGCATATCAACCCAGACAATAGATTTCAAAGAGCTGGAATTTCGTATCACTCATTTAGGTTAAGATGGTCGGTCCACATACCTCTGAAACAGGTTTCTCTTCCGCTGAGAAAAAGATTAAGTTCACTCAGGCTTTTGAACTTACGCACACTGCTTTCTGGAAGTTCAAGCTCTTGAATGGCCATTGCACTTGTTCCATTCTCATATTCCGTCCAAACCCCCAACCCAAGCTTCTGTAGATCGATGTCACTCAGTCCCAGGGCAGCAAGCGTGATAGAGGCTGTATGGGAGAATGACGGAGCAGAATACTTATTCGCGTTCCGAGGACTTAAGTTTCTGTCCCACAGAGCCGGCATTTGGACACGCTTCAAATTTGGTAGGTTGCGAAAAATGAGTGTAAGCATGGCAGCATCAGTTCCAGACCGCTCCATGTAAGCTATTTTAGTCTGCTGCTCGAGAGCGGCGTCAAGTCTCCCTTGGTAGTAGCGCCGTTGCCTCTTTGTGGCCGAAGACAGCGTGAGTTTCTTTTTAATTTCATTCATATCCTCCTTGCTGGTCTCGCCGCACACGAAGAAGACAAATTCCACTTTTTCCGCGAAGTCCGTCGTTTCAGATATTGCAAGTACTCGTTGTAGGCTTTCCGGACTTGTGCTAATGCTGACAGAATGGAAGGCGATTTTGCTGAAGCAGCGTCTCGTCTTGAAAGCGATAACCCGACACGTAAGCCTGAAACAGCGAAGGCTCTCCATGTGTGGGTATGCTAGATAATGACAAATCTGATCAAGGATCTCCACGGGAAGATTGACCAAGGCGTTGTGACGTCTAGCCCTGTTCTTCTGTTTTTTGTTCGGTTTTCCTTGTCGATTGTGCGCCATAACTGCAAAGTCGTCCTCTATTGCCGCCAGCAAGCGATCGAGAAGCTAAATACTAAACGATCGAGATCTGTGCACCATGATTTGGGGCTTGCGAGGTGGTGGTAATAGACTGCGCAGCTTCTTATAACGTTGGAAGTGGGATACTCTCCGAGTCCACTCGCTTTAACGAGAGTGTCGTACCATTGTAAGGGGTCTGTTGGGTACAGAGTAGTCATGAACTTAAACCGAGTGTCATACGCCACCTGATCCTCTCACAGAATATCAAGCATGTGATGGATGATTGATAATTAACCCCAGTGAATGTAGGTACGTACCCAAATAAAGGGGGAAGTAGATTCCCCCAGATTTTCTCCGTGCATCTTTTGTCCATTCGGCTGTGTCTCCAATTTCCGAATCTTCCCATGCCTTGGAACTCTAGATACAAGAACGGTGTCTTGTTTACTGTTCTCCTGTTGTCGAGTTCCCATGCTATGCTCTGACCATAGCGCCCAGGAAACATCCAGTACATAAGTTATCTTGGATACCTTATCTGTCAGGGAAATCATTATGTCAATAGGCACACTACAGTGCCGATCGGATCTTTTGATCCCCTGCAACGGACTGCAGTGAGTTTCTAGGCGTTATACTATTTATAGCATCACCGGAAAGTCAGTAGTTGAGACCATATTCATAATGAAGCAAAGCCCAAGGGCGAAGGCTGGAATGTCTGTTGTCAGTGTGCTTTGCTGTGCTCTCCCGAACACTTGTAACTTTATCAAGAGTATGGGCTACAAGTGTTACACACCGATGCGCCCGTGGCGGAAGCTCTTTTCCGGCATTCTTTCATGACCTTTCACTGAATTGCTTCCATACCTACTCGAGTGAAGCGTCTTCATAAAATCATGGCTAGCTTTAGAGGGCGCTCCATCAGCAACATGATTGCCTTTGTACCAGTCCCAGACGCTTCCACCTGCGAATATCCATGAATGGAAGCCTTAGGTCCCAGCCAAGGGAGACCTCACCGGAAGGTCGAAAATGCAGCTGATGAACAACGTACTCACTTTCGTATTAATGGCCATGGAGCCTTTTGTATATAAACGTATAGTGTTAAGCTTTATTAGCACGTGAGGTACAGACGCATTGCTGTACGTCAGCTGGCGAAGTATATTCACTCCTCGCCAGAGTTGACTTGTTCAACGCAGCATTCTGACATCGCTATACCTTTAATCTTACAAGCAAGATAGGCAAGTCTGCGTAAGTACCCTATATCAGAACATTGGCCTAGTCGCCGACCGTGAAGCCAGGCCGTCGAAAGTCACTCGAGCAGCCGGATCAGATATGACTTTAATCTATTGCGGTACTGACCTCGCGTAGTGTCTGACAGACTCTGTTCTCCGTAAAGGTCTCTGAATCAAGCATTCGGGGCGATGCCTACCATGGTCTTGGAGGTGTCGAGCTATCGGCATTGGTTTGAGACAGATTAGATGGAAATGGACAAACCGCAGCTCCTACGAGCTAATGCAAATCAAACTTTGTAGTTAGTTTTCCCAAGACAGAGAGCACACTGTGCTTGAAGGAGTAGGTAGCGAGAAGTAAAGGATAGCGTGACAACAACACGCGCTAAGGTTCAGGATCAGCTAGGGCCACCGTCGACGTCACGATGGCGACTCGCGTGCGCAAAATTCTGGGGCAGTAAAGATAAGACTGCCTACTGGCAAATGAATGAAACATGTTATAAATATCAGATTAGTCGACGTGTTCCGAATGGGCGAGATCACTGTAATGGAGCCACCGTTCCAATACTCACAAGTGGTCGTTATTCTTGAATCCGCGTCCCTTTGAATCTTCAGAATCGTTTCAGGGCACATGGTATTCCCCTGCCGTGCCACTGGCCGTCCATTCTACTTCGAGTTTAGCCGTCTGTACGCTCCTCTCTCTCACTCCTGGTTATCACTTCTCGCAGGAGCCACCGACGTTGACGTATGTTACACTTTCCAGTCCCCGGTCGATTTGTGCGCAGATTTGCCCTATGGCTCAGCGCTTAAGTAGTTAGCATGGGCCCAGTCACTTTTCGCCCGTCCCACACGGGCTACGAGCTTCTTCCCCCCGGAGAATCGGTCATGGAGGGCCCAGATCACAAGAATGGCTCTATTGAGCCACCGGAGGCTGCTGATGTACCGGTAGAGCCAACGCAATCCAGAACGGGCGGTGAATTTGAAGATCTTGAGGGCTACACTCTCTATGAGAAGAAAAGTATTCTCATCAATCGGGAAATCGACTCCCACGGCATGGGCAGATACCAATGGTACTGGGCTTCAGATAATTAACCTTCCAGATAAGGGGTTGCCTTATCGAGACTAATAAACCTATAGGTATATTTGGATACTTTGTGGCTTTGGTTACATGCTCGATCTTTTGTGGGCTCAAGCATTTGGCCTTGTATTAGGACCGTTGCAGCAAGAGCTGGGCTTTAGCAGTATGATTACGCGCATTCGAGGCTCCTTTCGAAAGAGGCGATCTGACGGGAATAGCACCCCAATCCGGCAACATACAGACTTCTTTCAATGCTGGATTGACTGCCGGCAAGTCGCACTTGGCTTACTAGGGTGTTTTTGAGATTGCTGACTGACCATCAGGCGCTTTTTTTTGGGGCGTCCTTGCTGATATCATTGGTGAGTTTCCTGCATGGAGACGAATTTCTACCAAACTCAAGAGTCCTTGCTCACGGCTCTATTGTAGGCCGTCAATGGGCTTTCAATCTCACGGTGCTTATCTCTTCCGTCTTTGGCACCGGGCTCGGCGGATGTAACACCTTTAATGCCTTTCTTGTTCTGACGGCATTCGTGGGTTTTGGTGTAGGAGGCAATATCCCCATTGATACTACGATTACACTAGAATGCATCCCTCAAGTATGTCACTTCCTCCTTCTCTTCCTTTCCTAAGCAGGAGCAACTTTTCCCATCATGATTCAACATCTCTTCTTCCATAGACGCTTACCACGCGACCAGAACCGCCGCTTCTTTCTAGCGCTTCTCTCGATATTCCAACCAATTGGGGTCGTAGTTACCAGTGCTATCGCTTATGGCTTTGTACCAACCTACACCTGCCATCCTGATTATAGCTACGGAATCGGAAAGGGTGCGCTACCTTCGTGCAAATCTTCCCCTCCTCCATGCTGTAGTAAACAGGACAATATGGGCTGGCGATATATGTTATTCACACTCGGTGCTATCACTCTTTTTGTGTTCATCCTCCGAACCGTGATCTTCCGATTTAAGGAATCGCCGAAGTTCCTAGTCTACCGAGGAAATGACGAGAAAGCCGTCGAGGTATTGCAGTATATTGCCCGATTCAATCGTCGTGAATGCGGTATCACCCTGGAGACTTTCAACGCCCTGACCCAAGAGCATCACTCGATGGGCAGTGGAGAAGCTATGCTTGGCGGAGGAACCAAGCAGCTCAAGACGAGCTGGAGCAAAAAGATTCTGCTTGAATTTGACCGCTACAAGATGCTCTTCTCTAGCGTGCAGGTGACCCGCCTGACCATACTCACTTGGTTGACATACATTATGGATTACTGGGGCTTCACGGTAGCTGGTAAGTTTACCCGTCACTCGTCTCCTGGTTCTACATAGCGTTTGCCCAGCGCTGATCTTTTCCAATCCAACAGGCTTCTACCTCCCGACCATTCTCGCTCTCAAAAATGGGGCTCTTCATCTTTCTTTAAAATTCACTTACCGCTCCTACGTGTATATTTATCTTCCCGGCGTCGTTGGCGTCATCCTGGGAGCCATGCTCTATCAAGTACCTTCCGTTGGCCGGAAGTGGACCATGGTCATATCTTCGGGACTCATGGGTGCCTCCCTTTTCCTCTTTAGCTCCATCAACGACGAAAAGTCAAACATCGGTTTCAATGTAATGGAATACTTTTTCCAGAGCATGTTCAATGCGGTGCTCTACGGATGGACGCCGGAAGCATTCCCAGCGCCGATCAGAGCGACGGCTTGCGGAGTGTCGAGTTTCTGGGGACGACTGTTTGGCATCGTAAGTCCATTAATTGCGGCACATTTATATGGGAGCAGTGGGGATGTGAACAGCGTGCTTTATCTGGCTGGTGGGGTGACGCTCGGATGTGTGGTTTCGATCGCACTTTTACCAAACAATGCGCTTGGTGCTGAAAGCTTATAGAGGCGCTGCGAAGAAGACGGGTGGCTTTTTATAGCTTTTAAGAGCTCGGGAGGCGTTTGTCCAGGTCTGGAACAACCCATGAAAAGATACCCCAGGTAGCCAAATGCGAAAGTGATTTCATTTTCGATTTATCAATCTCCTCAGCCAATCGGGTATCATACAACACGCTTGACCTATATTGGTGCAAATTTTAGCCAAAACCGCGAGGACATGATGGCTGTTAAGGGGTGAAACTTACCTCAAAAAACCTCTTCAGCCACCAAACCTGGAAGATACCCTCACCAAGCAGCACTCCCAATTGAAATATACTCCACCATTTAACTCTTGAGTTTGTACTTTCTGCTGTATTCCTGTGTGTGCGCTCTCTCACCACAATATACGCCTGCTCATCCTTAACTTGCGCCAGTAAATCCGACAATACCCTCACTGTGTATCTGTTAGCTGTGCTTCTTCCTTATAACCCTGTCACAATGGTAGAATGGCAGAATGTTTGATATTTACTTACCTTCCTTATCCAGCGGATCTTGTGGTGCTTCGCTCTCGGGTACATAGACGATGCCATGAACGTTGAAGCTCACTTCTTTAGTTGTAAAACTCGAATGCTCGTTGCTGAAGCAGTATGTATAGCGTCCATCTTGCGTAGCCGTGAAGGAATGGTCACCCGAAGAAACACCACGTTCGTGCACTTGCATCGTATTTGTAGGGGTTTGAATCTAGGAAGACCGCAGCTATCAGCATGTAATTGCGCAAAGGGTTAAGATGGAATTGGAGTCAAGAAATACCCAGAAGTCAATATCCAAATTTCCACTGCTATGCCCAAATTCCCGGTCGCCGACTTGGAATGTGACGGTCATTTTGTCATCGGCGTGGAGTTGTTCGTGAAAGCACTCTCGTGAGTGCGCTTTCATTTGGATATTGTGGCATGATGCGAGGCTGATGAGAATGAGAAGAAATCCAGACGCATAGGAGAGAATCGAAGGCATTTTGGTATGCGCCTGAGGGGAATTCGTGGCCGTGGTAGAGAAGGGGAGTTGACGAAAGCTGGCCCTTGGGGATCGGAAAAATATCGGAAGACTTCAATTTGGCTACAACATAAAGTAAGGTGAGGTACCTTATGCTTGCCAACGCTCAGTTGCGCTCCGACATTAATGGAATAAGCTGATCATGGGATTGTATTCACGGAAATGCTATCTCTTCCTCCATATCTGGTAGGCAGGTGCTTGAAAGTTGCCATAGCCCCATCAGCCTAGCTTTCGAGGCACGTCAAGTACTCGTAGCTGCTCCATTTAGGATTCTTGCGAGTAAAGTCATTGCTATGGAGTAATTAAATGAGTTGACCTTCGTCACACGCGGAGCACGTAGGTTATTGCTTCACGTGTGACTCAGTCACAGGAAGTTTCAGTTATCTCTGCCTCCACAGATGCTCCACATGGTTCTTTCATTCATTCACTTCTAGTCATTACGCTCTTAAAAAAAACGAACTCCATGATCATCAACTTCGAATTCCAGACTTCCCCTTTCTTGATCAACGTCGCTATCGCGTCCGTAAAGAACCGGTACTTCTACTGCACTGAATAATCTCAATGCCTACCAAACGACCAGTCCCGAAAGTCTCAATCTTCGATCTCTTCAGCTGTGATGTGAGAGGTTCGCGGACATTGCGAACTCGCAGAATCATGATGAAGGTAAGACATCTGTTTTGTCTCTACTGAACGCTTTGGAGGTCTCGACCACTATGCACGCACGGAGCCGTCTGACTAGCGGGTCTCTTGAGAATGAAGACCCAATTTAAATGGGGTACTGCAGTCTGCATGAGTTCTTTGATCACTTTTCAGCTCCGGTCCACTGCTCTTGTGTTCACTATCCTTTTTGATGTCTTAAACCCGCCGTAAGCAAATGTATGTCCAAA
This sequence comes from Astrothelium subdiscretum, assembly GCA_021030935.1. Lineage (NCBI taxonomy): Eukaryota > Fungi > Ascomycota > Dothideomycetes > Trypetheliales > Trypetheliaceae > Astrothelium > Astrothelium subdiscretum. The sequence goes on from JAGFMW010000026.1 coordinate 323,782, forward strand.
GACATATTTGGTGATAATGGCGTCATTCATTTTCCGATTCACTTTCAGTTTCGGGTTAAACTTCTCTTTTCAGGTCCGTGGTCTTTTGAAAGATACCCACATCTGAACGACTGATTTTCAGAGGACAAGAGCGCCGTTGCGTAGTTTCACGAAAGCTGATTTTACATTCACAGAAACCGGAAACGACAGCTCAGAATGGCGCTAAGGAACCTGAGAATAACGCTCAGAATGGCACCAAGCAGCCCGAAGCCGCTGCACAAGATGGCGACAAGCAGCCCGAAACTTCCGCGGAGCCTGCCAAGCCCAACGGCGATGGAAACCAGGGCGCCAACGACAACGGCGCCAACGGCGCTGCGAAACCACCAGCTGGTTCCAATGATGCTCCAGATTTCACGCCGGAGCAAGACATCAAGCTCCTCGAGATGAAAGCAGATGGCAAGAGTACATGGAAGCAGATCGCAGCCGAACTTGGCAAGCCTCCGAACGAAGTGAAGAAGCGTTTCAAGGAGCTGAAAGCGGGTGATAATGCTGGCGGAGCGGCGGCGGGTGGGGATAAGGAAGAGGGCGGAGATGCTGGCAAGGGCGAAGGGGGGAATGGTGGAGATAAGGGAAAAGGCAAAGACAATGGGAAGGGTAAAGTCCGAGGCAGTGAGATTGATGAAGGCGGAGGACACCAGAAAGAAAGTGGTAAGGGCAAGAAGAAGGACAACGGTGTAGACAACCGTAGGGTCGAAGGAGGTGATAGAGTCGAGCCAGCTTTCACGCTACCCCAATGGAGGGAGCTGACGCAGGACGACCTATTCAGCATCGAAGAGCTGCAGATTCTTGCGGACTTGATAAAGAGAGACAAGGAAAGGGAATGGTTGAGGATCGCGAGCGGATTCTACGATAAGACGGGACGTAGGGTGCATGAAGATGACATCCAAGAGAAATTTGCGGAGCTGAAAGTGGGCTAGGGGCATTGATGAAGGGAGGCTTTCCACGGCTAAAGCGGATGGATTTGGTTGGCTCTCTGGCGAAACGTATTGCGCCTGATTTTTGTAAACGTCTGTTAGCTCGTCATCTCCAGGCTGCGATAGGCACAGTACCCCTTGCGAATATATGATATTGCAGAACATGGTCGCTTTATATGCGGTTTCTCCTCGATGTCACCTTCAAAGAGCCTTTTTTCAGTATTCTTAGGTAGGTTGGCACGTTGACGAATATGGACTAAAAAGGCGTATTGCTCCAGCGCACTCCAACGGAAAATGATGCTCTTGTAGAAAATCATCATAAAGTGATTAAATGGGCAAGCTAAGACCAACTAAGCGTATGTGTGTATATTATCCATTTGACCGGACGTTCGAGTCATGACCCTACCCAGAGTGGGATTTGGTGCTGACCTGGAACTTCCGGGTAGGGCTCTGTCCCGTGCAATAGCTTATTCCTTGGCCGATATCGTCAGACTGAGCGGGATATCGAGGGTCTAAGGTCAGTGGACGCGGTTCGCACTGTTGTCGTCAAGCGGAGAAGCTACGATAATGACAACGTTTGGGGGGTACCTTAGGACCTGAGGTGTCCTCAGTGAAGAGCGTAGACACGTGCAGCTTGGTGGGCCAGTCTGGTGCAGTCCCAATGAGATGCTGAGAGCTCCCGTCGAATATCCTGAATTCTCCTGCACCCGCGGTTGCCCGTTTGGCAAATCTGGGCAAGGTTTCGATAATGATTGAGCACGAGAGCAGAATCGCCAGGTCGAGCCAATCCCGGGGCGCCCTCGCAAACCGTGGACAAGCCGAAGCACCAACGGCCGACGCTCCCACACCAATCGATCATTGCACGCACGCGACCACCCTCCACCTATGTCGCCATGTAGTTACCCATATCTTCGAACTCCCCATTCCATAAGGCATGCCGCTCCCTCCAGAGCGGGGCAATCTGGGCCCCATCACAACACTTTTCTTTTCTTTTCCATTTCCCTGAGACCCTGAAAATTATCGTCATTTTTCTCTACGAGCCGTCACCATGCCTCGACCGGGTCTCCCTCCCACTCCAGCGTCCTCAACCGATATTGCTGGGAAGCATGGTGCTACTCTCAATCATGCCGAATCTGCGTTCTCCCTGCCGCCAGCTGCAATGGCAGCAGGTGACCAGAGCTCCAATATTGGAAGCAGAGGCAGCATAAGCTCTTCGACCGGTTCCTCGAATCACTCCTCTGATTCCTCGTACCGCCCGCTGTCCCCTCATTCCCCAAATGCCATTCCGCGAAAGCGATCGTCAGCGGCTCTTTACGGCGGAAGCAATGCTGGAGATTTCGCTCTACCTCCTCCGCCCACGAGATCTCGCAAGATCATACAAATGAAGCCTCGCGCTCAAGATGAGAAGCCAATGAAACATGGGCAGCAAGTCTTCCGGGCCACAGATCAGTCAGCGTCAGTCGAGGGACCTTCTACCAGCAACAAGACTGGCAATCCTCAGAATGCGGGCGGAAAGAAGAAACAAGCGACCGGAACCACTGCTGCTGGCCGTAAGATTGCGCGGAAGACCGCCCATAGTCTAATCGAACGGAGACGAAGGTCAAAGATGAACGAGGAATTTGGAGTACTCAAAGACATGATTCCAGCATGTGCTGGGCAAGAGATGCACAAACTTGCGATTCTACAGGCAAGTTTGAAGGGAACATTGGAAGCCAAGTAGAATACTGACCATCTCGTAGGCTAGCATTGAGTACCTGCGATACCTAGAGAAATGTGTTGCAGACCTACAAGCTGCCAATCGCTCTCCCTGTCCGGGAGACCAGCAAAAGCATACCCCCGCGCCTCCCTTCCATCATCCTACGCCTATAGATCATGACGAGGATGACGAGGATGAAGCATTGACCGAGAACTCAGGCTCTGGTGCATCCACGCCTTCGGCCTGGACGAGCAATGCGATGTGTACGGCCGAGACTCGTCCTGCCGCGAATCTGTCTCCGCTTGCTGGATCTGCAGGACATACCGACTCTTCTGCGCCCCAGACCCTTCCTAGCATCTCTCCTCTCCTCAGTAATTCTTGTTCCAAGAACACTTCTTCTGCTATCCATTCGTCCGGTGATCGTGAAGTTGGGCACGGCTCACGTCATTACTCGCTTTCTTCGTATACGACAAATACCTCTTCTGGATATCTCAACTCTACATTTCCATCCCCCGAGTTTGAACCCCGTGCTAGCCAGGGACGTTTTGGATCCACTGGTACTCCCGCTGAGTTCCGCTCAGCAAGTCCAGCTCTCAAATCACAATCTGATGCTACCGTTCAGGAAAAGCTGGAGAGCACATTTTCCACTTCTCCGACACTTCCGTATACTGAAGGCCACGGGGTTCCATGCAACACTCGTCGACGTTCAAGCGGTGTTGGTTCTTACGGTAACGTCAAATTGGCGGATAGAAACCCCCGGGCGCAGGCGCGGGATGGAGGGAGAGCGAAGCGCGATAATGATGGCGATACTGATATGGATCAGCAAGCCACTGCTGCTCTGCTCATGCTGAATGCTGATCGCCGATCTTGGGACGCGGAAGAAAATAGAGGAATGAGCGTTCGCAATTTGCTCAGAGACTAGTTGACTAGATTTCGCACTTTAGGTACGAATGGCACTTGGTGGTAATCTGAAAATTGAAAGTCTGGCTGCCTCTTATGATGTATGCTTTGAATGGACTCGGCATTCTCGAGCCCTTATTTTCTAAACATGCATTGGATATCGCTTTGGTCAGGGCGGTAGAGATATCCCTTGACAACAGCAGACTGGACTAATGTGCTCGATGTGTATCAATGTTTGAACTCGCATACTACATGTGGTATTTATTTGAAGGTAATTGGACTGGACCTTGATGCTTGAAGTTGATTGTCCATCCATTCGTCCTAGGTCTTATTAGGATTCTTGTCTCGCAGAACACTGCCTGTTGTGCTTTGCGCTTCGCAAAAATTTCTTTGATCTGCGCTTGCACGACTCGTACCACTTTCCCAACCGTGGGGATGCAGAGAGACCAATGGGTGGCTTCTTTAGCGCCTTCTGCGCCCCATTGCGCCCCATTGCGGGCCCGGCGATACGGCTGGTTCAGAAGAGGTGATGATCGACAACGATAGTAAAGACGAAGCCCTTGGAGCAGAACATCGGCACGGACCCAAAATGCAGGTCCGAAGATGCTCAGCCCTGTTGCCTGGGGCATCTATACATCACGGCCATGTGCTCCCACAGGCGCACGAGCTTACCCTCTCATCGACGGGAAGACCGCCAGCAAACAGGTTTCATTTCCTTCCCTCTGTCGCGTATCTTCTTTTTGTTCATCGGTCCTGCATTGACGAATGCTTTTTGGTTTACGCTGTATATTCTTGCTCCCTTCAACTACTTATCGCCAATTCGTCTCACGTCTTTCGTTGTATCTTCTCGCGTAGAATGGATCCTCTATCACTAATTGGTGGAGTGAGCGCCGTTGGTGCTATTGCCGCGGCTATCACAAAGACTATCAAAAACCTCTCCGATGCGCGTGGGAGATTTGACGGTGCAGATCTTACCATTCAATCACTCATATATGAACTGACTACCGTAAACTTTGCCTTGAACCAAATACAAGAATGGGCGCGCAATCATGTTCCTTCTTCACCGACACAGCAAGAGCTTGTTGAAGGGTTCAGAATATCTCTAGAAGGCTGCCGGCTGGCCGTAGATATCATGGCGGAAGAGGTAGCTCTTTTGGTTACTAAAAATCCATTCTTGAGGAGCGTACAAGTCGTGTGGAATGACACAAGCATGAGGGATCACCAGCACCGCTTACAATCACAAGTGGCGGCTCTACAGCTCTTATTACAGGCAGCACACTGGTGGGTGTTTTTGATCGTGTCGCAAAGACCACTTCCGAGGAGAACTGACGGTCCAAATAGCCAAACAGAGATGCAACAAGCAACTATGCTTCAAAAACCGAAAAGCCGTCGCATTATGCAACAAGTTGTTGACGACTCCTCGACGCTGCGGGCCAGCGTAACAAAGTCACGAAGGGGAGCTCCCACTATTATCAGTCATCCGGAATCGACAATCGGTAGTCTCGTACTGGATGTCGATAAAGATATTGTAAATACCGGCCCATATCGCAACGCACTCGCACACAACGAATCAAAAGCAAGTGCAAAAAAACCAAGTCGATCTGCTTCCGATTCGACAAATCCTTTTCGAAAGCCACCTCCGCGTGTAGAGACCCCTACCCCGACAGAGGGGACCGAAGATAGTGGATATTACGATATGGATGCTGATATTGTTAATCCAGAAGCTTATCGTCAGACTATGGCTGATGCCAAGGCTAGTGAAGCCGGCGAAGTTCTCCCTAGATCCGTATCGGACAGTGCCTCACACAATGCTAGAAGACGTGATCAGGGGCCGCAAATGAAGATCACGGGAAGCATGGAGGAGGCTGACCAATTGACTCCAATGGAAAGGTTCAAGGTTGAGCCATGGCAAAAACCTCGGCCGTTCCGACGACCAAGATCTCCCGATGATGGGGATAGGCACCAGCCAGAACGCACTGATTCTGCGGTATATCGTCAATTCTCATTCACTACACCTCGCCAAAAGACCTCGCCGGACTTTAAGAAGTCCATTTGGGGCACTCTTACGCGAAAAGCAAGCCGTCCCAATGTTAACGTCCAGAGAACGCAGACCCCTACATCCCCGTCGACTGACACTTTAAGTCCGACGACAGGGTCGAGGCGAGTCAGACGCAAGAATGAGTTCAATATCCATACAAGCATTGATTTTGGTTCCCCCGAAGCTCTCAAAGTACCAGCTATTGTTCGTGCGGCTCAATCAGGTTCTCGCGTAGAAATCCTACGGCTTTTGGAGCAGCGTGTCGACATAGAAGAACGCCATGAAAGCTCTGGAAGGACAGCCCTTGCAGTGGCCGCGCACTGTGGTAATGAGGAAGTCGTGTCGTTATTGCTGCAGCGGGGAGCTCAAGTCAACGTTTTGGATTCGTCTGATATGACACCGCTTCATCTGGCAGCTTCGCGGGATCATTACGGTATCGTCCAGCTCCTCGTGGAGGATCATGCCAATGTTGACGCGATTGGACCAAACGGGAAGACATCCTTGAGGTTAGCAGCCGATAATGGTCACCATGATGTGGTGGAAGTCCTGCTTCAGAACCGCGCCAAGGTAAATTCAAGGGACCGCGATAACTCCACTGCTCTGCATGCAGCAGCAAAGATCGGAGACGACGTGATAGCGAGGCTCTTGATAGCACACGGTGCAGATTTCGAAGCCAAAGACGGCAACCTCATGACTCCAATACACTACGCTGCTGAAAACGATCATGATCACGTCGCCGAAGCTCTCCTAAATAGCCGAGCCGACATTGAAGCGCAAGGCAAGGATGGCATGACACCACTCGGTGCCGCCTGCTCAACGGGCTCGAAACAAGTAGTGTCTCTCCTTCTTTCGAGGAAAGCGAATTACAAGCATAAAGCCGCTGGCGACATGGCACCTCTCCACTGGGCAGCCTACAATGGCCAAGAAGAGATCGCCGATATCCTTCTTCAACAGAAAAGAGCCAACGTGGACGTCAGAAACTGTGATGGAAGAACACCTCTACACCTCGCAGTCCTCACCAAATCGTTCGCAGCCGCAGAGCTCTTACTCCGTCGCGGCGCCGCCATCGAAGCCGAATGCTCCATCTCTCTCCGACCTCTGCACTATGCCTGCGAAAACGCAGACCCGGCTCTCGCCCAACTCCTCATCGGGTGCGGCGCCGACGTCGAAGCAGCGCACCGCTCCGGCCTCCGACGCCCCATCCACTTCGCCACCGTCGCGGGATCCATCCCCGTGCTCTCCATCTTGCTCAAGGCATCCGCCGACCTGGAGGCCCGGGACGCGTCGGGCGACCGCGCGCTCACGCTCGCCGCATCTCACGGGCCCCTCGACGTGGTGCAGTTCCTGCTCGGTCGCGGCGCGGCTTTGACGCTGAAGCTGCCGAGCAGACACAACAAGCCGCGCTTCAACGATTCACCCGTCTGCAAGGCGGCCAAGGGAGGGCACCTCGCTGTAGTCCAGGAGTTGGTTGAGCGGGGAGGCAGCGTGCACACGCCGGACGAGCTGAACTGCCAGCCGCTGCGGTACGCGGCGTATTACGGACACCCGACGACGGTGGAATACCTCCTTTCCAAAGGAGCATCGCTTGCCATCCTGGGACTCGACCCAGGGTCGGTGGAAACGGGTGTTGGCGTCATGGTCTCGCTAGGCTTCGGATTCCACGATAGCGTACCGAAACAGAGGAGAGAGGAAGTCTTGGCCATAATCAGAAAGGAGACGGACGCAAGGGAGCAAGAGAGAAAGAAGGAGATGACGTTGGAGAGAATGCAGGAACGTGTACAGGAACAAATGTCGGCGAATATCACTGGTCGTCGCGTTGGAGGCGACGAGGCTTTTGCTGCTTTCTATGTGCCTCGGGCACCGCCAGATGGCTATTCAGAGCTATCTGTGGACAAGGACTAAAAAGAGCTTTTGTGCATATATTGACGAACCTGGTCATGAGTGAATGGATGAGGATAATTTATTGGATTATGTACAAAACGTGTTTTGAAAGCTGTTTTCAGCTTTGGGATATTCTTCTAGCAACATCCGATCATCTTTCAGCCCACATAAAGTACTTGCAGAGAGGCCTTCGTTCCAGTAGAAGCACAAACCGTACGCCGCTGCCTCGTCATCTGGTATAATAAAATACAAAGATCTACCGCGCCACCCCATCACCCTATCAGACCTTGAACTCCACCCAAACACCGTCGTGAACAAGCTCGTGAATCTTATGACCGATCGAGGAGGAAGGAAGAGGGGAAGAAAGCGAGGCGGGGCAAGGGGGCTCAAGAACTAGAGCTCACGCCTACCATGCCCATCCCGTAACTGGGTGAGGCAACACCGCCATAATCCTGTAAAAGTCAAGTTTGTAAGCAAAGACTGTCAACCTACATACAACTAACGAATTGTTCTTTGGGGGAACGAAGGGGGTATCAAACGGGCAAGACAGTGGTAGGAAAAAAAAAGACCTCGGGAAAACCATAGCCAGCAAAACAAGCAAGCAAGCAAGTTCACACCCAAAGAGGAAGCATACTCAAGGCTCAGTGGCGCGCAACTTGAGCCCGGGGTTCTTCTTCTTCTTGATGCTCTCGCCCCCGCCAGATCCGCCAACAACAGCCGGCCCTTCGTCGGTACGAACCTTCCGTCGCCGCTTCTTCGCCGCCATCGTCGCCAGCTTCTCCTCCGGGCTCGAATAGCCATCCTCGTCATTCAAACCTTCCGCGTAGCCCTCGAAGCTCGAATCGTCGTAGCGGCGCTTCTTGCCCGCGCGTTGGGGACGTGTCGGCTCGGCGTGGGCCGCAGCTGGGGATGTCGCTTTCGCGCCGAATGCGGCGGTTTGGGCCCCGCCGGGTCGCCTCGAATCTGTGCCGGCTTTGGCCCTGATGGGCTCGTCGACGGCGAGCATGCTCTTCCACTTGTCGGCTTCTTCTGGTGGGAGTTTGCCCGGGTTCATTTTTAATGCGCGATCGAGCCGGGATTCGAGGGCTGCGGTCATGCCCTTCTTGACGTCGCGGGTCGAGACCTCGGTTGCGTGCCACGCATCTTCGGGGATGTGGAAGAGGGCGGATAACTCGCCCGCTTTTGACGTGGGCTTGTTCCTGCCGCTGATGCCAAGCGTTTTGATCTTGCCTTCGTAGGATTTGCGGATTTTATTGATCTTGTCGCCTGTATTCGGATCGCGCCTTGCTACGCTTGCGGCTATGGATTTCAAGTCGTACATGGCGATGAGATCCTGCGATGGATGCGGTGCAGATGGTGGATGTGCTATCCGATCATAAAGTGTCAATAGAGATTTCAAGCCAGATTGAAAGCAAGGCAAAAGAGAAAGGAAAGTAGGGTAAGGTTGCCTGTAATCAAGGGACCTTACAGTCTTCAAGGACGAAGTAAAATGGCTCCGAATTCGCATCTAAGCGTTCCGGGAGCCTTTCTGAATCCTCCATCCGGTCATCGCTACCGTTTTGCCGGTCATGATCTGTCCGATTATGTAAATTGGAGTCTGTCATTTCGGTGTCCTGGGTGACTATATGTGGGGCTGAAGAATGAGATACGACGTCCGTCATGAGGACGTCGTCATCGTTCATTGATGTAGAACTTCCTTTGACGCTGCTTGCAGGTGTAGGCAAAGCAGTAGTTCCAGAAGTCTGTGTAGATGGGTGTGTGCTGGTGGATCCAGACAGAGGCGGAGAGAGGTTGGATGGATGTGCCGGAGAGGTAGAATTGCTAGTCCCAGGACCGGAGGATGACATGTTTGAGGGCGAAATAGGTGTCTGAGGATGAACAGGAGCAGGCTTAGCGGGATCAGTGACTTCCTTGGCGGTGAGGTGATACGGGGGCGAGGCCGGAGAGAATGAACCAGGCAGTCGTTGTCGTTTCGGAGAAGGTGCGGACATGAGAGGCGAGGATGCGCTGAGAGATGCGAGAGATGTAGGCTTTTTGCTAATACCGGAGGAGGTGAAGGTGAGAGAGATACGAGCGGCGTAGCTGGCGTCCGTCGTGCGGCCTCACTGGCGGTCCGCTGTGCTCATACGTCGGTGAAAGCTGTCCATGAGCTTTTCGCAATTCGAGACGGTCGACAATGGCAGTCGACAATGATGTTCGGGAACGACCGGTGGGGATGGGGTGGTGTATCGAGTGAGGTTGGTGCTGGCGATCTCGATGGGCCATTCCAGTTTGGCCCGACAGGCCATTGTCCCGCATGACTAAGCGGCCGAAGCGAACGAGACCGTGGCGTGAATGAGGCGCCTTTCTACTTTTGGATGCAGCTAGATGGGATGCCGACAAATGTTTGTCAACTTCGAACGGCGCAAGTCTGCTCAAGTTTGAGGTCGACCAAAGAGCGAATGCATCATGGAAGACGATTTTGATGATGCTGCATTCTCTGCCGCAGCAGCAGCTGCTGAACGCAAAAGCATCACTCCTGCTGCTGCGTCGTCGAAACAGAATGGAGCGCCGCCGACAGGCAAAGTGCAGCAACCGAAGCCCCAAGCTTTACCTTCTCGCTCAGGGCCAAGCTCTGTTCTGGTGTCTCCCCGTCAAAAAGGGAATCCGATTTTGAACAATATAAAAGCGATGCCTTGGGAATACTCGGATATCCCTGCTGACTACGTTATGGGAACCACCACCTGCGCCCTCTTTCTGTCTCTCAAGTACCATCGATTACATCCAGAATACATCTATGGCCGTATCAGACAGCTTCAGGGCCGGTACAACCTCCGTCTGCTACTGACTATGGTAGACATTCAAAACCACGAAGAGTCGATCAAGGAGCTTTCCAAAACATCTCTCATTAATAACGTCACCATCATTCTATGTTGGAGCGCCCAGGAAGCTGGACGATATCTAGAACTCTACAAGCAATTTGAACATGCTGCTCCGACAAGTATCAAGGCTCATCAAGCTACTGGGTATGCGGACAGAATGACCGAGTTCATCACCACTCCGCGGAGTATTAACAAGACCGACGCCGTGTCCCTCGTGTCCAGCTTTGGTAGCGTCCGTACTGCTATCAATGCTCGTCCTGAAGAGATTGCCCTGGTCGCTGGCTGGGGTGAAAAGAAGGTGCAGAGGTGGTACACCTCCGTCCGGGAGCCCTTTCGCGTAAAGAAAGCGGCCAGACGCGGCATCTCCCGGGAAATGAGCACTCCTGAGATATCTCGCGATGCATCCAGAGCAGAAGACGGAAGAGATCCTGGGATTGCCGCTCGACTCGGCATTGGATCTCCAGTGCCTGTAGGGCAAAGTCTAAATAGACCGGACACAGCAGCTGACGCTACTCCGGATGCGGAACGGAGACCACCAACCCGAATGGCGGAAGATGCATCGTTAAGAGGCCCAGACGAAGACGAAGAAGAGGCAATGATGGGAATGGCCATTCAGAATTCCCTAAGAGATCAGCAGACACAACCTTCTGCAGAGAGCGACTCTCCCAGTCGACCAAAACTGGCGGATGAGCAACCGAGCGAAGGCGTCATGGCAGCCCTGGCGAAGCTACGTAATCAATGAGCTATTAATGGGAGACCAAGGCATCAAGTATCGAGACGAGTATCCACCGCCAGTGTTTCAATTACTTGACGCGTCTGAGTGACCATCTTCATACACATCGGCTCTTCGCATTCGTTATTTGCTGCAATGTGGTGATCTCCTAGTGGTGCAACGCGTTGAACGTCTGGAGAGTAGTGCCACTCGCGCTGGCGGTCTTCAAGCCTTTGGACAATATTCATGAGGCCTTTTGCGCCGTGGCTGCCGTTGAAGCTTGATACGACCGCCCTCTTAGCGAGGCCGCGCCACTCTGGTGCGGCAAGGTCGATATTAAACCCCATCGGGCAATCGACAGTACCAGTATGGAGGTGCATCGTAGCTGCGTTCATCTCGCCCATGCGAAATTCTTTTTTCTCTCCCTTTGCTTCGGCAAACGCGGCTTCTTGGTCTATTCTCTTGAGCAGTTGACGGAAGCTATTAGCTATTGTACCCAGCAAAGCACATGTCATGTGTAAATTTTGCGAGGCAGTGGAAAAGTCTTTGGGGCATTGCTCGCAGGCCAGCACCTGTTCGGCGACGACCATGGATTTACGAAGGCCTGGCAAAGGCAGGGGAAAAGAACATCCACTGTACGTGCGCAGTTCAGACAAGATGAGGTAGATGTCTGTCAGACATGTACAGGGACTTTCCTCGTTTGATAGGGCTTCTGGGTTCGGAGTCCCAATAGCTGATGCACTCGAAGCACTAGCAGCCAGAGGCAGGGCACTGCAGGCGTATTAGTGAAAACTGGGGGAAACGATTTGGTCGAGATGGTCACACGCATACTTGAAATCCAACAACGGATCAATTTGGTCAATTGGGGGGTTGAAAGCATTGAACAGCCCGTCGTTGTCACCGAAAGGTCCTATTGATATGTTCTCTGAAGTGTCCTTGCTTGTAGAATCATTTGGTGTAAGGTATTGTCCCTGGTTTTGGAGATCGAAAAGAGCCTCCTCCTGATTCAAAGTTGGATTTGGATATTGAGGCGCACTCTGCCCATCCCGTTCATTTTCCTCTCCCTGTCGTTGCCGCTTCTTCGGTCTCCCCATACGCCTTTGTGGTGAATAGGTACATGTAATACGTTGACGAACGCATCTCTCGCAAGCCGGCAAGCCTCGAGAGCATTTGACTTTGCGAGTTCCTGGAATGTAATGAACAAGTCTGGTTCCAGAATGGTGTCAATGCTCATGACAGATCTTTGCTTACTACATTCGTCACAGGCTGCATGCTGTTTCTCCCCAGACATCCCGTACGTCTGGCAACTTCGGCAATTTTAAAATCTCTTTGACAAGATCCGCAAGCCACATGGTCTGGCCAGCGCACGACTTATAGGTAAATGTTCCATTAGATAGCCAGAATGCAAGACCACCTCGCATTGTCATTGTGCCGTACTTAGCTGAGATCGGCAGAAGCTGACTCATCACCGGCGCCCCACGACTGAGTAATCATTAGCACTGCCTGTCGTGCCGTGCCCAGGTGGCAGTGACGAGACCTTTATCTTATCGCGATCATCTCTCGATGCTCGGCCAAAAAATTGCAACACCCCAAGATCCAAAAAACGCATACCGGGAGCTAATGCGCCATGTCGAACGCTGTCGCAGGCAAGAAACGAAAAGTCGTGACAAGACAGGCGCCAATTGACTCCAAGGAGAATGATCTGCCGTTTCAAGACTTGAATGGACATTTGTTGGAAGGTGAAGATGAGAGTGCAAGCGAGGAAGACGTCGATTTTAGCGGGTTTGACGATAATGAAGATGAGACAGACCTCGATGAGCTGAGCAGCGACCCAAATATCTCTGATGAAGAAACGGAGGATATACGACGCGTCATACGCGATTTCCGAGCCCAAAATGGGAGAAAAGGCAGCAAAGCAAGTGATAGTGCCACTGGTGGGCAAAAAACGAACTTGGGTGACAGGATGAAGCACATGAATGGCGGCAAAAAGTATGAAGCGAAATCGATGTCTGAAGAATCAGAAGACGATATCAAACCAAACTATACTGTCACGCAAGATGCCAATGGGAACTCACGATACATTTACCGCGAAATCGACCCGATTTACGATTCAGACGATTCGGATGCCCCGGCCAACGCGAATACAATAGGCAAGATACCTCCCCATTTTTACGACGCCTATCTACACATTGGCTATGACGTTAATGGAAAGAAGATCATGCGGCCAGCAAAAGGCGAAGCGCTAGATGCACTGCTCGATAGTATAGATATACCAGAGGGGTGGACTGGTCTGACAGACCCTGCTACAGGGAAACCACTGCAGTTGGATCAAGAAGAACTCGAAGTACTGAAGAAGCTCACAAGAAATGAAGTAGCAGCCGACGACTATGATCCATATCCAAATATGATTGAGTATTTCTCCGGAAGAGAAGAGATTATGCCATTGAGTGCTGCTCCAGAGCCAAAGCGTCGCTTTGTACCATCGAAGCACGAAGCGAAGAGGGTAATGAAGATGGTGAAAGCAATTCGAGAGGGCCGTATCAAGCCGTACAAACCTCAAGAAGATGAGGAAGAACAGGATCAAGATGTAAAAACATACGACATCTGGGCTGACGAAACTCCTCGACCTGATCATCCAATGCATATGCCGGCCCCAAAGCTTCCACCTCCGGGCTACGATGAGAGCTACAGGCCTCCACCCGAATACTTGCCGGATAAAGATGAAAAGGCTTCTTGGGAAAACCAGGACCCTGATGAGAGGGAGAAGGAGTATCTCCCCAAGACCCATGATGCATTGCGAAAAGTGGCAGGTTATGACCGCTTCGTCAACGAAAAGTTCGAGCGCTGCCTAGATCTCTATCTTGCTCCTCGAGTTCGACGTAGCAAACTCAATATTAACCCGGAGTCGTTATTGCCAAAGCTTCCCAGCCCAGAAGAACTACGGCCATTCCCAACGGCATGTGCCACAATTTTCAAAGGCCACAAAGGACGAGTACGAAGCATAGACATTGATCCGTCCGGAAATTGGGTTGCTACAGGCGGAGATGACGGTACGGTCAGGATTTGGGCTATCGTCACCGGCAGACAATGTTGGGTCGCAACGCTCTCCTCAGACGAGGCTGTCAACGTCGTACGTTGGCGTCCCGGGCGAGAGGGTCTCATCCTCGTAGCAGCAGCTGGAGAAACTATATACTGGATAATTCCCTCCTCCCTCATTAACCCGGAGCTCGAGCGCGCCAGCCGCGATGTCCTCGACGCTGGTTTCGGACATGCCTCGACCAAGTCCTCTTCGGAATCTACACAGAAAGACGCGCCCGCCATTTGGTCTCGGCCACCCGCATCTCTACAATCATCCGACATCCTCCTCACCACCACCCTCAGCACCACCACCCCCATCAAATCTCTCGCCTTCCACCGCCGCGGCGACCACCTCTCCACGACCTGCCCCGGCTCCACCTCTCGCTCCGCCATCACCATCCACACCCTCCCAACCCACACCTCGCAACACCCCTTCCGCCGCCTCCGCGGGCTCCCACAAACCACCGCCTTCCACCCCTCACAACCGCTCTTCTTCCTCGTCACCCAGCGCAGCGTACGCACCTACGACCTCGGCGCCCAGACCCTCGCCAAGACGCTGCAGCCGGGGGCCCGCTGGCTCAGCAGCCTGGCCGTGCACCCGGGCGGCGCCCACCTCGTTCTCGGCTCCTACGACCGCCGCCTGCTGTGGCACGACCTCGACCTCGGCGTGCACCCCTACAAGACGCTGCGGTACCATGCCCGCGCCGTGCGCAGCGTCGCGTTCCATCCGCATGCGGGCGTGCCGTTGCTGGCGAGCGCGGCGGACGATGGCGCGGTCCATGTGCTGCATGCGCGGGTGGTAGCGGATGGGTTGGAGGAGCCGGTGATTGTGCCGTTGAAGCGGTTGGGTGGGCATAGGGTGGAAGGCGGGTTGGGCGTTTTGGAGGTGGGGTGGCATGGGAGGGAGGCGTGGTGTGTGAGTGCTGGTGCGGATGGGGTGGGGAGATTGTGGATTTGAGAGAGGATATGCAAGGGGCATGCGTGTACGGTTTGGTAGGGATAGGGGAAATAGAGTAGGATTTTGAGAATCAAACAGATGTCGATGTGGATAAAACTTTTGATCACCGCAGTTTACTGCAGATTATGGGTTCGTTTGCCTTCGGGTTGATAGACTTTACAAGTGATCATATTGGAGGGTGTTATTCCAGAATCACGGTGTACATGTCGAGTCGTTCCGGAACCCTGATTGGGATGCGCTTCCGCATGTCGTCTAACCTCTCTCCCAGTATGACCTTATGAATCTAAAAGATCCAGGAACAGAACCCTAACTTACAAACTTTGGATTTCCCGAAAACCGGAAAAATACAATACTACCTGTCGTACCTCTGTACTTCTAATAACATTTCTCTCGAGCTCCACCCCTCCCTTTCACAACATGGCCAATTTGAAGGGCCTTTTCTATGGTGATCAAAAGCACAGGCTCACCCAGGAACGTATCTACAGAGGGATCCAAATTTGGTACTTTAATAGGAAGGACAAAGGTTTTAATGTATCTGCCAATGGATTATCGCAGAATTTCAATGAAGCAGAACGCTGTATCTAGACAAACCGAGCAATTGCAAGACCCCTAGCTTAGTGGCAGGTATTTCTAACTGAATGATACAGTTCCTTTTGGCAAGTCCGTTATCCTGCTCAATCAATAGCAAATAGTGGTTGACCCAAGTCACATGTTCTTGCCCTTGACGGTGTATGTACCTTGCTAGGAGTAAGTATCGCTGCTCTCCTCTCCTTCCTGCCTGAGTACGAAGCTCACTGGTGTTAGAGATCGACACATATACATCAGCTTCATTAAGTCGTGTTTTCAAGAAGCAGTAGTATGAGTCCTTCCCAAGATAAAGCCATGACTCGAGTGAGAAACTTAGTATAAAGCTTTCAATGCAGAGAATTCGATCCCGAGTCTCAGCGTCGCAACCTTGCAACTGTTCGAGGAGATCCACGCTTTCAGACGGAAAGTCAGCCACCAGTGGATCATCAAGTAAACACTGTCGATCAGTCTCGTCCACATCGGTGTGCGACTTTTCAAAGACCCTTTGAAGGCCGGAAGCGGATGTTCTCCAAATCGCAATGTCGAAAGCATATCTATGCGGATCTTGCAATCCATCCTCTGCTGGCTGGCCAGGGATAATACGCCCTTTCCAGCTCAGCCAACTCCAGCTGGGGAATGACTCGGCTCTGGGATAACCATATCCAGGTTCCCATAGTAATGCCCAATTAAGATCCTCATGCGGCAGCGCCCAGAAGAACCCTTTCCTGTACGTCGATCTTGACATGGCTTGGAGAACGCCAGAAAAGGCTCTCAGGGCGTCTGATTGTACGGTCAATTCTCGACAAGTATAGATAGTAACGCAAAGCGAGTACAGTCTCAGAGCATTGTCGTCAAGATTGATATTTGCAGATAAGGGACTGCGCAATACGCCAGTATTAGTCTGTTGAAGCAAATTCTCATTTCTGAAGAAATCCCTGTCATGTGGCGCTTGATGGATAGGTGACTGCGATTCGTCTATAGTTTCGCAATAGGTTAAAGCGTTACATTCCCCATATACGTGATAATCGCTAATGTATAAGCATCGTGAGCTCAGAATGGCCTCTTGGTAGGTCCAAGCTCGGTTGGCCCAAGGAAGTATCCAAGCAAGCTGCGAAAGGGTTGGTCCAAATCCTACCAGGCGTATTCCATCGATCTCACATTGGAGTTGGCGATATGATCCGCCGGTAGACCCAAATCTTGGTAAGCCAGCATCAGCTGAGGCACCAGAAAATGCGATAATAGTGAAGTAAGCTCCCTGGTAGATGTCACTCATGATGTTCATTTGTTCCAGCTTTCGGTCTTCGTTACTTTGATCTATACAGACAAGATCGACCCATAAGTAGAACTCCCCGAGGTGTTCTGTGAGGGCAAAAGCATCCTCAATCGTCCGGGGCAACGTACCCAGGGTAGTGCCGGGAGTTCCAGAGCCGGGAACGTCTTGCTTGCCTTTCCCCCAAACATAGCTTAAGGCGACATATTTGCTGGTTGCGGAAGAGTACTGAACGATACGGCGTGACTTGACTTCAATCAGGCAGATCTTGCGTAGATTGTCTGAAACTTGGGGCCGACACGTATATGAATGTAGAGAATCACAATCTCTTACCCAACGACGGATAGAGTCTAAGTCAAGGTGGTGCGGATCTATCTCCCTGGCACTCAATGGTGGTAGGGAGCCAGCCCGTATTTGCATGGTTGCGCATAGACCATCTCCACGCGTCGACGCTAGATCCTCAATGGTGAGCCCAGTCTCGCTAGGCTCCAAGACCGCAGTAATATATCTGGCTGTCGTCCGCCGCTCTCTGGTATCTAGACTGATTGAGGCCTCGAGACGATACATGGACCAACTTAAGACTAGGATAACTTTCTGATCGGATTTGTATGGAATACCTATCAAGCCGAACAAACAGCGACACAAAGGACAGTTATCATGCAGTTCAATAAACCCGACATACCCCAAGGCCCGGAAAATTCGCGGATCGCCGCGCTTTTTGCCCATGTCCCTATCTGTTTGGATTGGAGGCTCGGTGCACATCCAAGCTAGAATATCCAGATCATTACATCTTTGACATAACGAGTGGGAGCTGTCTGGCATGTCATCAAACCGCATTGACTTCCGGGCATCAGAAAGGTACCAGTCAAGTTCTTTTCCAAAGCGATCGTTAGGACAATTTGAGAAGAGATGCCCGTGCTGCCGACATTTCAGGCATAGGAGGTCCATGATTTGTATCCCAGTGTCTCCGAGAGCTTAGGGTATTCAACGGTTTCGAATGAGTGTCCTTCTACAATTTGCAAGGGACAGTGGCGAACTTGACACAGTGAGTGGTGATTAAGTCGAGAGCTAGTCAATTCATCGTTAGAATTCCAAGATAAAAGTCTGTCGCGAAGACGTAATGAATTCGAGGGGCCAAAAATCAAGCTGATGCTTATCAGGCACCAGCAGGTGCCGTCAGCTCCCGGGGCTTTAGTGGAGGGTACTACGTACTATGCCCAGTATGCCAAGCCAACCCTGTTCCGGGCAATGAAAGGTGAGTAATCCAATCCCGTATCAGAGACCTTTGATCTCGACAACTCCATTCGTCTAAAGCAAGTCTCCTTGCCTACCCTGTCATTCCACTCGCTCAATCCTTCTTCTCCATATAAGACAGACATGCCTCATAAATCTCCTTGTAGCCGGGGTACTTGATAATCCTCTGGAACACTCCCTCATCCACCATCCTCGCAGACTGCAGAGACCCCGCAATGCGAAAATCGGTGTAGCTCGGCTTGGCGCCCACCACGAACGGCCCGGCAGCCTCATGCATCCGCATCAATTCGCTGACGGCGCGCAAGCCCTCGCTCGCTGCGTCCCACGCCTGCTCCTCCCTGTCCGACTCGAGCAGATCCTCGAGCTGGTGCCCAAGCGAGGCCTCGCGCGTGCGCCGGAAATACTCCTGCGCGCGTGGCGACAGGATGCCCACCTCGCGCGGCATCACCGCCGTCTGGAAGACCGGACCGAGTACATCGCGTGCTTGGGCTTCGATCTCGCGGCCCAGCTCCGAGGTCAGTGGGAGCGGAGGATCCGGGTAGGTCGACTCGAGGAACTGCGCGATGGGGTCCGAGCCCATCATGTACGTGTTGGTCGGCACGTGCTGGATGGCCGGGACCGTGTATTTATACTTGGATCCTGCAGCGGATTCGCCGGGGACTAGGCCGCTGGGGAAATGGGAGGTCAGGAGACTTCTTCACGAGAGATTGGAGGCTTTGAGATCGTGCATTGCGATATGAATAGAAAGAAAGGGGAAAGGAAGGGGGCTGGATGTGGCAAAGTAAAAGCAAAGGGAGGCTTACAGCCCTTTCAGTGTGGGCTCAATATCCGGAAATTCGAGGAAGATCGTCCTGTAAGGAATATGCTTATAGTTAAGCATGAGGCGGATGCGCCAGACAACGGGAGAGAAGCAGACATTCTTGGTGCACGCCAAATCGTACAAAACAATCTCGGGCTTGGTTTGTGCGGCCATGTTCTGCTACGCTGTAATCAAGACTCAAACTGAGGAGCCAAGGTGTAATTGTAGAGTTTCCAATCGGGTCAATTCATTTGAGTCTCGCCCAACGGAGTGAAAGTCTTTTTCTGTGGTTTTGAGATGGTCCGAATACTATGCCATTTACTTCTGCCTGGAAGTGATTAAGGCCTAATTCCGGCACTGATGACTAAAGCTATCCTGCAGGCTGTATCTAGTTTGAGAATAAGGGAATTGCGTAACGACTTACGGAGTAGACCAGTAGCCACTCCTTACAGTCGTTCAGAGCCAAGCCCATTCGAGGTTTCTACTCTCCAAGGGAGCTAATATCATATCGTAGGGAAGTGCTTCTGCATGACTGTTTTGCCTAAAAATGATGGTGATGGTGAAGGTGAAGGGAAAAAGCGACAAGTAGCGGTAAGCAGCAGTTTCAGAGGATATATCGCTGATCGCCATCAACACTGGTAGAACCTTACCGCGCTACGTAATCTACCGAAAATCAAAGAAGGCACATATTATACACAGCATAAGCCACACTAACAAGCCCCTGTCTTGGCGTCTAATAACAACGGAGTTACTCTCGGATTACTGGTCATGAAGGATTAGATGTTGACGAAGCCTAATGCCGTCGTTATTTTAGGTGAAAGTTTAATTTCACAGTTCCGAATTTCACGGTTCATGAGAGTCGCGAGGAATAGATTAAGTCCAATGAATGTGGGGTGTATTGCAAATTAATTCATCTAATGAAGATCTCCGATCATCTCCTTCTCAATCAGCATCAGCCTCTTCAGCCAGCAAGTAAAGCATATTAAAAAGTGGCAAGGTCACGAGTCAAATCCGCCAAAATGGCAGACGACAGTCAGAACCGACCCGCCGAAAGAGCAAAAATAGCAAAGCATGTATGAGTGAATGTGGGCAGTTAGGGGAAGTAACAACAAAGTGAGGACCAGAGCGTTCGTCAAACATCCCAAGCAAGCTCAAGATGAATCGCCACCAAGGTCCAATAACGGGAGATGAGAAACACGAAAGTCCATCGCAGAAGGGAGGCACTTTTATGCACATTATCCAGCGCCGAGGGAAAGAGAAAGGATAGGGTGTTAAGCAACACAACAGCCAGCTTATGACCCTCGAGCCAAAGCTCGCTTCCTCCACTCTTCCAACTCAGCCTGGATCTGGGCCTTTTCTTCTCGGAGTACCGAAATCTCCGCCTCCATTTCCTCAAACTTCTTGACTTTCCTGTCACGAGACTTGCGGGCCGCTGCGGTGTTCCGTGCACGTTTGACAGCCACAGGGTCGCCAGGATCAGCAAGAATTGGGGGAAGTTCTCGGTTTTTCTTGTGTACGCCAGCAGTCTGGGAGTGCTTGACGACAGGAGAGGCAGTGGTAGACATTTTCCGGTTGGATTGGCCACCAGGGTGCAATACAATGGGAGAAGCACTCGCGGTAGACTCGAATGAGCGTTGAGATGTCGACCTCTGAATGACATCGTTGTCCTGCTCCTGATCGGGGAAGAGAGGGTACCATTGATCAGAGCCAATAGTTTGGTCGCCTTGCAGAGTATCGAACAAGGGGGAAGTCTCAAAATCGTCAAGTGGGGTCTCCCACGGCGAAGGCGAGGTCAAGTTGGTCATAGCAATAGAGTTGGGAACCGACTCATTCATGAGATCTTTTGGAGAAATGGTGCCGCCAGTCGAAGTCGATTGCTTAAGTTCGTTGTTGTTTCCGTTGATCGACGTGAAGCTTGTGATGTGCGCGGCCACTTCGGCATCCGTTAAAGATTGGTCGCCAAACCCCCCGGTCCAGCCATCAAGGCTGGCCGCCGAGTTATCATTCATATCTGAAAAGGGTGTGAGACTTTCATCAGAAGACAGAGAGCTGTGTGAGGAGGAACTACCTGCAAACATGGTCGCAGATTGCTGCGGGATGCTAGAACCACTATTGCTAGAGAAAAGAGGAACCGGTGGACGTTGAATAGAGCTACTACGCTGATGCACAGGGGCTACAGATGTTGACGGGGACGAAGTAAGAAATTGTGCGGGAACGTTGTTAAACGTATGACGCCGACTCGTAGCGGGCGAGGGACGGCTGGCCTGAGACGGAGCCGGTGGTTGATCGAAGAGGACGAAGTCTTGCTGGTTGCTGAAGGCTGGTTGCGGCGTGTGCCGGGGAGCTGACGCTGATGGAGAAAGCCATTGCTGCTGTGGTTGAGCCGTGGTGAACGACGTAAAGTCGAACGTGGTGAAGGTGTTTGGGGTTGAACTGAAGGTGTCGCGCGAGGCTGGCCTTGAGTTCAGAGGATCTGCAAGCAGAAGCTCTGAGGAAGGATTGTTGTTGAGTGGAGTGTTAACCGGTAGACTGAGCCGAGCTATCTTGCCGTTGGACAAGATGTATGGTGAAGACGAAGACTTAGAAGACAGCCATGCCTGTGGTTGTCTCTTTCTGTTGTGTTGTGGATACAATGTGGTGGTTGGGGAGAAGAAGAGGGCCAGGCAGAGATGGGGATTTGGTGCCTTAAGTGCGAAGTGGCGATTGTCACCCCGCGCTATCGCGAGTGTGACTCACGCTGCAAAATCACTAATCCTGGCTCAACATCGCCAATCAGCGGTGAATACGCCTGCCTGAAGGGGGCTTAGCCTTCCGCCTTTGCTAAATCAGGGCTCGTCTGTCAACCCTTGGATCACCGTTTCCCGTCCCACATTCTTAGCGACACCAGTGAATTGGGACCGTTGATAGGGCGCCATGACCTACATCACTCGTGAGAATACCCATTCTCGCAGGGCGTGATATTTCCCTACAACTCTGACTTTCTGAGCGATGGTGAGCCAGGTCAGCGTGAAAAATTTGCGCGGCCTGCATTTCGTGGTACCGTAGTGGATTGGTCAGGGTGTACAATCCTGTCAACACCGCCTCTCCAGGCAGACTCCAAGGCAGCCTCAGTAGCTTCGTAAGCACCAATTGCGCCCTACCTATGCACCGTCCGCTCATGCGCCTGCGAGGCCAATCGGGGAAGGAGCCAAGCAGCCAAGCTTAAGGCAGCGATAATGCCCTCCAGAACGAGTCTCTCCAACCGATACGGCAAGCCAGGACACGACGCCGTCCTCGTAATTACGGACGTACTCGAAGAGATCTGGAGATTGCGTCGTAGCACGCTCGCAATCCATTGCATCTAGCGCCGCTCCAAGTGACTTTTAAACGTTAGATCGTGACTTTAAATTGATCAATTGCAGGCATCAGTGTTGGTGATAGAAATGAGTCACTCATTCGTCGCATAATGCCGGTAATGCTCGGCCGCATTGAAATCAAGACAGCGGCATGCCGAGAATGCGTCTCGGGTCCGACTCTGGGTCCTCTACCTAGCTGCACGTTGTGGACAGCCCTGCACGTGATATCAAGATTTCGATCCTAACGTCGATTTTCGTGATAAACACATCTAGAAATCCATCTTGGAATATCGCAATGGCAGCTGCAACAAATCCTCAAGGCCAACCAGGTACCCGATTACCCCTTCATGTCGCTAGTCAATCGTATAGTTAAATGATTCTGCAGTTGACCTCAATACTCTCTCTACCTCTCAACTATCTCAGGTGAAAAAACAACTCGACGATGAACTGACCCACCTTACCAACTCCTACCAAAATTTACGTACCGCCCAAAACAAATTCCGTGACTGCTTGCGCAATATCCAAAGGACATTTCCCAAAGACGCACCAAAGCTGCAAGTTACCAACGACACCGAACCTAAATCTCAAAATTTACTTATCCCCCTCACACCATCCCTCTACGTTCCTGCTAGGCTGTCATCTATGCGGAGTGTTCTGGTCGACGTAGGTACGGGCTTTTATGTGGAAAAGAGTCCAGAAGACGCAACGGTATTCTACAATGAGAAAGTGGACGAACTGGAGAAGAACTTGAAGGATCTGGAGAAGGTGGTCCAGAGCAAAGGTCGCAGTGTGAGTTTGGTAGAAGACGTGATCAGGCAGAAGGTGCTCTCCGGTCAAGGCGGTGAAGTGAGTGCTGCAGGGAGCGGAGGTAGCACTCAAGCTGTAGCGGCATGAGGGATGAAAGAGTCTCGCGTTATTCCAGTGTCATATTCAGCGCAAACAACTCTTTGTGTTGGAGGAAAGGAACTGTACATGGCAGCATCGCTATGAAAGAGATGCTTGGATGGAGGACTAAAGACTTTTCAAATGTTCGAAACGCCTCAAAGAACGCAAATGGAGAGACTTGATCGTACCAGGAACAAGACGTGGAGGAGAGCCCATGATCAATGAGAGCTTCGATGTAAGGCTATCGAGCTATTTGACTATCTCAAGCAATGCAGCATTCATAGCTGCAGCAAACCAGTCTGTATCTTCAAACCCCCATAGTGTCTCACAGTCTCTCGTCTATTCTTCAATGCTATCTGTTCTTTAGAGCTTTAGCAACTGTCTTCTCTGATCTGTGCATCGACCATAAGATTATCTGGCAATGAGTGAAATTCTCTGTGAAATGCATATCTCCTTTACGTCCTAATCGCGCTGGCAAGTTCCTAAGCTGTTACTTTCCGCCTTGGAGATGAATTTTCTCGCCTCTCACAACTCGTTCGATGTTGCTAAGCTTGTTCAATAAGCTGGCAATGCCGTCTTTATCCTTTGACGCATTGCCACCGTTATCCGGGTCATGGTCCTTCGGAAACCATTTCATCACATCGATGGGGTAATTGGTCTTTTCACCGATCTTAATACTCGCGTGGGCACCGAGCAGCCCACTCCACGAGTTATGGTGAACACTGACGCTCCAGCGTGGCTCGTTTGCTTGGAACAGAGGCTTCATAGGCGGCTGCGAGGCCATTGTTGGGGCCATCATGTCGATGTGCTGAATCCTGGAAACCTCGACTTGGTACATGCTACCAGTAAGATTAAATGTCCAGGCTACCTTCTGCTCAAAGCAGACAAGCGATGGACTGGATGCGAATATGAGGAAGCGCTTTGGGTTTGCGTGATCTCGCGCCCGTTCGCCATCGACTCCGATGTCACGGGCGAAGGTCAAAACCTCTGAAGGGAGACGCGTTTCATCCGCAATGGTCTCAGTGGCGGTCACTTCGAGTGCCCACGCAGAGCCCCTCAGCAAGTCGACAAGGGGAGTGTCCAGCAGCCTTGTGGGGTCGCTAGAATTGGCGTCGAGCTTACTCCAGCGATGGGAACTACGCTCGAAAGTATCTCCAAGGTCTTTGAAGATGACCTCGAAACGAAAGTCGCCTGTTCTTTCTGGGTTGCGCAGGGTAAAGATCCCGGAGTAGAGCGGTTTGTCATCGCGAAGTGTGCGAGAAAAGGATGAGGATGGCCCGAGCAGTAAATTGGCTTCAAGAATACGGTCTAACACCTTTTTTTCAAGTTGCTTATTCCCGATCCTAAAATTCTTAGCTGATTGGTCTCAAAATAGTTACTCAAAGATGCCAGATAGCGACTGCCAGACGTGAGGATGTATGTTTTGAAAGTTTAGGAGATTGTGAGCGACGATAGCCTGAGTAGTGAATACTTACTCCTGGGTAACAAATGCTTCGAACTGCTGTTCTTTGAGCATGCTTTCAAAATCCTCGAATGACCAGCCTCCGTACGGAGGCTGCTTGTATCGCGAAAGGACAAAGGTGCCCAGTCGGAACTGCAACTTGACGTTGCCCTTGTAGTAACGAAGTCTCTCTAGCGCCGTGAGTGTCCTCTCTCTCAGCTTCTTCGTGTTTATTCTGGACCTTCGCTCTGCTTCATGGACCAGAGACTTTGTTGGTCTATCAATCTGCGCAACGTCGGCTTTGACAGTTGCTCCTTTAACGTTAGTACCCAGCGAATCTCCAACCATCTTAGCTGAATTATAGTCCAGGACCCGTATATTCAGGTTGATATGACCGTCGGTAGGTAGTTGGAGAAGATAAATCTGTCTGAACTCAATCTGACTGGCAACTACCTGGAAAAAGGCAGCGCGAACCCGGGCTGACGCTATTATGACCTTCTTCTCTTCAATTCCCATGATTCTGAAAAAAGACCCGGTATCGTTCCAGACAATGTGGCATGATAGATCCATGCGAATTGGATCGAAAGCTTCATAGCTTTTGCCCAGGATTACCTTAGGATCGTACTCGTCGACCGGCCAGAAAAAGACTCCCTGTGATCGTTTTAGCTTTTGCTATACAAACCCACCAAGAGAATATTCACCTCTTTGAGAAAGTTGGTTCCAGGCTCGGGCTCCTTTCTGAACTTCTGGCGACGCTCGTCATTTTCAAGCTTTTCCTCCAATCTTTGCTTGAGCGATGGGGTTAGATTCCAGGTCTTTGCCCATGTTGCCGCTGCTGGGGTCTTTCCGCCAAGTTCAGAAACCCAGCGCTTGACTTCTTCCTTTGCCTTGGCGACTTGGTCATCATTGCCCCAGAAAAGCAAAAGGGCTTCTCCTGTCAACTTGTGATTCCGCTTGACTTGAATGTGCGTTCCAGTCATGCGCGAGAGCTGGTCAATCTTCGGGAAGGATGCGCTGTTAAGAGCTTCCCACGGATTCGAAGTGTCGATTTCGACGAATGTCCGATTTACCGATAATATACCTTTCACCGGAGCATTTTGACGCCATGCTCGCGTTGCTGCGTTGTCGGCATCAGTGAAAAGGATTCGTGGAGGGCGGTTGGGTCTCCCTTGGTTGGGTGTTGTTTGATTCGGTCCTTTTTGAGAGCGAGATTTGGAGCTACTGGGTGGATTCAAGCCACCACGACCGGAAGCTCTACCTACAGAGCTACCTGTAGCAGCATTTTGCATACTTTGAATCATTGGCTGTTGGGTTGAATTTACTACACCGTGTCGATTTTCAAGCCCAGTACCAACGTTATTTGTTTTGCTGCCATGGCTAGGGTTCGTTCGAAAGCGATGGCTGTGATGGCTGCGACGGCTGCGACGTGACTGGTCGTTTCTCGGTGTACCTGTTGCTGCTGACGACGGTCCTGTCGGTGGAGCATGAAAAGAAGTTCGTGGGCGAGGCCCTCTGGATGAGGTATTGGCTCCTGGATCCCATTCTAAACTAATGTTAGAGACGTGAATTTGAATCAGACACAGACATAGGAGTAGTCATGCCTGCTGTACTATCCAATTCCCAGCTTGAATGTCACGTCAGCCAAAGCACCGCGATAGTAAGAGGGATAGGGGGACATACTCCTCCATGCTTGCCGAACAGATCGGATGGACAAAGCTGCAATGGCCGAATTATCAAAGTGAAGATTTGATTGACCGACGAGGGGTTCACTGTGAAGTCAGCGGGAGCAAGCGAGGGAGTTTAGCGCATCTGAAGGTGTTGGAAAAGTGGAGTTGTCAATCTCCACTGCACATTCACTCCTGGTTTCTGCAACGGATGCAGCTTCAGCAAACAGCTAGTGCTACTAGCCGAGCGAACAAGGCAATGACAAGATTCAACCAGAGGGTGTTACGCATACGGCGCAATTCCTTTCAGTCAAATACCTACGTGCAGTGTACTGGAGCAACGTACAGATGCCTACTAGGTAGATTGCCATCCGAAAAAAAAGGACTCTCGGATTGTTTGATCAGGCAACCACCAATGATACCTCAATGCGAAAGGACACATCTACTCAGCAATTCATTCTTCTATCTACACATTTTATCAAGATGTGTAGAGACGAAGATCTGTAACTTGAAATATTTGCATCCTCTTCATTGCCATTCCAGCCCCATCGAGGCTTTTGTCAAGCCTGATATCGGCCATAAACGCCTTAGATACGATGTGGTAATTATGTTAGAACGTGTATGATGATAAATAATAATCAAGGTGGGATAACTCAGATCTCAGATAGAAGAAATAGATGAGAAGTGGAAAGGAGACGAGAGTCTGAAGCCTTCCGACTCTGAATGGTTGTACTTCGCTAGCCGACGAATTCGTATGACTGTAGCAGCAGATGACCTGTAAAAGCAAATATCAAGAGCTCTATACCTTGTGTGACAACTGTTCGTGAGGTACAATTACGGAGCACTCTTCGATCATTTTCACCATGTTGATGCAGCAGTGGTGGGCTCATTGGGAGAGGCGCAATGGCGCTTATTCTTAACAGGGCTTATGATTGGCCGGAAAATGAACTAGCGCCGGGCAACGCGAAAAGTCGCGTCCGTACGTGTCAGTACGCGTCCATACGCGTCCACCACATAATTCTTGAACGTGGAATAGGCCAAAAAAGTGCCTTTTACGCAATCACATCAATATGGCAGTCAAGCGCAAGAGAACAGCGACAGAAACTGCTCGCAGGTACCTGTCTGGCGCAATCTTCCGACAGGACTCAGACGACGAGCTGGGGCTTGAGGATCATCCCTGGGAGTGGATTTACGAAGATGGTTCAAGTGACAGGAAGATCATCGTCGGTGCACGAATGGGCACGTTTGAGTGCAAAATAGGGGACACTGTGTTGCTCAAGGCTGAAGGCAATGCTGCGTGGGTTGGTATAATATGCTACTTCTTCGAAGATAAAGACGACGAAGAGCGGGAGAAAATGGCCAACTTCATGTGGTTCTCTACTGACAAGGAAATTGTCAACAAGAAGAAGAGGACTGATTGTCTCGAAGTATGTTTGCATCAATCTATACCACCAGCTAGGGCTAACATTCTTAGAACGAGCTTTACATTACCCCTGCATGGGACGACAACTCCTTAACTACGATCAATGGCAAGGCTACGGTTCTATCGCTTCATACGTTTATGAAGAGATACCCTAATGGCAAAATATCGAGGAGCTCTCGCGATCACGACAAAGTCTTCTTTTGCAGAAGAGGATGTAATACCCGGACTGCAACGTACACAGAAGAGTTCGACTGGGATGAAATCTACAAGGGTGTCAATGATCTTCAGACCCTTATAAATCGAATGCAAAATCAGACAAAAGCATCTAGAAAGAAATCGAAACAGGAGAATGCTGACTTGGATGAATTCGTGGACAAGGATCATCACGATGAGGACGAAATGCCGAAGACCCCAAAGAAGAGACGGAAACTAGAGGGTTCCAGTACGCCAGGCTCGCGCAACAAAAACCGAACGCCAACCAAGTTTACTACACCCACACACAAACGTATTGCTATCAAGAAGCCTCTTGAATTTACACCGCTCGGAACACGTATCTTGTCTCCTCAACGTACACAGTCTTCGCCATATCAAGTCGCTCGAACTCACTTGCATGTTTCAGCTGTCCCTACCAGCTTACCATGTCGAGAAGAAGAATTTGCCAATGTCTATACCCAGCTTGAGGCAGCAATCACCGACGGCACTGGCTCCTGCATCTATATCTCAGGGACGCCGGGGACAGGCAAGACAGCCACCGTACGCGAGGTCATAGCCCAACTTAATACGTCGGTACAAGCCGAGGAACTTGACGACTTTATCTTTGTCGAAATCAATGGCATGAAAGTTACGGATCCGCACCAAGCCTATTCTCTTCTGTGGGAAGCTTTGCGGGGAGATCGTGTGAGTCCGTCGCACGCGCTTACGCTTCTTGAGCAAGAATTCTCCAGTCCCAGTCCTCGTCGTGTTCCATGTGTGGTACTCATGGACGAGTTGGATCAGCTCGTTACCCGCTCGCAATCTGTGATGTATAACTTCTTCAATTGGCCTGGGCTCCGTCACTCCCGTCTCATCGTTCTTGCCGTTGCAAACACTATGGATCTTCCAGAGCGAACGCTGAGCAATAAGATCAGTAGTCGTCTTGGGCTTCGTCGAATCACGTTTCCTGGCTATACCCATACCCAATTGATCAATATCATCGAGTCTCGACTGGCCAACGTACCCGGTGCGACAGTTGTTCATCCGGATGCCATACAATTCGCATCTCGAAAGGTAGCGGCTGTTTCAGGCGACGCCAGACGTGCGCTAGACATTTGTCGTCGGGCGGTAGAACTCGCAGAAGCGGACGCAGAAGCAGGCACGGGTACCCACCTCCAGGAGATTCCCGCGCCAAACACTCCAAGCAAAACTCCAGGTCGCAACGAGAAATTCTCTGCGGATGGAAAAGCGAAACCGAGCACGCCGACCGTCACGATCGCAACGATCAAACGGGCCATTGCGGAAGCCACATCTTCACCACTTCATGCGGCTCTTCGAGCTCTCCCTCTCTCCTCCAAGCTATTTCTTGCAGCGCTTCTGGCGCGAATCAGGCGCACCGGCATAGGTGAGGCAGTACTCGGCGACGTCCTTGACGAAGCCAGGAGGATGGGACTCATGGCTGTCGGGTTACAGCCAGTCCAAGACCACATGCTTGCACCGGGAACGAACGAGCATAGCGCTGGTAATGCTGATGATGGAGCTGGCAGTGGTGCTGGATTATTAGGTACACCCGGGAAAAGAGGAAGGTTGCCTGTAAGGAAAGAGGTTAGCACTAAGGCAGCGAGGCTATGGGGTTTGGGAGGAGCTGCAGTGGAGCTAGCACAGGCTGGAATATTGGGGATAGAAAATAAAAGAGGCGAACGGGTCGGAAGGGTAAGATTGGGGGTTGGAGAAGAAGAAATTCGAGACGTATTAAGAGAAGACGATAGCGTGAAAGGCTTGGGTTTTGGATAATCTGATCTCCAGCTGCCGATTCGCAGACGGATTTACGATCTAAACGTCCAGAGTATTACACGATGGGATGTAGCGCTTTCATGCTTGGGATTTTTGGTCATTGTCCGTCTTTTGTGCAAAGTCTAGACCTAATTTCCGTACTCATTGTGGGATCTATGCGCAATTTTTGTACTCGGTATGAAATCTAGGACCCTGCGGAGATCTTGTTTTCGGGCGTGTCGGGGCACAACGTCGACGCTGGCATTTCGGTAACGCCAAGACGATACCAACACCCGCGACAACGCCAATGCATGCTTTGCATGAATCACGGGTAATGAAGGCCGAACACTGTAGGGCTTTTAGGCCAATCTGGTAGTTTTGAGTTCTGGCAACATGCACGGCACAGCCAGATCGTCCGTCCGCTGGCCGGAGAGAGGGGGCCCGATAGAAAAGCTTCCTGCTCCGTATAACTAGACATGCAGTTGGGATGTAGTCTTTTCGATAGGTTTCTGGTTGCATCTCACTCGTTGCACGCCTGAGATAACAAAATCATGCAGAGGTAAGCCGAAATCATTTACTTATTAAGACCATGTTTTTCCATCTCCTGCCCTGGCATCCAGTATCGCCCTTTCAGGGACGAAAAAGAATAAAACAATATTATTTCCTTGTGAATTGAACTGCTTTCCGGTTTACAAAAGAAACTGGCAACACCAATGCGTGCCTCAACACCCAGCAGCAGTAGCAGCAGCAGTAGCTCTCACGCGCTGAGTCCAAATGGCAGAAAACCGTCCAAGATCGTCCGCGCAATCACCAACCCAAGCTTCGGCCGGCTCTTCGAGTACAAGGAGCCCGATCCCAATGCTAAACGTATCGAGGATTCCAAAGTTGCCGCATTCTTCGGCGCCCCGAATCTCGACCTCTCCATAGGCACGACCAATATCCCGACTGCTCCGCCGCTGACGCCCCATTTGCTCTCTACGCTGCCAGATCCCAATGAGCCCTTGTTCGATCCGCAAATGGTGTCGGTGGAGGTAGAAGCGAAACTACCAGAGGGTTATCGACTGCGCCCTTTGCAGCGAGCGGATTATCATCGGGGGTTCTTGATGGTGCAGAGTTGTTTGAGCAGCGTAGGGCATGTGAGTGAGGAGAAGTGGAACGAGAGGATTGAGTTTTTGCGGGACCGGAAGGATACCTATTACGTGGTTTGTATGGTCGATGATCAAGATACCGTGGTCTGTACGGGGACGCTGATGGTGGAGGTGAAGTTGTGAGTGCTAGTCTACTAATCAAGCAAAGCTGATCTGATGGGAATGTAAAGCGTACACGGCATGGGCTTAGTCGGACATGTCCAAGATATTGCGGTTGCGAAGAACCAACATGGCAAGAACCTGGGCTTCAGGATGTTGACCGCTCTTGATTATCTGGCGAAAGAAGTGGGCTGCTACAAGGTCTGATATTGATTCTGATCAACTCTTTCTAAATTACACCGATCCAGAGACATCTAACTATGACAACAGACTGTCGTTGCTTCTTCAGAAGCTAATGAAGCTTTCCACGCGCAAGCAGGGTTCCGGCGTAGAGGCCTGGAGATGTCCCATCACCACATAAGAGATTGATTTAAACGAATGACAAAAAAGTTACCGCTTTCTTTAGAGCGTTGAGTTGAGGTAAAAGCACAATTAGCACAAGAATACAGGCTTGTGCTCGGAAATAAAAATCGTCAAATTTTACAAAGAAGCATTTCTGGATGCAGAGGTCAGCGATGCTTTGAGAGCCACTACAAGAATGAGCCTGAGACAAATATCTCCTTAGACAAGTGCTAGTTGAAAGAGCTCAGGCATTCAGCCTTGAGATTAGCCTGGGTTTGAAAAGCGGTTCATTGTTTTGCAAAGGAATCAGCATGGTGTTGGAAATGCTCAGGCACAATTATTATGTACATGATGTTTTACCTTTGTCCACACTTGTATAAACTTGGATTTTGCTGATTATACGCACAGTTAATTCACAAACCTTATTACGTGGAGTCCATAGTCTTCACAGCAGTTCAAAGCTCGATTCGTATCTATTTCTTTCATTCATGATGATTGTCTAGTTGCTATGAGCTATTATTGCCACCTTTATCCTTCTGCTCCTCTTCAATCGTTTTCTTCAGTCCTTCCAGGAAGGCCTCAATGGCTTGAGCGCCACCAAGAGGCATAGCACCACCTCTAATATATCCGCCATTGTCAACTCTTAGTTTTAACGCTTCACTCACAGTGGGTAAACCTCCATCTCTTAGAGCAACTGTAAGGCTGACCATGCTCTGTGTTAACTGCGGACTTCTTAACACACGCCGGAGTATGTCTTTCTTCTGATCAATCGACAATGCTTGGATAGCAGCTTCAGCGGCAGCTTCAGTTGGGTCGATGTCTGATGGATCATCTGCCTCTTGTGCCAGAAGTAGAATTGTAGGTGGAAGCAAAGAACAGAGTCTATCGATGTAGGCGGGATTTGCTGATTCTAACATTGGTATTGTAATATTAGACGGGAAGAGATCGGGAAGTGTGACTATTGCTTGGTTTTGTGATGATTGCTGTCCGCCTGAACCGGAAAGGTTGCTGCCCTGGATCGAATTTAAGAAGTTTCGCACGACTTCGGAAGGGTCGTTGCTCAATGCATTTTCCGGAGCTCTTGAACCAACGTCAGTTAGCGACCGTCAAGGATGTAATGTCTTCCAGATTGATTTGCCACTTTGATCAACTGCATATGCATAGGAACCAGGACGACCCACGTTGATTTTCGGGGATGGACTCACGCTCGAGCCCCGTCAGCACCACCTTCCCTGGCTTCTTCGCCCTCGTCTCGTACATCGCCTCCTGTAGCACCAGCACCAGCGCCTCCACCTCCTGGACCTTGGGTATCACCATTGGGACCTTGGACATCCTCCATGTTGTCATCACCGTCATTGTCACGGTGACCATCTTGCCGATTTAAATCTTGAAGCTCTTCTTGAACATCAATCTCTTGACCAGATAAGAGCATGTCCACTATTTGGCCAAGTTTCTGGTCTCGCTGACTAAAAGCGCTAGGATTACCCGAGGGTTCTTGTGATTTGGACTGGAGCCAGAAAAAATGTCGTTGAGAGCTCGAAGAGAACTTGAGGGCATAGATCCGACCAGTTGTCGGTGACTTGATCCATTCGGAGTTTGCATCTCCATCTGAGCCTAGGTATGGAATGAAGGAAGCATCGCCAGGAATCATAAGCAAGTCTTGTTCCGGGTCGGTAGATGGTGCAGAGCGTGGACGCCAGCAGAAGTGCAGCAGATCTGTGGGGCAAGATTAGCTACAGATAGTTAAATTAAAAAACCAAATCTCTTTGTACCATCTTCAGAGTAGAGATAGATGTAGCCCGGGCCAGGTACAGGCTTGACTTTTTTCGAGCTCGGCTAGGAAGAACGTCAGTACAGTCATGAGTACACATGTTTCCACTGCGAACATACATCAAATTCGCATCTCCCAGCTTTGAAAGTAATAAGGGGAGTAGCTGCCATGGTCCTCAAGCTTTTTATAGTCGAGCTGGACGATACAAGCTTTCGTTGCTGATGGAGCTTTCTGACGGTCGAGTAAGGTAGCAGCGCAACGCACGGATCACCTCTCTCACAGCTCCTATCGGTCCGGTCATCGTCTTAGTCATCGACCCATGCAGCCGGGACAAAGGTTTTTCCGTGAAGCGACCACCGCACACTTTGGTCCGGACCGACCACTCGACTTGGTGTTGCGGGCAGATCTACCAAACGTTGATACACTGCCTCTGTGCGTCAACGAAGACAATTCACCATGTCGGCATCACAGAAGCAGGAGCAGCCAACGACGAAGAAATTCGGCAAGGGCGAGCGCGTCATCCCCCACCCGTCGCAAAAGGCGTCCAAGTACTACCCAGCCGTGGACATCCCTCAGCCAAAGAAGGTATGATGCTCTGTCTTTCACTCCTTACTTGCCAAGTTCCAGCTTGACGTTGGAATTGAATTTGCTGGCGATGATCTGACCCTATATCCGTCGTTCTCTGGAGCGATGTCCATGGACTTTCTTACACATCGCTAACTACTTCGCCAGTCTCGAAAAACTCTCCGTCCCTTCAAACCTAGGCCATCGCTACAACCTGGTGCAGTCCTCATTCTTCTTGCCGGTCGCTTTCGAGGAAAGCGCGTTGTCCTTCTCAAAGTCCTCGATCAAGGTGTTCTTCTCGTCACGGGCCCGTTCAAAGTCAATGGTGTCCCTCTCCGGAGAGTGAACTCGAGATATGTGATAGCAACTAGCACAAAAGTGGATCTAAAAGGCGTTGATTCAAAGGTGGTGGACAAAGTGGGCACCAAGGAGTACTTTGCCCGGGAGAAGAAGGACAAGAAGCAGGGCGAGGAGGCCTTCTTTAAGCAAGGCGAGAAGCCGGAGGTCAGTAAACGACTCGATAGACGATTCTTCGTGCAGTGACTGACGATTGATTTATTTCTTTTTAGAAGAAACAAATCTCAAGCAGCAGGGTCGAGGATCAGAAGGCTGTCGACAAGGCATTAATCGGAAACTTGAAAAAGGAAGCTTTCCTTTTGAGCTACCTGGCATCGTCTTTCAGCTTGCGAAAGGGCGACAAACCACATGAAATGGTTTTCTAGACGTGAGCGAGGATGGCAGCGTTGACATTTTCTACGGAACGGCGCATGGCAGGTCAAGTCGCCGGAGGGTTGGACCTCTTGTTCAATGACGATCAATAATCAAGAACGTGTAACATGCTTCACTTCCCAACGACCAGCTCACGTATTGAGCGCATACTAACAATCAATCAAATTCCGTGCGAATCAAACATTGGAAGGGCATCTTGCAGCAATAGTCCAAAACAATAGACATGGGGTATCCAATTCAAACGTGATAAACAAAAGAGTATTTCGAAGCAAAGCTTCAACGAACCGCGAATCTTGCGCCATCTTACTTATTGGAAGGCTTCTTGCCCTTACCCTTTGCCTTTCCTTTCACGTTCGATGCTGCATTACCAACCGCGTCCTCTGCTCGCTGCTCCACGTTATGTTTTTCCATTTCAGCTTTCAAGTCTTCCATAACATCTCGGCCAATGGATGTTCCGCACGCCCAGTCCTATGAAATCGTATTAGCTGAAATTTTCCGACACTCTTCAGCAGCCGTGGAAAAATTCTGAAACCCACCAAGAGACCTGAGGCTCCAAAGTTTCCCTGACCCTCGTTCATCATATGGCCGTCCAGTCGCCGGGCCATGCCCGCCAAGATGATCGTCGAAGGGAGGATCGAGTATCCCGAGTAAGTGAACGCTTCTTCAAGGGAAAGTAAAGCAACCATGATATGATAAGTGAGGATATGGAAACGAAACAAAGCAGCCGGCAAGTACGCCGGCAACCAGCGGCCCACCAAATAGCATACTGGATGATCGTAATTGGCTACCATGGAGAATGGTACTCTGATGCTGTGGTGCCACTTCTGATGCCATTTGGCGATAGGCGACCTTGAATCATGCAGGCCGAACCTATGGATATAATACTGTAATACCTGTATTCTGCATTGGCAAGTTAACGACTGAGCGTAACAAGAAAACGACGTACCCCTCTAAGAATAAGGCCCCTAACAAGGTCTTTGACAATGCCCCATGGTAATGGTAAGCTTGTCGTAACCCTCAAGCAACTCCTCACATTGAGCACATGCGTGAAAAGAAGGTCTGTGGCTGTTTGAATCGCGACGCCCAAGGCAACGTTAAAAAGCGTCACGGCGACGATAAAGGCCAACTTTTTGGGGCCCCTTTGAGAAGGGAGGGCTGGCTCGCCCTGGGCTTTGATCAAGACCGCCACATTGGGAATTGCCGTGTCGAATGCGAGGAATAGCAAAGATGGCAAGGTATAGAACAGCGTTCGAATTGCGAACGTGCCAAAGAACTCAATGACTAGAGGCGAGTGCGACAACAGCAGAGTGCTCCATGTCAAGTAGAAGAACAAGATATTGAGCTGGGTGCTGTAGGAGCTAAGTGCGGGCACGGCTAGGAATGAGAGTAATGGGAGCGGGATCGCGAAGTCCATGGCGACTAGACGACTGGGATCGATTCATGCGCTCGCTTCGTACGGAGGTACGTAGGTAATTAAGCTTAATTGTTGATTGAGTTGATGGGCAAGGTGTCGCGGATGTGGCTCTTCCGATAGGGAAGAGTTCTCACTCGGCTTATTGGTGGCTGGGCAGGCACAAAGGAAGAAGATAAAAATGTAGGATCAATTTGAGTTCTGAAGGATCTTTCTGACGCATTAGAGGCTCAGAAGACTGGTAGGTTTACGGAGACGTCTCCGGGTGGAGCGCAGGGGCAACAAACGACCCAGGTATAGACGCGTCCCTCTCTATCATTCGTCATACGCAGGCCGGCGAATTAATTGTAGCGCAGATCACCGCATACTTTTCTAGGGGCCCTGGTCAGCCTTCCAAAATTGTCTCGGCTTCTACAATCCTTGCCTTGAGCGTTCCTGCCCCCATATTAAACTCGTCGGTAAGAGTTCCCATGTTGTCGGGAGGTACGGAGGAGTGTTTCAATCGTGCTCCACGCACTTGAGAACGACAATGTCGAGCACGCGTCGGTGACCCAAGCGGCGTGCTCATCTCTCTGAGTGAACGCCTACAGACATCTCCCTTATCCAGTGCGATTGCCCGACCGCCGATAATCCTGTCCAAAATACCGCGTCCCCATTGGGAAATTGCAAATAAAACAGGCAATGTCAGGGATCCAAACGCAGAGATGGCTGTGACACCTCCACGGACAGTGACGCCGCCCAATCAGACTCGTCTACCTGACGATGTATCGTACCGCCGTCGTTCGTTTGCTCAGACACTGAGAGCTCGCGGGAGGCGTGGTGCGACAGACTCCGCGCGGCTCCCTTCCGCCTCTCCAGAGGTCATCAACTCCCTCATCTCTTCGCTCGATGCTATCTCCAGGGACACCAAGGAGCATTTTGAGAGTATACCCAACCTCAACGGCGCGCAAACGGCTCCTGTACCCCAGCCGGCACAACTTTCGAGCAGATGTGATCCCGCATCCACCGCACTTACCACAGCGCAAGGCGCCAAAGACGGCGCAGACTACGGCGCATTCAGCGACCCCACTTCGAACGAACTCCCGTACATTGACGATGCAGCCGAACCTCCAGTCGTTCGCACCTCGAAGCCACCGTCGGGTTTCTCGCAATTGACGGCGCCCAGGCTACCGAAACAAAACAGTGGTGGTTCCCTGAAGAGTTATCTTCGCAGCACAAAAAGCTCTACCTCGCTGCGTTCAAGATACAAGGACGACCGCAGGTCTTCAGACAACCGTCCAGCAGAATTGGATGCAGCACGCGCGACATTAGGGAGCAGGGACTCGTCGGTAAGCAGGCAGAGCAAGGGAGGCCCCAGAAGCTTGACGTTTATGCGCTCAAAAGAACGCCTACGTGCTTCAGATACTGAGAAGAGAAGAGCCACAGCTACTTCGCCAGTGGCAGAAAGGAACGAGTCGGAAAGCCATGATCTGCGGTCTAACACGGGCCCACACTTTCGTACTCCAAGTCCAAGACACCCTCCATTGGCAGAGACAACCATACAGGAAGAAGCTTCACCACCCCAACGTCCTCCGGCCGCCGACTCCACAATGGAAAGGGAAAGTCCCATAAAAGCAGGCAAGAGGAAGATGGAACGAGTCGAGCCAAGCAGTCCGGCAACGTTGAACGGTCATACGTTGATACCAGAGAGAAGCTCCTCTTTGCGCCATCCGCATAGCCCTCGTAACAGCAAGATGGAAACTCGAAGGTCAAGTCGTCGCAGTAGCATTCAACATAATCCGACTTCTTCCGTCGGATCGGCCACTCAAAGCGTGAGCAGAGAGAAACCGCCACCGAATGAAACAGAGGAGGAGAAAGTTACGCGCAGAATTCGAGAGCTCAAGGCACAGAAGGAGAGGCGGATGCAAGAATCAGGCTCAGGACCTACATTAACATTGGGTCGAGCAACGAGAAGCCAGAGCATTACGCCAAAATCATCCGATACCGGGGATCCTGCCATTGACTCCAAAATTTTGATTGATCCGGAGACTCATGAAAAGCAGTCAAGGGTGAAGGCGCGGAAGATGTTGGGTATTCCCATAACCCCTCCCCAATCGCCTCCCGGAGGAACTGTAGATAAGCCTGCCCATTCGGAATCCAGGTCTGCTCGACAGGGTCATCCATCTCGTTCGACGATAGTGGATATACTTGAACCTGATTCTCCCGGGTTCCTGGCAGAATACAACCGAGCATTGGACGTGTTGATGGGAAAATCGAGCCCGAACACAGCACCTTCAAGCCCCAAAACCCCGAGCCAACACCAGAGTTGGAAAGCTGATATCGTTACGCCTCCAGAGCGCGATAGTTCCAAGCGTAATCGACATCGGTGGACCCAGTCTGAAAATTCGATGCGCCCTCGTGATCGAGCATTGCGCAATAGCGTACGCGATGATCTGATCACGGTGCGCAAAGCTTCGATGGAAGCCACTGCCGGCGAGGGAAGGCCGTCAATTGATTCGATTGATCTTGGCGTTGATGACTTTCTACGTTCCCCTCGATTATCACAAAAAGCTATCCACCCTCAAACTGGTCGTGCTATTATGTTTTCTGAAGTGGGAGATCCGAAAGGCTATGCGGTATTTTGTTGCGTGGGGATGGGGTTGACGAGATTCATCACTGCCTTTTACGACGAGCTTGCTACGACTCTGAAGCTGAGACTAATCACTCCGGACAGACCGGGAATCGGAGGGAGCGAGGCCTATAGCGACGACGAGGGCACGCCGCTAAGTTGGCCCGGTAAGCACGAATACCTCAGACCGCGCGCACGACATGCTAATCACAGGCAGATGATGTCCTAGCCATTTGCCACGTC
Organism: Astrothelium subdiscretum; assembly: GCA_021030935.1. Classification (NCBI taxonomy): domain Eukaryota; kingdom Fungi; phylum Ascomycota; class Dothideomycetes; order Trypetheliales; family Trypetheliaceae; genus Astrothelium; species Astrothelium subdiscretum. Next base: position 362,377 of record JAGFMW010000026.1, read on the forward strand.
CTCAAGATCAACAAATTCTCCCTGCTCGCCCATTCAGCCGGCGCCATCTACGCCCTCGCCACCGCCCTCCGCGTCCCGCAGAACATCCGCGGCCGCGTCCACCTCCTGGCACCGTGGATCCCGCCCTCGCAAATGTCCGCCATCGGGCTGAATCGCAACGTGCCCCCCAGCGGCGCCCTCCCCCGCTCCCAACGCTTCCTCCGCGTCCTCCCCACCACCTTCCTCAAAGCCGCCAACTCGAGCCTCATGCGCGCCACCAGCGCCAGCGTCTCGCCCAACAGCTCCCCCCGCAACCCCCGCAAGAGCAGCGACCGCATCCGCGACGTCTCGCTCTCCGGCGCCGATGGCTCGCCTGGCGGTGGTGGTGGTGGTGGTGGTGGCAGTGGTGCTGCTGCCACGAACTCCTCGCCTGCGCCAGCGCGCCGCGAATCCATGGGCTTGATGGACCGCGTCGTGCCGGACCGGGCGAGCGTCAGCGACCTGCGCAGCCACTCGAAGGGGCCGACTGGGACGGACCGGAGCAACATCGCCGGCACGGCGCCCTTAGGCGACAAGGAGCGGAAGCAGATGTTCGACAACCGGCTCACGATGGCGATCTGGGATCTCGCGACGACGAACGCGAACCCGGCGGTCGACCTGCTGGTGTGTCTGGAGCGGACCAAGAATATCGGGTTCCGCTACGTGGACATCACGCGTAGCGTGGTGATCCATCACGGCACGCAGGACACGCGGGTGCCGCTGGAGAACGTGAAGTGGCTGGGGTCGACGATGCGGAAGTGCGAGGTGCGGGTTCTGGAGGGCGAGGGCCATGGACTCATGGCTAGTGCCATGGTCATGGGCAATGTGCTCACGGAGATCGGGAAGGAGTGGGATGAGTGGACGCGAGCAGCCAAGGGAGCGAGAGGGGAAAGGAGGCGGGATTGAGGGGACTATATGTTTGCTCATCTTGATGCACCTATCGCATTTGTTTCATCTTATGTTTCATCTTTCTGCATTTCTTGTTAATCTAGGGTCGATACCCCTCTGGATGGGATGATTTGATGGATTCCTGAATATGAAAAAGCCGTGGAGCATGGCGAGATGCGTTTGGAAGATTTGATTCATTATGTAAGATTTTATGGTCCAGGAAGGAGCTGCAATGATTCATCACCTTTATGCTGTGATATGCAGGTTACACACATTAGATGCAGTGTATAGCATGGGATGGTACGGAGTACGGAGTACTGTGGTACGTCGTGGCGTGCAAGGATGTGCGGGCCGGTGCGGTCGCCCAAGGAACAAAATAAAATAACCGGGGGGAACAGAGAGCACAACGCACCCCCCAAAGCCCACAATCGAGACAAGTCTCTCATATGACGAGGAAGCTCTGCTGTCATCTACATCCCTGATTCATTGCGGCGTCATCAATTGCTGATTTTGCGCGTCAGAGCTTTTCTTGGCAAGATCCTGTTGACCTTCGGAAGTGGGGAGGTTGGGTGGAGGCTGGAAGCGTGGGCTGGGCGCCCATTTTGGCGGATAGAAACCGACCATCTCAGTCGGCGCCGCGCAACTCTTTCTTTCCCTTTCATACTTCGAGTTCCAACTGCCGTCGCTCTTTGCTGACTGCTGTTGTCGTCAATCCAGGTCGTCGAGCGTTGCAAGTTCTGGAGAAACAGAAGAAGAAGAAGCGACCAGACCAGAGCGAGCAAACTTCCGGCCCTTCCACCCCACCTTCTCAACCCGACCGACATTTTTCCACCGCCGCATCTCCGCCCTCCCATTCCTCAGACCACACTCCTCGCCTCACTCCTCGGCCTCGCGAGGTGCCATGGAGCTGTTCCAGTTGCTCCGGGCACCTTCAACGGTACTTGCGACCGTCGCAGCCATCCTTACTTACGCCAATCCCGCAATATCATTACCTCACGGGCCCGAAGAAGCCGAAATAGCCCATGCACAAAACAACACGCTTGAGCGGCGATGCGCCAATCCCTGTGGCTGGACCGGCCAATTGTGCTGTTCCTCTGGCCAGTACTGCTACACTGACGCCAACAATCAAGCCCAATGCGCCGACGGTAGTAGCGGAGGAGGAGGAACGACAGCCGCAGCCGCCGGAGGATCAGGCGGTTACTGGCAATACTACACCTCCACCTGGGTCGAAACCGACACGATCACTATGACCTCAGTGTACAGCAGCTATGTGGCCGGTGCAGCGAGCACGAGTCCATGCACCACCTCCGTCGCCGCGGCCTCGGCAACCCCATCCTGCAACTGGTCGCTGAATGAGTCCCCCTGCGGCCCCATCTGCTGCGCCAGCGGCCAGTACTGTCTCATGTCTGGCCAATGTGCCGCAGCCGGCGGCGGCAGCTCGGGCTACTACAGCAACACGGCGAGCGCGCCGCTCCGACCGACCAGTCTGGGAACGGGCGTCGCAACGGCGACGATCTCGCCCACCACCACCGTGCCCTTCGAAACCCCCGTCGCAACGGGAGCGAACGTGACCTTGACCCAGTCCTCGGCCAGCAGCGGCGGCCTCAGCGGGGGCGCCATTGCGGGTATCGTCATTGGTGTCATCGTCGGCATTATCCTCCTTGCGCTGCTCTGCTTCTTCTTCTGTCTTGATGCGCTGCTCGGATTCTTCGGTCTCGGTGGCAGACGGCGTCGACGAAGACGAGAGGAAGAAGTGTATGTTGAAGAGCACCGACATCGCAGCCACAGCGGACGTGGCGACCGTATGTGGTATAAGAACCGACCGACGAGAGTGGAGCGTACCGAGAGGGTCGAGAGGAGAGGACCGGGTTTGGGCACGACGCTGGGGTTGGGATCCATGGCTGCCGCGCTCGGTTTCAAGGGAAGACGTGACCAGCAGCAGCGACGCCGGCAGGATATGAGTGAATATACGAGCAGCACTGCTTCGTACAGCTATGATTACACGACTAGCGCAAGTAAGTTGCCCCTTGACTGAAAAGGCTAGAAAACTAAGTCGCTAACCCATGCACAGGCAGCGAAAGTTCAGATAGACGGACTCGAGATACGCGGAGATCGTCACGTCGGTAGCTTCGGACAAACAAAAAGGAAATCGAGGGAATGAGATGTCGCTAACCATTTTGTACAAATGAGAGAATGGACGGAGATGGCGTTATGTGATACCGGGATGCATACAGGGCCAGCATCTGTCGCCCTTGGTGTTTTGGGAGGAGCTCTATCAGATTGCTCTGCATTTTCTTCCAGGCGAAGCTCTTGCTGCGGTGCTGTTTTCATGTATCCATTCATCGGCTTACACCCAGGGACTCGGAAAAGCCATTTGGGCTTGGAGGGAGCATAATACTCCGTACACTTCTGTGTAATACCAAAGCGTGTCTTTCACATTCGGAGGACTGAGACATAATCAAATCATTCATGTCTGAAATCATTTCCGATCTTGAAATCGTAAGGCTTGGTGCAAATGATAAGGTGGGCAGGTCGCCGAGTCAAGAGCTCCAGCTAAATCGCCTGACCTTGACCCGGCCGATGATTCGCCGACGCAACCCGCTCTCGTAACTCCCAACTCCCAACTTCAAACCAGACACTATCTACAGTATCGATTGAGCTCTCCACCAATCCCTCACATCTCCACTCTTTCTCTCCTCCTCCACCACCACCATAATGCTCCTCCCCCTCCGCGCCCGCAGCGCCGCGCGTCTTCCCACACCCTCCTCCCTCCTCCTCCACCGTACCATTCCCCGCTGTAGTCCCCAGACCCTGCAATCTCGACTCAACACACCGATTACGACAACAACGACAACAACAACATCGACGAACCACCCGCGATCCTTCTCCAGCACGCCGCTCGTCCGAAGCGGCGGCGACGAACCCTCGTACGATCCGCCCGGGGGCTGGCTCTGGGGCGTGCCGCCGGGCCAGAAGTACGAGAATGAAGGGTGGGAGGGGGTCTGGATCTATGGCTTCTTTGGGAGCATGCTGTTTCTTGTGGTGGGGTATTGTTACAAGCCGGATACGAGGTAAATACGGGATTCCTCCCTCCCTTTCTTTGTTTTCTTTTCGCTTTGTTCGGAGGGGTTTCGTCCTGGGAATTATGATTATGGTTGCGGAATTGAAGTGATGAATGGTGCTAATGAGATGTGTCTTGTGTGTGTTGCAGTATCCAGACGTGGGCGCTAGAGGAGGCGAGGAGACGGTTGGAAGCCGAGGGGATATTGGAGGATCCGGATGCGAAGAAGTCGTGAGCATGGATAAGGTGCGTGGTTTAGGTATGTGAGATGGAATTGAATGATCTACGGGAAAGGTTTGCTGATGGGGTCGTAGATATGGGAGCATGCCTCATCATCAGCTGCATAAAATGGCAATAAATAGAGAAATACCAATTTTCAATACACCACCAATTTCGATGTAGTTCAATGAAAACCCCTTGATCAAGCCGTTGTCCTCGCTGTTGCCTTCAACCTGGTATTGTCCTTATGTATTTATCCAATATATTCTACGGCAGAAATGCTTAGTCCAGTGCATTTAGAAGTTGGTGACACTTTGGGTCGTTCAGCATGTGGAAAAAGAGGCCTTTCTCCCACATGGCTGGGCTTAAGAACCTTTACGGTTTCTCTGCCATCTTCCCCATAGTCTACCTAGGGTCACCTTTGTTGGGAAGGGACGCGGCCTATTACCTCAAGTCCAGAAACAACTCGTCCTATCGATTTAAACTGATGGACTCTTCACGCTTTGCAAGAACCACGAGGAAGTCATCTTTTGCGAGCAACCTATGTTTTTATTCATCTCTAGCAACAAGTCCTCCATTAGCTACACCCCACCTTGGTCAGATTTCCGTCGCCAATGCCATCTATAGCAACAAAGTAACTTGGCCATGCACCCATGAGTGTCTGCCCCTTCGTAAAGCAGAGATCCACAAACTAAAGTCTCTCTAGCCGCCAATGGAAGAAAAAGGGAGAGTAGTGACATCAGATGCATGATGGAAGTCAGATGCGTCAACAAAAGAAACAGAACCCCTTTTCCCTGCCGATGCTGGTTGTGTGTTTTTTCGCTCGTCTCGAGCCATGGTGAAAGCAAAAGGTTTGGTAACACCGGCACAACGACAAATGCGCATGCCATGATGCCGCTATGCAAGAGCCAGACGTACAAAGCAAATCTTCCGAAGAAAGGCAAAGGTGAAAAAAAAAATCCATTTTTGAGCCGATATGTCGAAGCCAGAGCACCTTTTGAAGTGGTATGGCGACATTGTTGAGGCGCTCGAAATCTTTTCTTTTCTGGCGGTTTAGAGTTGCTCCGCAATATCGTCAGGAAAGGGGAATAGGGAAATGTCAAGTCTGCTGAAAGCAAGCATTGGAAAAGCAAGTCTATTTTTCTGTGATTCGTAGAAGCCATTGAGCTTTCCGCCATAAAACTCCGAAGTTCACTGAGAACATGCGTGGGTAAAGTGTTGATGGATGGGGGCAAATGCAGAAAAGTCGACTGGCCGCATAAGCTGAAAGCGAAAAGGACTCCCACGGTCCAATTCATTCGAATCGTAGATGTTGTAAGGGTATCAAAGGGTACGGTCGAAAAACGACTCAGCGACATATACAGCAAGAAATCCTTCAACTCTCGAGCTCGGCTTTGAGCTCTGGAGTAATGTATTCACTGATCTTCTTGCGATTCTTGAGATTGAGCAGTCCATCTCGCCATTGCTTACGTAGTTGCTGAAACGCCGGTCGGTCAGAGTTCCGATCTTCCCGTTGGACAAATCCCGCATAATGCCTTGCAACGCGTTCGCGGATTATTAACTGACTGGAAAGGGATTTGCCGTAGAATTCGATGAGATTATTGATGCCGGTGGTCGATCCCTCCGCGGCATCCCCGAGTGCGAATTTGCGGAACTCGTTGTACATGATTGTGTTAAAATTGCGAATAAGGAAGTGTGACCAGAATTGATATAATACAAGCATATTTTTTGAACAAGGTTCTGTGTCTTCGCCGAATCGATCGTTCAAAGCGTTGAAATGGAGGATTTGATACGGTTCAGTTTCTGTGTCGGGAGGAAAGTGATCGACTGGCGTTGAACTATCCTTCACCCACAAAACTTCGAAATGTTGAGGACTACTGGTTCGCTCTAGAGGATTTGAAGGGGGCGAGCCAGTGAGATCAGAGTGAGAATTGGCATTTTCACTGTAGCCGTGTCAGGAACGCCAATCAAAGATTGTTTACAACGTTGCCATGAGCGTACCCGTCATGAGAAACGTCTCCATTCTTTTGCGGTGAAGGCTGTCGCTCGCTACCATTTCTTGTCTCGGACACGGTATTTCCCTCGTCAATTGAACCATTCGAGAACGTTCGCGAATCCTGGTTGTGAAATGGTGCTCGATCGCTATTGGCATCCTGCATTCGGTACACCACGTGGAGGCCCGGAATCTTATCATCAGGGAAAGAATCGGACTCTTGTGGATTAGGCCCTTGGCTAGACCTGTTCAATGCCTGCTCTTGCTCTTGCTCTTGAGCTTCACCATTTGGTCTATACTGGGCCGGTTCGCCCTGCGATTGATGTTCGGGAAAACCCTCGTGTGAGTGAACAAAATCCGGAGGAGCAGAGAACGGGTACGAAGGCATTGACATCCTATTCATGGCCTGGTAGGGGGAATTCAGAGCATAACCACTGTGACCGCTTGGCATGTGTCCTGGCGACATTGGTGGTTGTGGACCATATTGAAAAGGATCGTAGTAGGGCTGCGCAGGCTGAGGTTTGGGTGGAGTTTGAAGCTGGTCTGAACCTTCGTTTTTGGCACTTGGGTGTCTCTTCTCCATATCCAAGACCCACTGTTCCCACCCCTGGCTCTTTCGAATCTTGTGCTTTCCATCGGTACTGATTTTGTAATCAATCTCGGAAGATTCATAGCAGGCGAGCCGAATCAAGTCCATTTCGTATATCTGCAGGCGGGGAAAATTAGCCACAACCTCGAGATCCAGAAAACCCTTGGAATCCATATGACTTCGGAGGAAAGTGTCCTTGAGCATATTCTCAAGAGACAAATAGTACTCCCTAAAGAACGGATTAGCAGTGATAAGGCAGACATACGTGAAAAGAAAACTCACAACTGCTGTATCACGGTTTTCACAGGTGCGTAAGGAGTGACTTGCGGGTTCCAAGGCATAGCGCTCATAGATTGCATCATTTGATATTCATAGACAGCAGGGTCAAACCAAGTTTGCAGAGGAGGCACTTGACCTGGTCCGCCAGGATAAGGTGCCGAGGTATGGCCAAACTCCCCATTAGCCAATGACTGAGATCTTGGCCCACGATAGCCGCGTTGCGATTGAGACGAGCTGCCAAAATGCTGCTGATAAGTCGGTGAAGCTGGGAAAGTGTAGGCTGATCCGTGTATGCCAGACGAAGCGTTGTGACTCCCTTGATGGAACCCATGGGGAAATCCACCGCGGCGAGAGCCTCTTGCACGGCCCCTACCGTTACCACGTGGAGGAAATGTTTCGTGACCGCCTTCTTTCCAAGGGGATCGAGTAGAGCCTTCCTCACGTCGATCGTACTTGTCGTGTCGGGAAGCCTGAGGAGATTCTGCGGTAATTGTAGATCTTCGCTCGCGAGGTTCTAATAAGAATGTTAGTATTGTTGTGCAAATAATGCAATATTTTCGGTCTCTTGATCGTAAGTTGGTCAAAGAAAAGGTTTAATATACCTTCTGTTTGGGTGACACTGGAAAGACGCCTGCTCTCGCGCTTGGTGTCTGGTTCGCTCTCCCTGCGGCGATCGTTCTCTGCATCCCCATTTCGTTGTGCTTGCTTCCATTTTGGTGCACCTGGCTGTCGTGACTGGTGACCGTGTGACAGCTGTGACTCTTTCATTAACTGTTCTTCTTTATTTCCATACTCAACGCCGCTTGGGGTGTTTGCTTTAGCAATTGCAATTGCGTCAGGAGCAGAAGCCAACGATGGCTGAGGATCAGCAGCTTCCTTACCAGCAGAAGCCGCGGTTGCAGCGTTCTGGCCTCCTGTATGTGACTGCTCTCTCTCTGGCCTATCACGCTTGCTCACATTCCCCGGCGTCTCATTGTTCGGAGCCGAGTTTTCACTCCCGGCGGATCTTTCGCCTTTCGTATGGCCGTTGACAGTGTGTGATGCACCACGGCTCCCGCTTTCTCTCCCACCCCGGCTACCTCCACGCCCACCTCTTCGGGGATTTGTATTTGGCAAAGGAGTATCAAACAAGTAATTTGCTGGAGGAATTTGTATCTGCACCCATTCCTGCTTTCCATGTGATTTGGAGTTAGCCATCAAAGCACGCTCCTTCTCTTCTTTCTCTTGCGGTTTTCGTTGCTTTTCATCAGAAACGGTTGCGCCCATGGCAGGCCACGACGCTTCATCATTGACTGAAGGTAGTTCGACAGAGCTTTTAGCTTTCTCTTGCTCCGGAAGCGTGTCTCTTGAGCCGTTCTTCTTCGCCAAGCCTCGTTCGGCCTCGTTCTCAAACTTTGACCCCCGGCGGTTGTAAGCTACCTTCCCATCGTCTCTGCTTTTCCCGCTGGCATCTACACTCCTCTTCCTATCCTTGCCATGTATTGTGCCGCTGCTCTCACGTCCAACTGAAGCGGAGCGAGCCTTGCGTCTCGAGTCAGGTCGTGTCCCCTCCTTTGGAGCAGGGGTTTTAGCCTTGTTGCTTGGTTCTGCAGTGGCATGAGCAGGGTGAGTCATTTTTGCTGGGCTCGGCTGCAACGATGCTTTGGCGGCCTGCTGTTCTTTTGCGCGCTGTTGCCAGATATTGACTGGTGGGGGCGGTGCATCTTTGAGTGGTGCATCTTCTTTGACTGTGTCTTCACTCTTAATGTTGGGTTCTTTTTGATTGCTGCTGCTCTTGTCTGCCGGATTGGATGCCTGAGACTTGTTCTCCCATGTCGATTCCGAGGAGGTGTTGGGTATGGACGATGTATCTTCTTTTTCAGCTAGCGTAGAGGTCGAAGATATGCCAAACTCCGGAGTTGAAATAGCTGACACTGCAGTAGCCTGCGATTCCGACGGTGTTTGCGACGGTTGTGGTCTCTCCTTGGCGATGACGCCACTCTCGGGCGTCACAACATCATTAGCCATTTCCTTGTTTGCAGGCTCCAGATTTGCCTCGATCTCCTCGGCCCAGCTCGTGCTCGATTTTGCTTGAGCAGTATCTTTTTGGGTTTCTACGGTATCATGCGGACTGCTCACGGAATGGGAAGTCGGCTGTGATGGTTGCGTTTTTCTCTTAGCCGCTTGGGCATACGAAACGCCTGGTGGTGCCGCTCCAGCTTCGGTGGGCACACTGGATTTGGCTGCCGCCATAATTGAAGCGACCACGTGAAGCGACAGTGTCCACAGCCCAGGATTCTTCCTGACCAGTGTCTGCCGAGTAGAGCTTCGTTTGCCACAAATTTCTCGGGGAGATTCGCCGAAATAATTTTGACTACCCGGCGTGGCAGGAAGAAAAAAATCCCACAACTCTTGTCGTGCGTCCGACAACGTAGTCCTCCAACCTTCTTCTCCACAGCCTCCACGCGTTCACCTAAAACTCGTCTTCAGTTCGGTAAGTGCTGTATCCAGAGAACTGCACGGAGAGGAGTAGGTATGAAGGAAATGCTAGGCGATCGGATAAGCGGACACGGTGGGAATACGAAGTATCTCGAGGATAATTTTCGTAATTTCGAAGTGAAGGTAGATTTTGAACGAGATCACCCTGGCACCGAGGGCGAACTAAGATCGCACAGGAAAATTTCGCAAATCTTTTCTTGTGATCCTGATGGTTGTTAGCGCTGATGGGAAATTTTTCAAGACGGTGGAGTGCGTAGGAACCCGAGTGATCGTGTGTCCGAATAATATCAATCCGAGCAGTTTGCAATGTGTGTTCCGCCTAGCAACAGGAGCTATGACGTACTCACTAATTCGCTGCAGAGACAGTTCCACGATCAATCGGGCGGGTCACAGAATGCTCAACACGTTTCTGCGCCCGTTGCGGTGGGCAAGTGGCGGTGCCGCGGTCACGGTGGTGAATCGGTGGAGTGAGAAGCGCGGCCAAGTGAGGCATTTCGGGGGTGCGTGAGCAAAGCGAGAGACAGGCTAGCTTACCGGGCGATTGACAGGCAGCGTGCAGCAGCACGCAGAATTCGATCTCCAGACGGCCAGAGGACACAGGCGTAGGAGCAAGATAGGCAGATGTTTCCTCGACGGGCTTTCAATACAGCGGAAACGGGTGCAGCCGGAGCGCTGGCTGGAGATGGGATGGTCCCGGGTTGTGAGGATTCTGCCTGTCTGCAAAGGCGGGGCAGGGCGAGGGCACCAAAAGAGGGAGGAGCTCCAAAGATGCTGGTGGTCGCCTTCGGGATGGAGCAAATTGAGGTGCGATGACGGCGTCGGGAAGACAGGCAATAATTTTTGCAGCGCTGCCTTCCAACGCGGCTCGCTGGTGCCGGCCCGAGTTCTGGCTGTCGAGCTGCACCGTTGAGATCCCTCACCTGGTCCTGCCGCACTGCCTAACTCGGGACTAGCCAAGCTCCCTCTGAAGGAGCCCAGCACCAGTTCCTGGAAAACCTACCACACCCCCTTCCTTGGACATGCGGACGGGGATGGGATGTCACTTGGATAATTGGTTTGAGGGCACGTGAGTACAGGGAATCGGGCCACGTTTGAGCTGCTGCTGGTATCAAGATCCAGGTACTACGTGCCAGGGCCAAAGTTAGGCGAAATCCCAGCAATGCAAGCCATTTTGCAACCCATCATCCATTGTTACGATCATCGTCACCATCAACAGTGTTTGCCCTTCAGCAATACCGTAAATAGACGGGAAGCAGACGATACCACACGCTCGAAGTTACTGGGATCACAACCGCTCCTTTCCGAATCCTTGCCTCACATCCAAAGCCACATGCGACACTTGCTGGAACCGCACCGACACTTTACGGGCTTAGCACCGCCCTCGGTCACTTCATCTGGCCTTGCCTGCTTCTGGCTTCCGACTCGAATCTCTTCCTCCTCGTCTTCGTCTTCATCCTCGTCATCTTTATCCATGTAGTCAAAGGTCAGCTCCGTGTTCTTCGGGATGTCTTGACAAGCAAAGAACGCCAAATCATAGACGCGAAAATCGTGCTTGTTGTACGACACGGCATACTGGCGACAATTTGGGTCGCATGAATGATTGATAAAGCGCGTAGGACCACCCAGGAACTGCCCGTCCATCACGTACATGTCATGGGCCGCGAGATCTTTCTCCTCTCGGAACTTGTCCAAAGAGTAGAGATAACTGTCCTTGCCTGGGCCGGCCTCTTTCTCTCTGTGGTCTGCTTCCTGGCTAGTAATGATTTCTCCTCGGTATGTGTCGATGAACTGCCCCCGGCGAAGATCGACCGGACACCGCAAACCCCAGCCCCTATCTTTAGTCTTGAATATTTGTAACGGAACGCCTCTCCCCCATTGCACATTTCTTGTTTTGCATCCTGGACCACAGTGGCACCGGTCGTTGCATTCGTAGATGGTGTGACGAGAGTCCAAGTAAAAGCCGGTGAGAAGAAGACCCCCTTCCTTGGTGACCCTATAGGGAAATCGTTTGGGGAATTTAGACGTATCACCTTCGTCTGTTTCTTTCCACTTCAAGTACAACGGCCATGTCCGCTCATCCAAGCGCTGCTCATCCACTCGTGCGTATTCCAGGCAGCTACACCGCTTGGTGTACTGACAGCCGACATTCTGTCCCATGTCAGGTTTGCATTTTTGGCAACCCTCCAATGTGTCAGTGTCTAGTTTGATGACGCCTTTTTGCACTTTAGATTTGTCGATGAACTTGAACGACAGGGGAGGAGACTCTTCATCGATGGTGTTTGCCATTGTGACCTCCGCCTCCTCCTTTGAAGATGGAATCCTTTTTAGGCGATTTATGAATTCCCTCCTAATCATATTTGTCGCTGACGTGAACTGTGTCAATTTTGCTTCCTCTCTCATTTCAGGGGTTGGGAGTGTAGTAGCATTGACTTGTGGGATTTCGGCCGCCGACGACTGCACTAAATATCAGTATCAAGGAAGAAGCCAACTGATTCATGGGGATTTGAACATCTCTCTACTGACTTCTTCAATTTCTATCCAGCCAGCTTTGACATTGAGTAGGCCGTTATAGATCTTGATATCACGTGACCGGGGAGCACGAGCCCCAGTATCATATCCCGAACGCGTCGAGTCCGAGGCGCTTGAAGGTGAGAGGCTGATTCGGCTGATAGGACTTGGTCTGAAAGCATGATAATCCGGGGATTTTCGCTTTAGGTTGAAAGAAGACGGCGGTGAGGCGGCAATGCTTAAATCCGACGTTAATATAAACCTTTGAGGAGGAACTTAGGCCGCCATGTCGACTTACAGTTCCTGAAGATATTTTTGCACAATGTCAAGACAGAGTCTTAGCTCGTCAAGTGTATGCCAAGAGTGTGGAACTCTCGTCGGCAGCCAGTCACCTCGCCATCGCACCAAGTACTCCTCGATCTACATAGATTGTGTATTAGTATACGGGACAATCAACTTGTAAGACAAGGTTGGTGTAATACACGTGAGTCTGGCTTGAGACGATGAGATACAACGGCTGATATCTATTTTATAAGGTTAGATCAATGGGAGTTGTCTGGAATCTTATGTAGGGTTGAAGTTTACATTCTGTGGAAGGATTACTGGCTCGCGTCTTCTCTTCGAAGGGTCCATAACAATCTTGTCTAGCTTAGCCATTTAATCCCATCGAAACTTAGAGGATTATATATTGAACAGGTTTATTAGCCTTTATAAAGCCAGTTTGAATCTGTGAGTGCAGTAATATTTATTTAAAGTGATTAGAAACTAAAAGCTTTAATATTAGGTGTTGTGTTTTGGCGCACGGACCATTAAATATTATCACTTTTTATGTGACCAGCAAAGCCTTGGTTGGACTATTCTACCCCCAATAGCGCCTTGATTGGGCTATTCTGGCCTATATTGGCTCGGTTGGGGCCTATTTAGCCTCTTCTGCGACGATATAAATCGTAGATAAACAAATAACGGCTATTCAAATAAAATAGTAGAATTTTGGGCTATATTGTAGCTATTTATATATTTTTAAATAATCGCGATTAGAAAAAAAATAATAATTTGTTTAATTTTATTTTTAATATCTAATTATTGTAATAATAATCTAGTTTATATACTATATTTTTATTTATTATTAATAATTATTATATTTGAATTGTTTATTTATTATTTGTATAACAAATTATTATTACAATAATTATTATTTATTTTTGTGTTTTTAAAAATTTATTAATTAAATTATTTATAAATATATTATAAATATTTAATAACAATTTATTAGAATCTTAAATATTTATTTTTAATATCTTTATATTTAATTTGGTTTTATTATAAGCAACAAAAAATAAAATATAATATAATTTAAAAACAAAATATATTTGAATAAAATATAAACAAAAAAAATTAAAATTAAAAATTTTATAATCTCGATAAATTCAAATTAAATTAAAAAATACTATAATTTATTACAATATAAATTAATTGGTTTTTTTATAGTTTATATAGTTTTATTTTATTTTATTGCGTTTTTATTTGTTTAAATCTAAATTATTTTATTGTTTTGAAATCAAAAAACAAATTAATTACAATCAATAAATTTGTAATTATAAAGATTATTATATTAAATTTTTAATAAATTTTTAAATAAAATTTTAAAAAATTAAATTTAGCTTTTAATATATAAATAATATTAAATAAACAAATTAAAAATTTTTTGTTTATTTAAAAAAATTTAATTTGTATTAATTTGATTTTATATAATTTAAATTTAAATAATTTATATTTAATATAATAAAAATTTTTCAAAAACAAAAAAAGCAAGCTCACAATATTTTCAAAAAACTCAAATAATATTATAATTAATTATTATTGTTTTTTTTTGTTTTATTTTTGTTTTTTTTGAGTCAAAATAGACAAAAACAATCAAAAAAAAATATTTTTTATATTTATTAATATTTTAAATAATTAATTGCAATTTTAAATAATATTTTATAATTTATTATTATTTTTGATTTTTAATTTAATAAAAAATTAAATTAATAAATTGTATAAAATTTAAATAAATTTAATTGAAATAAAAAATATTTAAATTTATTAATATAAAAAAAAAAAAAAAAAAAATAATAATTTTTTTCAAAAAAATTTAAAACAATATAAATTTTATTAAACTATAAAAATACAAAACAAAAAATATATTTCAAAACTATATAAACAAAATAATAAATTACAAAAAAATATTTTCAAAATAAAATACTATAATTATTATAAAAAAAATTATTATTTTATAAATTGTTTTAAAAAAAAACAAACAATTTTAAAAAAAATAATTTCAAAAAAAATTAAAAATTAAAAAAAAATTTTTTTTTTTTTTAGTTTATATTAATATTTAGAAAACTAAATATATTAAAATAAAATTTAATAAATTTAAATTTGATTTATTTGTAAATAAAAATAATTTAAATTTAATTTTTATATTAAAAATATAAAACTATATTTATTTGTTGATTTTAATATTAATATAAATATTTTTTTGTTAATAATAACAAAAAAATCAAAATTAAAAATTTTATTATATAACAAATAAAAATCAACAATATTTAAAAAAATATTTATATATATTTATAGTAAATATTAATTTAAAATAATTATTATTAATTTGTAAAAAGTCAAAAAAAAAGCAAAATATTTTTTTTATTGTTATAAATACTAATTAATATTTAATAATTTTTGATTATTTATAATTAAAAATATATTATTCAAAAATAAATATAGTATATTTAATTATAAAATATAAAATTAAAAAAAAACCAAATTAATTAAAATACAAATTTATTGTGTATAAAATATTAAATAATATAATTCGAAAACACAAAAATTGTTTATATAGCAATTTTTGTTGTTATAATTATTTAAAATAAAAATTATAATTTAGAAAACGCTATTATAAAATATTTTAAGATTTTTTGGTTTATAATAAATCAAATTTAAATAAAAAATTTTTAAATAAATCTATTTATATTAAAAAAAAAATTTATTCAAAATAAATATTTTTTTTATTAAAAAATTATTAAATTTAGTAAAATATATTTTATTCAATTTAGTTATTAATTTAAAAAAAAAAAAATATTTTTATATAAACTATTTTATAATTTTTTTATAATAAAATTGGTAATTTTTTGTAAATATTTAAATAAATTTTTTAGTTAAAAATAAATTAAAAAATTTAAATTTTTTATAAATATATTAATTTTATTTTCAAAAAAAAAAATAATATATTAAAATTTTATATAAACTATAAAAATCTAAATTAAATTACAAAAAAAAATAAATATTTATTATTATTTATTTAAAAATTGTTTAATCGATTTGAAAACGCAAAAATTTATACAAAACTTAATATTTATAATATATATTATTGAATTTGAATTTATTAAAAAAACAAATAAAAAATAATATTTAAAATCTATTACAAATATTTTGAATACAATATAATACTATTTAATTTAATTAATATATTTATAATATTTTAATTTTATATTAATTAAATATTAATAAAATTAGTTAATATAATTTGTATTGTTTATTTAAATAATATTTTTATTTACTTAAATTTGAAAATAAAATATATTAATTATATTTGTATTATATTTTAATAATTAAAAAAAACAAAATTGTATATTAAATTGTTTAAATATAAATTTTATATAATTTAAATAAAGTTTTTAAAATATATTGTAATTTTTATAAAAATTTTAATTGATTTAGAAAAAATCAAAACAATTTAAAATTGACTAAAATTTATTAATATATATAAAATATATATATTTATTGAATTTGTAAATTATTATAAAT